>JAFIRS010000359.1:0-600000 GCA_018342105.1 Gonioctena quinquepunctata | reverse complement strand
AATAGGCATCGCTTGGAGAAGATAAAAGGAGTTTAATGGGTCTGGGTCTGCTCGAAGTTACATCATGACGTCCCTAATCTGAAGGCTTTCATTTCGTTGATATTGAGTGTGATTTCCGGATTTACAGTATTGATTATTTCGTGGACGGAGGTTTTATCAGCTGTTTGATCATAAGTATTTTCAGGAAGACCAAGTAATAATATGTTTTTTTTGCGCGATTCTCGATCGGTTATTTCAGCAATTATATCATTTAGTTCGGCAGGATCATTTCTACCTATCGCAGGATTAGGGAGTGTCCTATTTGCTTCTTTCAATTGGTTTATTTCCGATTTAAGAATGTCCAGAGATTTTATGATTGTTGGTATCATCAGTAGGCCACTGCAGCAATCCTTGCATAAAAATCTAAGAATCCGTTTCTTTAGTTGCATGCACTTCAACTCGGATGCGCTTAATTCCGTACAAGCCACTTGGTTATGAATGGGCCTTTTGCAAGAGTCACATTCATAGTAGTTGTCGTCAACAATATCTAAATTGCATTTGCAACAATTCAATGCCATAATTGATCGTTTGGAGCTTGTGGTCTGCCCTGTATAAGTAGTTCTATTTACATAGGAAATTTTCATCTCTTTGTCGGCGGCGTGTGATGAACAACCGGGTACTGGCTTATTGTAAATAACGCCCTGGTGTACCTATTTCCCTAACAATATATTTGATGTATTGCCCTGATATACAAAAGTGAAGTTCTCAGGCTTGGTCATAGGAGGGGGCCATAAGGGCCATGGCTACCGCTTGGATGACTGGAGATAGTTTATTGGTTTGAGGCGGCACTTTTGTTAATGGATTCAAAATGATGATTTATTTGGAAATGAAAAAATGGTTTATTCATCTACAACTTGGCAGGGCCAGTGGCTCAGTGGGTTTTGTGGTGGTGGTGGTGGTTTTGTAAACCCAGTTTAGTGAAACGAGTATCCTTCATTTCAAATGTAGGTAGTGTATGGGATTTCAATTTAGGTAGTGGATGGATCCTTTATTTCTGATAAAGGTAGTGTATGGGTTCTTTATTCAAAATGTAGGTAGTGCATGGATCCTTTATTACAAATGGAGTTAGTGTATGGATATTTTATTTCAAAATTTAGGAGTATATGGATCCCTTATTTTGAATTTAAGTAGTGTAGGATTCGTTATTTTAAATTTAGATGGTGTCTTCTCAACATGGAAATAAAAGGTTAACATTTCATTTCCAATTCTGAAATCAAAATTCATGAGGATAATGAAAGGTTTTTTTGAAAAATGACCCATACACTACCTAAATTTGAAAAGAGTTAATCAAACATTATCTTCGTTTAGAATGAAGGATCCAGTACTTTATTTGAAATAAAAGAATCCATATACTACCTTAATTTGTAAGACAAGGTAATACACTACCTAAGTTTGAAAAAAGTATCCATCCACTACCTACATTTGAAATAAAGAATCCATACACTACCTGAATTTGAGATAAAGAATCATACCCCACCTAAATTTTGAATGGAGGATATAATGCACTACCTATGGCTATATTTGAAATCAAAGATCCATACAATACCTTACTCGAAAACAGAGGATTATTATTATTATAAAAAAATAATAATGGGCTGAGATGTACACCATTTGTACATGACATGAGTAAATATATGCTACACATGAATAGTATAGTTGAAAAGTTAATAGTACATTTGATAGACGGGAAAATATATAATAGTATATTAAAGTATAGGTGGATAAAAAGGGCTTTAAAACACGCGCGATTTTTCGAGCACAACGTCGCAGACGGAGTGCTTGAAATAGAGCAAGTGTTTATAAGACCAGTTATCCACGAAAACTATACGCTATTTTTTTTTTATTGGTGCACTTTGAAATCATATATACTGGTATTATTACTACAAAAGATAGAAACAAGAACTAATTATGCAAAATAGTTGAATTCATGATGTGACATCAGTATACCTTTCGTTGTCATGGAAATGAGAAAATCAGATATTTGCAATTTGTTAACAAAGATCAATATTTGTTGTCACCAGAGCTCAAAAATAAATTATTCTAATATCGATTTTTTGAATAGTGAGGCAAAATCGCGGTTGATACCGCGAAAATCCAGTGATATATATATATATATATAAAAATATGAAAAGTTCATCAAATGGATGGAGGAGCAAGAGGTATCACATATAAATGAACGAGTTGTTAGTAATATTTTATTTGACGTTACAAGGTACTCCTGTCAGATCAATAATCAAAAATTTGTCATTTAGACTTCACGTTTCTCGATTTGTTGATGTTGCCATGGTAACTTTGAAAAACGCGCGTTTTCTATAGTTCGATTTGAACACGCTGAGGCGTGCTTTAAATGGGTAAAAAGGGGCACCAATAAAAAAAAGATAGATTTGTTGAAAATATGAACAGGATGTTCATAAAATCAGATGTGGAATCATCTGCGACTGAAAGATAAACTTTAGTCACTATCTTCCATCGTCAAGATAACCTCTTGTGGGGTATTCATGTTGAAAAGGGAAACATTCTCAAAATATTTTTATCAATATCCAATCGAGAATGTTTACCTTTTCAATATAAAGGCACTTCTTGTAAAAAAGACAGATTGAGATTAGGTGTGTTAATAGTACATTAGATAGATGGGAATTATAAAGATACTTGTTGATAAGAAAAGTTTAGATTAGACGATCTAATTGCTTTTATGATGAAGTCTCCAAATTCTTACTTATAAGGTGTTTTGTATGTATTGCTGAGAGCCCCTTTGTAATATAAATGCTTCTCTCCTGTCTGGATTTTTTTTTTAATCTAAAATTTGCGCTAATCAAATAAAGGTGATCCTGACAATAGTCTGCTAAGCGCCTTCTCAAAACCCTGAGATAGCCGTTTCTAGGCAAGTGGTGGGGTTTTTTCAAAATCATAATCTTATTAGCTTGAACTAACATGGATTTCAAAGGGGCAAGAGCATCCAAACTGCACTATTTGAACTCGCTCACTCCATGTACAACTCCCTCGGTAGGGGAGACTTGGCCTGTGGAATTTTCTTGGACTTGTCATTCGACTGCATTGACCCCACAATACTACTAATTAAACTTGAACACTACAATATCCGTGATACTGCTCTAAACTGGTACAAATACTTTATGGAAGGAAGGAAGCATGCAGTTAAAATTAGAGATGAAAGAGGTAACTCCATACAGTCGAGTGCTCTGGACATGTTCTTGGGAGTGCCCCAGGGCAGTGTCTGAAATATTTAGGCGTAATATCAGTTTGCCCAGCATTGAAAATTATTGGAGTACAAATGTTTATCCTTAGATGTCTGTGTTTTTACAAAGAAGATATGATGACAGAACTTCACGTCTGTGAAGATTGTAAGAACAAATATGGAGAAACAGTTGGACTTTGTGTAGACCCTTGTTTTCGTGAATACCATGCATCCATGATCTAATTTATTTTTAACATCATGTATGCTCGTTTTGTAACAGTAGAAATAAAAGAATTCGGTCGAAATTATTATTTTTGGAGTGGCTCATAAATAAGACACACAGTTTATCGAAGAGAAATTCTAATAGACCAGTGTCTCATATATGAGTAGGGTTCAAAAATGTTAAGATCTTGGTAGCGAACGTGTTAATAAAAATAAATTAAGAAAAGTTTTTATTGTTAGTAAACTGTCAATAACAAAATTAACGAAAACTGTTTCTCCTAATATAAATAAAATACATAAGGAAAATTAATTTTCCTAATTCAAACAGAAATTAAGTACTCTTTCTTGCAAAAATATATTTTTTTTCAATGGCGCTGGTCTCCAACTACTATACTATATCAAGAAAATTACTTCTTTCATCATAAGACACTAGGTCTCACATTCTTACCACAATTACAAAGGATTAGGAACTCTACAAGTTGTTTTATTGTGGTTTCAAATATTGGAAATCGTATGATCATAATGGTATCGATACGCATTGCTACCAAGAATCCAACAGGCATATAATCTACCTCAACAAAACTTGGTTTGACACCCATGATCGTTTTGGCAGAGGACATCAATATCTCATTTTCTAGAGGATCTTTTCCACAATACTCCCTTAGCAACACTCCATTAGAGCACAAAGCACAAAATAAGGACCTCGGTGTTGAATTTGACCCGAAACTCAACTTTTCCCAACACTATAATAACACAACCTCCTCTGCAAGGAGGATGACCGGTTTAATATTCCGTACATGTAGAGATTTTCAAAACAAAGAATGCCTCACCACCCTACACAATGCATATGTAAAATCAAGACTGGATTACTGCTCTCTGATATGGTCACCACTCTACAAATGTCATATCCATCAGCTCGAGTCAGTACAGAGGCTCTTTATGAAGTATGTGTCATTCAAGACAGACGGAGTCTACCCTCCACAAGGTTTCAACAACAATATGTTATTGAATAAATTTTCTTTCCTGTCACTAGAAAACTGTAGAACATACTATGCCTGCTTGTTCATTTACAAACTCGTACATAACTTAATAGACTGCCCCGAACTGTTAACACAATTGAACTTTCAAGTTCCACGTATCAACAGCAGGTACGAAACTTGCTTCTACTTAAAAAAACCCAAAACAAATATTCTCGTTAAATCTCCTCTGCACTCAATGTGCAAAAAAACAAATGAAGTCTGCACAAACATCGATATTTACAACGAATCAATAAGTTCCTTTAAAAACAAAGTAAAACAAATATTGTATAGCAAACAATCACTTCCATATCCCCAATAAACAATTTTGAGCTTATTCTATCATTCCCACACATGTAATTTGTATCTTTTAGTTTATATATTTAGCCGAGTTATTTCTAAATGAAACTTGCTTCATCTTTTCAACTGTCTTGTAATTGGGTTCTTCCTGTTTAGACAATGAATGATTATTTTTTTTTATATCTGAAAATTATACCAATACATAAAGGAGGAGACCATGACACCCCTGCTAACTTCAGACCTATCTCCTTGTTACCGATTCTCTCGAAAATCATCGAGAAACTGATAAAAAAAGAGTAACTTCCTTCCTTAAGAAGTTCAATTTATTGAGTCACCATCAGTTTGGTTTTCAAGACGCAAAAAGTACGCAGGACGCTATTCCTAGAAAACCTCTACCTCAATCAAAACGATCGAGAAGCAGCTGCAGCGGTATTCTGTGACCTGTCCGAGGCTTTTGACTGTGTAAGTCACCGAATACTACTGCAGAAGCTAGAAGTCTATGGGTTCAGAGGTTCTGCACTATGCTGATTTAAATCATATCTATCTGAACTTCGCCAGAATGTGCTACTCAATAGGGTCGAATCCAAGGAATGTAAAATCACCTGTGGTGTCCCTCAAGGCTCAGTCCTGGGACCTATCTTATTTCTGTTATATGTCAACGATTTAACCCAAGTGGACATCCAGGGCAATTTCACCATTTTTGCGGATGACACCACAATCCTCTGGCATAACAAAACCATCACGGATCTTTATGACCAAATAAGGTTAAAGAATGGTGTGATGCAAATATTTTATCATTCAATATAAGTAAAACGAACATCATCTTATTTAAATGTGATACCAAGGGAGTGCCACTGGAGAATGAAACTATTACAAATGTTAAGGAAAATAAGTTTTTAGGGCCCCATATCGATGCTAAATTAAGATTTGAAACCCATCAATAAGCTGTGCAAACGGTTGGCTGCAGATTGCTATGCTGTACGTGTTGTCTCTAATGAGCTAGATAATGCTAATGCTAGAAAAGTATACTTTTCAGTGATTGAGACTCATCTACGACATGGCATTTGCTTTTGGGGACGGTGTTCACAATACCTCTTCGACATGGTTTTTATTTTGCAGAAAAGGGCTATAAGATATTTATGCAAAGTCAATTATTGCGATTCCTGTCGTGCACTATTCCTAGAATTCTAACACTGCCATGTCTTCTCATTCTAGAGACGGCATGTCTCATACACAATAAGTATAAGGATAAAATTAAAACGCCACAATACACAACTCTCGACTATCCCTCCATATGTCACTCCCAACACCTACATCAGCTCTTACACATAATTCACTAATATATAAAATCAGAAAAATATTCAATCATCTGCCTATCACCATAAAAGAAATTCATGGTTGCATCCAATTCAGAAAAGCGTTGAAAAATGTATTAGTTGTCAAAGCCTTTTATACTATAGATGAATTCTATCAAGAGTCTTTCACAACCTGATCTTTAAAATATATCGTACCTTTAAGCAAACTGTAATATAATACTTTTTTTTGTTTTTTTATTTTATATCTTTAGGTGTGATGTTATTGTTCATTGATTGATGTTATATATATTTAAATATATATATATATATATTTTAAATAATATATATTGATTGATGCATAGACAAAAGTTCTATGTCATTGCCCTTTGAACACACCATCAAGGGGAAAGGGTCTTGTTGAGGACCTTGTTGGATGGTTCTATACACAAAACTTCTTGGATATGCATTATCTTCAGGAATATTTTTTATAAAACCAATCTCATCCCTGAAATTTTGTGGAGTTGAGGAAATCAATTCAATGTCATTTTATACTGATTTGAATTGAAATTGGGTTATCTGTTAGTGTGTGTCTCTTTCCTGAAAACTGTAGTTTCAAAATAATCTGGATATTTTTTAATTGATACATTTAAGAAATTTGATGATTTTGCTTTATTTCTGTGGTAAATTTTACGGTGGGTTCCTTTTCATTGATATAACTAAAACTGATGTAATGTACTCTTTTCATTCCTAACACAAAAATTGGTGGTTCATGTGGTTGAAAATTTCAAAGCTGAAATAAATAAGCAAATGCAGCATTTCTATTATTTAGTGATAGAGAAATAACAAGGGATACTACAAAGCTTGAAAAAATATATTTATTGTCTATAAAAAATGGAGCACACTTCATAAATATACATTTAACGAAATTACTTGTCAAAATGTGATCAATTTATACATTTGCCTGAGTTTGTATATTCATTTCAAATTGAATTCAGAATAACAGAAAAAAAAAATTATAATATACTTCTTTCTTTTTACACTGAAAATTATCTAAGATGATACATAATTATCAAAAAAAAATATAAATGGTCACAATTCAATTATTTTTTACCTAATATTACCATAATTCACTAGCAGATTCTTTGTTTATATAACAATCTTTGAATCCTTTTATCAAATCTTTGAACTGATACCAAACAATGTTTTTTTGACCAACTTCACTGCTACTAGATTGTTGTTGCTTTTCCTTCTTATTTTCACTATCATCGGCGAAAATTGATAAATTTTCACAACAGTTTTCTTGATCCCTCTGCTTGTCCGAACACAAATTGAGCCTGACATTTTTCACTTTGGGAGAAAATGTCAAAGGTCTGATTGGTACAAATACCGACTGAGTACTGCATTCATTACTTATGTTTGTAATGTCTTTTTTCAGATAGATGTAAGTATTTGTACATGTTAAAGATGTATCGATACTATCTAACCAAGTCTGAGACAAAAAAATGTCCCTCAGTATTTTAGGTTGTGATTTATTCAGTTCAGAAATATGGTTCCTCTCGAAGTGCCCTTTGGCCAGAGATGACACGTTTATTGTGAAAATTTCTTTTGGCGAATGCGGTGTGGTCCCGAAAATAATCACCACCTCCTCAATAGTTGACACACTATCGCGAAATTCCCTTATAATCCCTTGCATGACACTTTCCAAGAGTTCATAGGCTGTGGACACTATTCGATGGTGGTTTGCTGCCGAGAAGTTAATTTGCCTGCTCGATTGTTCATTTTCGCTTTCGTGTCGTTTTTTTTCTAACACGGTCTTCATCCAACTATAAGGATACGGGATTTGACTCTTTTGATAAAGGAGTCCTTTCAAAACCTCATTTACGAGAGATGCGCATGTTAATGGTGTTAAAATGAGATCAGATATATTCACATTCACCACAGATGTAGCCTGACTTTGCTCACAATTGGCAGTCTTCATTTCTCTACGGAAAGATTTTATATTTGGATTTATGACTTAAATACGTATAAAGAATAATAAACCGAAAAAAATTTGAATTCTTGGTAACCTAACCTATAATTATATTCTTCTAGTTCTTTCCTTATTTTGGTGAGGTAAACCATCTACTCAGCTTGAACCCAAGAATTTTATATTGTTGGGTCCTCCAAAGGAAAAATCATATATTTATTAACTTCAAATATTGAACATTGATTGAAGCCAAAACAATTGAACATCGATTTTCAAAATGGGGCGCTTATAAATAAATGCGCATGCACCAAGAAAAAAACACGTTTTTCATCAGAGACGTACGAAAGCACCCTGGTGTCACTCACACTTATTTTTTTTTTTCAAAAACTTATTATAATGGCTTTTTTCTCATTACATTGACTTTTTTCTCGTTTTAATGTCTTTTGTTTCAATATATTGACTAAGACTTATACCAATAAGACTCAATTCTTTCAATATAACTCTCACACTTCTGTTTGTAATTATAAAACCTTGCTGGATGCATTTCGAATGCATCCATCAATAGCCATAATTGCCCGTACTTCTGTTCTGAAATCCAAAACTTCTGTCAACGGAGTAAAATATTTTTTTCTATATCCCATTATCTTCAATGTTCTCTTTACCGTTGATAAACTTATACACTGTTTGTGAAATAAATTCAAGAAAGCCGTAATTTCTTTGTAACTAAGACCCAATAAAAAGTAATAAGCTATATAATAGTCCACCACTTCCGTTTTGAAAAAAATCTTAAGTAATTTAATTATTAATAGTGATAAGAACAAAACAAATGATGTTCCCATAACATCAACAATAAAATCATTACAATGAGAAAAAAGTCATTGTAATAGGAAAAAAATCGTTATAATGAGAAAAAAGTCATTATACTGAGGTTTTGAAAAAAGAAAAGTGTGCGTGACACTAGGATGCTTTCGTAAAGACGTGATTGTGTTCGTCTCCTAGTCATCATTTCTCGTGAAAAAATGTTAAGAGTATGACAAGCTTATTTTATTTGTTGCAAATTCTCATTATGGTAACATAACCACAAAATTGTGAAATTTTTTCTCACGTGTCGTTTGGTATTCTGGTCAAAGTGTCAAACCTTAACTTGAATATTTATGTCATGGGTCAAAGGGCAGACTGATTTTCGTGACTCGATGCTTCTCATCCTATGTTATTTATATTCTCTTCTATACAATAGGGGAGTTCCGTACAAGTTGACAAGTTAAAGAAAACCTCCAAAACTTCTGCCGCTCCAATGGCAATTGTTTGACTTTGGTTGTATGGAGAATCGCAATTACTTTTGGTCATGAAGCACTTATATATTTCTTATATCAAGTCTCATTCATAGAGATTGTGTGTCTAAAAATCTGAACAGTCGGTAGCGCAAAACAATGACAGAGTTTGTGTCTACCACCGACATAACCTCAATCTAGACCGCTAGAGGTCATATCCCCACAACTCGAAAAATTCATCCATATAGAATTTACGTGAACGTGTCTGCGCAAAGCGCAGAAAGCACAAATAATGTCATTTCAGACATTGACATCTAACGAGGAGCCATTATGTGATTTTGAATCGTCACAGTCACAAAATGCGCATGCTCTAAAAGCTCTTTGATATCTTGTAATTGGATGAATTCTCATCATACGGGATCAGCAGTCTAGATTAAGGTTATGTCAGTGGTGTCTACTCATGGAGAAAACACTTTTAAAACCCCCACACTGAAGAAATGCTCCATGAATATTTTTATAGAGTAAAGTCGTGCAAAAACATTGAATAAGGGAATACACAACACAATAACAACTCTCTCATATAAGCTGGATTTATAGTTAGACGGACTGTAACGTAGACGCACTGTATACGTAACAAACGGACTGTAAAATATTATTGAATTTATAAATCGACGGAACGGAATTTTTGCGCATGGGTAGAAGTGATAGTCATATTCAACATAACCTACACATTATACGAATCATAAACAGCCTGTGTTGGTTTGGATTTGTATTATATTCTAAATATTTATCTATGCTTCGTTTTCTGTGTCACAATGGATTATGAAATACATGAAGGTATGCTTCTTGGTGCCGTGAGACTATTGTTGTGTGCAGTAGCATTGGAAAAGTGTCGATAAACTCGAAGAACAATAATTATGCGACTAAGACGTTACAAAACAAGACCCATAAACCGTAATAGAAAAGTAGAGAATGCCTACAATAATTTTTTAAAGATGAAGACTGCTGATTGAGATCAATTTTTTAAGAATACGTGAATGACTGTTCCAGTATTTAATGAATAATTACGTCTTGTAAAAAACATAACACATAATTCTTTATTTTGATTGGCCGGACGCAAGAAACGTAGTGTAAAAGATGAAAGTTGGCCAACTCTTCCGTTCCAGTCCGTTTCACTTACGTTACGTCATGCGTTTACGTTCATTTATAAACAAGAGTACATAAAATCTATAGTTGATCTTTTTGCAGTGCGTCTACGTTTACAGTCCGTCTAACTATAAATCCAGCTTTTTTGTCCTTATCTGCTTCCAATATGGCGAAATCTGGACATACCTCCTTGCGGAGAATCCGTCCCCATCAGACCTCTAGCCGCCGTAGAAAAGGAGGTTCTATATATATTTTGGGATGCAGCTTTGTCTTGCTCTGAGTAATACTGCATTCCGGGTCAGTGACGGCGGGGACATTTGCAACATATAATGTATCATTCACTAACTCCATACGCCACCTAGGAGCAGCACTGTGAATTTGAATGCAACAGCGAATCGTCGAGGTACTCCTAGGCCCAGTTAGGCCCACTTGTATAGGTTCAGTTTAAACCACAGGTGTCAGTTAAACTTTGGTTTAATGAATAAAGTTCGTTGTATAGGTGTCTGTGACTGCCATTCGGAGTTTAACTGTCAACTGATGGATGGAGGGGCAGTTAAACTTCAAGCTTCGGTTAAACACATGCGCGGATTGAATACTGATGTTTGGACTGTTTGTTTTTCCTATAAGTATAACCTATAAATATTTGTCTTGTTGACCAGATTTTTTTACGTTTTCAAAATGGACGTATTTGAAATATTTGAAGATATATTATTCAACGATGAAGATGAGATAGATGATATAAATATTGTGGAAAACCCAAGAAGACCGCGAATTTTTCTTCCGCGAATCAACACCATGGACATTTGGATAGACCAGGAATTTATCAATAGGTTCAGGATTTCGAAAGCATCCGTAGAGGTATTAATTCAAGAAATTGGCATACATTTGCAAAGGAATACGCCACAGTAAGTATTTCTTTTAAATTAGAACAATGAATAATAATTAAATATTATCCTTAGTTGAGATTCTTGTATTATTTCATTTTAGGAACCATGCTCTACTCCATTGACGCAAATTCTGGTAGCACTACGGTTTTATGCTACAGGAAGTATGCTGAGCGTGCGCAGACTTTGGAGGAATTGACTGGCACTGCATCACGTGTTGTTCGTGATGTATCAAGGGAAATAGCGAGATTGTCACCTATGTATATTAGGATGCCTATGGCGAATGAAGAACTAGGAAACCAAAACAAACTTCAGAACATAGCCAATTTTCCTAATGTTTTGGTGCTGTGGACTGCACACATATTAGATTCAATCTCCAGGTAAGAATAAATAAATATATATATATATATATATACACAATTTCTGAGATGTGTGTTTGTGAATACAACTCCATATTCTCTATAAACAGAAACTGGTCAATTGAATAACATATTTTTTCAGGTGGACAAAATGCTGAAAACTTTAGTAACAGGAAAGGCTACTTTTCAATTAATGTTCAGACTGTGTCTGATGCAAACTTATACATGAAATATAGTTGCTCGCTGGCCAGGATGGGCTAATGATAGACTCATTTACAGTAATAGCCGATTGAAGGCTCAGCTCACGGTGGGATGTATGGAAATAGTTTTATTGTAGGTGATTCAGGGTATACCCTGGACAACCATGTAATGATTCCAGTAGCAAATCCAAACACTGCTGCTGAAAACCTATATACGTAATCCCAAATAAGAACTCGTAATGTGTAGGCGACAATATGGAGTGTGGAAAAGAAGATTTCAAGTTTTAAGACTAGAAATGAGGGTGTTATTGAACACCACTTTAGCCATTATTGTAGCTGCAGGGTATTACATAATATTGCTCTTGTCCAGAATGATCCCGACCCACAAGAGGACAATCCCATTGAACAAGAAGCAGTTGTTGAAGACAATATTGAAGAACAAATTCAAGAAAATGGAAATTTTACCAGACAAAACTTGATAGATAATTATTTTGCGAATTTGCTGAATTAGATGTTATCGAGCTCTGCTATTTAATAATATAATAAAAATTCCCTTTCAGGTATGATTATTTTTATTTCAATTCTGGTAATGTATGCATATCAGGTGAATGTAAAAATACAAGAACCCTCCCAAGAATAAAAGCTAAAGATGTTCTGGAAACAATTTGTTGGAAATTATGTCACTCTCATATTTCTTTTAAGGGGCGATATATCCAGCACTTTAATAATGAAAACTGACACAGATTTCATACTTTTGAACATTAAAAAAACGGGAAAATGAGAAATTCCTTTTTATTATAGTTTCATTAATACATTACATTAACATTAATTTACAAGTTTCATTTCAATATCTCAACTCTTTTCTTCTTTTTTCAATCTCATATAAATGTAGTTCCTTCATTTTGCAACATTTTCAAGCATGTTCTTCTGCAGCTCTTATTTGGTCATCTTTCAGACTTATTGTTTGCAGTTTAAGAAAATCCAACCTAGCTTCAAACACTTTTTATTTTTGTCTGCAATCCTCTGTTAGTTTTGTTTCTTCATTTGTTTTGTTCTGCTCTCCTATTCAATTTGTGAAAATATTGTTCATGAAATGATGAGTTGAAAAAATAAAACCAGACTACTGTAGTAAACCCTTACAAAAAGCAATAGCAAGCGAAGTTGCATAGCATTATGATTTATTTATTATAGTATACTCAATGTTACAAAATGACTTGACTACCCCTTGTTGCATTTGTATTTAGTAAGGGTTTACTATACTAGGTGGATTTTATAGTTTCAATTCTCATTTTATTTCTCTTTTTGGTAATTCACTGAAAAAAGTATTCACTGGAGGGTAATTTGAAGGTACTTATTAGTGATGAACTATTACACCTCATAAGACTGATTTTGACTATAAGCGTAGAAGGTTTCTGGGCTCATGGATATATTTTAAAATCACAACTACACAAACCTCGAGTGAACTTGTTGTCTCACTTTTAGAACTGTACTGTCTAATTATATGTATATTTTTTATTTTTATATTTATAACACTAAATATGCTGTTTCAGTGTTGTAATTGTACCATTTACCATTCTATATTTGATACTATTTTTATATATATACTAACACTAAATATTGTATTTTTATCAATCTTAACCAATCTATGCTAAATATCTTTTTGACTAGTCCGATAAGTTGCATATTCTGTAGTATTTACCACACAATGTGTATTCTTTTTGTGATGAATAAATGATTTCTGATTTCTGACTATACCTGTAAGTTCTGTGGATAATGGTTTTCAACTTTGTAGGCGTCCATTCAGCCCAAGTTTCTTGAGCATTTGCAGTGTTATTCTTAGGACTTTGGTCTATTTGTATTTTACAAGCGACATCAGTTTGATCTTGTTCTAAAAAAAATTTTTCAATTTTATAGCAACAACCATACCCAGTAATAGAATTTGAATCGAAGTTGATGGCTCATTTTGATGTGAAATGTTATTTTTCATGTTAACTAGGTAACAATTTATAATATCAAATAATTACAATTCTACACCCCACATATCTTGGAAGAGGTCTCTTGAATTTCCTTGTGGCTTTTGAAGATTCTGATCTTTGAAAATATCATTCTGGTTATTTTCAAATGTGACCGTTCCTTAAAAAAAAAAACACATTATTATTATTAATTCTCTCACATTAGTCTTAACTTCAGGCACCACCCTAATATACACCAATCAACCTCACCTTCCCGTCGTCAAAATCAATTCAATATTAGAGTCCTCCAGTACTGGCTCAAGAGGTTCGTCAATATAATCGCTGTCAAAGCAGTTCTGCAAACCGTAACAGCAATGCCAATTATTTCTTTTATATCATCATCCTGTGTTGTTATTTTGGGAAAATTCCCTTTTCCGCCACCGTTCTGTAAATTTCCTCTTTCTCTGCTGCAAATTTTTCTTGGAGTTCTTTTTACATTTTCCCACTTTGCTTTGGGACTTTGGAGGTTCGTGGTTCTTTCGTTATATTGCTTTCGTTAAATTCTAGGCACAATTTCCCAACCTTCCTCCTTCTCCCTCCATGTCACAGCGTCACTTTTTTGGATTCCAAAAGGTCCTTATGTATTTTCACCACCGTATTAGTTCCTCCACTTCTTGCTTGGAAAAATTGGATGACCTCCGCTGCTCCCAATCCATTTTGATACAGGTACATTAAACAAAAAATAACAAAACCCCGCGAACGGACAAATGTGGAAAAAACGCAAACAATTAACAAAGAGTAGAGAACCTCTAATCTTTGCAATTAACTACTAGCAATTGTAACTCACTTGTCATTCTTGTCATTACTCAGACATGACGTATGTGACTCGACACAGTACTGCCAATTTTCCTTCGAAACAAACAAATATTGATGGACCATTGTGATTTGAAGTTAGCTACAAAGTCTTTAACTGGAAGATATACAAGAAATATTTATCATTTTATCGGTTTAAACTTGAAGTTAAATTACAGTTTAAACCCCAGTTTAAACTATACTATAAACGTAACCTATACAACTGGCCCTTACACGTTTAATAATTTAATTTCACACTATTTAAATTTAAAATCTCTGGCCTGGCTGAAGATCGAACCCGAAGCTCTTGGTCTCGAATCAGACTCTAACCTCCATTAAGGGGTTAGGTTGATGGCCAGCCAATCAACTTTTTCAAATAACGCTTCGCTTCGCTCGCAGGCATTTCGATAGCGGTGATGTTTTAAATTTTTCACGAATTTATTTGAAAACAATTGGTGGCCAAAAAAGGGCCACTTGTTTTCATCTGCGAGAATAATGATTTATTTAGAAAAAGGCAATATGCCATCTATTAACAAAACAAAAAAGGCAATTTTCCAGAAGATTGTAGGTTAAAAATCTTATATTAAATTTGACATGTGACGATTTAATTGTCATGACCAACACGACAATAATGAAATTTCCTATAGATTGTCTGTCAAATGTGAGGAGTTTGTTTATTTGTATCTATGACGGACCACAAACTGCACTTTCCAATACTGATTTTCACTTTCTGTCTCCGAGCATCGAATCAGTAGAATCCACCCCAAACGCAGTAAAATGGCAATAGGGAACACGCATGTGTCCCTTTTCTAGAATATTTTGATTTGCACATAAAAATTACCACCTAGGAAGCTCAGCAACAAACTCAGAAATATTTTTTTCATTGTTTTCCATAATTCGAAATAGGGGAGTGCCGCATTTCACCAGGGTTGTGCAGAAAATCACAAACTGAATATGATGGATCATTTATTTTTAGATTGAATTCATATATCAAATTGGTGATTTCTCATACAATCAAAGTCAAACAATAGGAACACGCATGATTTTATTTTAATTTTCCTTTCCCTCAGTTCGGTCCTCAAAAATTACATTTTGTGAAAACAATTCCTCTGATCCCAATTTCTTTTTCAAATTTCCAAGTTTAAAAGTGCTCCTCAATTCAAACCTGAATTGACCTTCACTTGAATAACTTCTCCCAAACCCTAGCGCCAGTTTTGGTTGTTTCAGGAACATTGATAGTCAATACTATTTCTTGCAACCCAAACTTAAATTCAAGCTCACTTTCAATGTGATGTTTCAGTAACAATTGAAAATACCATTATTATAAAAATATTAGTACAACATAAAAACGAAGGCAGATTAAATTAAAGTTGAAAGTTTGAAGCAACTAGTGGTAAAAAATTGAACTGTGTGAAGTAACCATGCATACGTCCATCGGAGACGCTCGGAGTAAGTTTTTAAATGTGATGAAAAAATTGGCGTTTTCAATTTTGAATTATGGAAAACATTACACATTTTTTCAATTCCTAAGTTTGTTGCTGAGCTTCCTAGGTAGTAGCCTTTATGTGCAGATCAAAATATTCGAGAAAAACTTTTGAAGATTTTTATAAGTTGGCAACTTGTGCGGCACTCCCCTATTGAGGATGCCAATTTTATCATCACATTTTTTAAGTACTAGAGCCTCTGATGAACGTATGCATCGTTACTTCACACAGTTCAACTTTTTACCACTAGTTACTTCGAACTGTCAACTATAATTTCATCTGCCTTCGTTTATATGTTGTACTAATATTTTTATAATGCTAGTATTTTCAATTGTTATTGATTAAAAGTGAGCTTGAATTTTTTTTTGGGTTGTAAGAAATAGTATTGACTATCAATAATCCTGAAACAACCACTGTCGCTGGTGTTTGGGGAAAGTTATTCAAGTGAAGGTCAAATCGAGTTTGTATTGAGGAGCACTTTTAAAGTTGAATATTTCGATAAAATTTTGGGATTTGAGAGATTATTTTGACGAAATGTAATTTTTGAGGACTGAATTGAGGCAAAGAAAAATTAAAATAAAGTCATCTGTGTTCTCTATTATCTTCCACTGTTTGCACTGTGATGTACGAATAAAACGCTGCTCCTTCTTTTCAACTACGGCCAAATTGTCAAATGTCAATTGCCATTTTGGACATCATACTTCATACTATTTACTATTTACATTTTCAGGTTTTCACGATCGAATTACAATTATTTTTTTGGAATGCTGCCCTCTTTCCTTTGATTATCGGTGTTTTTTTTTCTAATTAAAATAATTACAACTGGAGGATTTTGTAATGAACTGAAAAACGTATGGCGAATCATTATGAAGTGCCCAATTGGTAATACTATTAGAATTACATTGAAACTAATTGTGCTTTCCTTGTTTCCCGTCCCACAAATCTATGTCTAATCTTTCAGGGCTGGAAAACCTCCAGTTGGTTTACATTTAGATGTTCTCAAAGGCGATAAGTTGATTCAAAAGCTGATGATTGACGAGAAAAAATGCTATCTATTCGGAAGAAACGCTCAAATGAATGATTTTTGTATTGATCATGCTTCTTGTTCCAGAGTTCATTCTGCATTTGTATGGCACAAACACTTGAACCGAGCTTTCCTGGTAGACTTGGGCAGTAGTAAGTATCAAAATGCTAAATGAAATTATTTACATTGATCGGAATGTCTTCAGCACACGGTACATACATTGGGACGTTGCGTTTGGAAGCTTACAAACCTACACAACTGCCAATCGATTCAGGTTTTCATTTCGGGGCATCTACTAGGAACTATATCATTAGGGAGAGACCGCAATCTGGAATCAGGCCTATTATCGATGAAATCGAGAAAGCCGGAGAGGAATCTGAGGGAGGTTTGCTTGGTTTACCCGAAACAGAGACGGAATTGGATGTGAGTATTTTTATGACGAAAGAGACAATAGAATATACAGAGTGAGTTGAGTATCCGAAATAGTTTTTCCTAAAAGAAGGCAAAAGTGGTTTGAAAAACTGTTTTGAAATCATTTTGTATTATATATAATACAGAAACGAGCAAAAAATAATCCAAATCAAGTTTCAACGGCATAAGAAATGAAATTGATGAATTGGTAACATCATCCATTGGTTGGAGATGGCCCAAAAAATATTCATACATCAGTATAAGTAATATAAGAGAATATCCAAACTCCATTTATTTGTTAGAACACGGCTTCTGTGTATTAGAAAACAGGTTCATCCCAGCCAATTCAAAACACCACATTCAACACAAAATGGCTAGTTTCAGTTTTCTTATACACAGAGCTGTAAACTTTCCATTTAATGCTGATCGTTTTCCAAATAAAATCAAAAAGATCAAGGAAATGCAATAATTTTGAAGAAAAATTCATAATCTTCGACACCAAAAACCCCACATACTAATTTTGAATCGAATCGGACCATAAACCTAAATCTCATCCGCCATCTTTGAGCGCTGTTTTGTTTTTTTCTCTAACAAAAATTTCCGACTCCGAAAACCCCCACATACAAATTTTTAATAGGATCGGACCATAATCACAAAACTCCTCCGTCATTTTGGAGCCGCCATCTTGAATTAATAAATTTTTGACAAAAATTTCATAATCTCCGACCCCGAAAACCCCCACATATCAATTTTGAATCGAATCGGACCATAATCACAAAACTTGTCCGCCATCTTAAATGTTCGAATTTGTACAATCTCTGTCCCCAAAAACCCCTACATACCAATTTTGAATCAAATCGTACCATAATCACAAAACTCGTCCGCCATCTTGGAGCCGCCATTTTGTTTTTTCCTTAACAAAAATTTTATAATGCATTGTCACCGGAATTATAAACACCTGCCAAATTCTAGCTGAATCGGATGTCGGCAAATGCTAAAAAAATTGATTACATATTTTGAACCGGAAAGAATGACATACGAACGAAGCAAGTTTAATAAAAGCTTATAAAAAGGTGACCCCACCGAATTGAAAACAACCATCCAATAAGCATGCTATCTAGTTTTTCCAAATTATTTGAAATTGTAATGTGCAGAAAAATTATCCCCTTCTTCAGTATGAATAATATCATTGCTAGTTGTCAACATGGTTTTCAGGCAAGTAAATCTACCACAACAGCTATCTTTTCTTTTACTGAAAAAGTATTCAGTTTTTTAGACCTGGTTTGATTTGCATGGTATTTTTTCTATCTATCGAAAGCCTTCGACTATGTGAATCTACTTGCTACTTTTGAGTAAAATGGAAAAAATTGGTATTCGTGGCCAAGCAAATAAATAGTTCAAATCATACCTTACTGATAGAACACAAATGGTTATACAAAATGGTCACACTGAGCACTTTTCAGATGATGCAACAATAAAATTGGGAGTACCCCAGGGCAGTGTACTCGGTCTAATCCTATTCATTTTGTATGTCAGTGATATGCTAAACTTGGTAAACGACCCTCAAATCTTATTAACAAACTATGCTGACCATACAAATATACTAATAGCAGAAACGCAATACGAGGATTTATGTGAAAAACTATTGGTATTACAAATAATATTGCTCACTGCTTTGAAGACCACACCCTTCAATTGAACACAAAAAAAAACAAATGCTATTTTGTTTAGACACAATAATTTTCCCTCACATGACATGTCCTCTTGAATGATACAGAAATAACATATAATGCTAGCAGTAAGTTCCTTGGAATCACCATTGATTGACATTTGGATAAATCATGTACATCTGCTATGTGGCAAACTTATCATCTTGTTATTCTCTCAGAGAACTGAGAAAAGTTACTGATAGCACTACTCTACTAACAGCATTCTTTGGTCATTTCTATTCCTTAATAGCTATGGAATATTATTTTGGGAAGGTTCATATTATCAAAAGAGTTTCATTGTGCATAAGAGAACAATAAAAATATTATGTGGTCTGAAAATTGGTGACTCATTTCAGAAACTCTTTAATATTACTAGCACTGTATATTTTTGAATGTCTTAAATTTGTCTATAAAAACAAGCACTTGTTCAATACTTATGTTAATGTAAATACCTAGAGATCTAGGAACGAATAAATGTTTGGTTAGTCTCCTCATACAACTTCTCTCATAGAAAAAGTTTGTCTCTCTAAATGCCTAGAATTATATAATTTATTACTGAACAACAATGATATTTACTTAGTTGTTTTTCAGTGTCGGTTTCTGTATATTTCCTTTTTTTGTTTTTTTTTGTTTTTTTTGTTTTTTTTGTTTAGGGACTAGTAAGAAATGTTTTAGAATACGAGAATACGGCATGGTTATGTGGGTTTTATCGGGTTTTCCTGTTTGTAAAGCAAATTCACCATGATTCAGTCATCTCAAATAAAATTGCCCTGGTGCGCATCGCCATATCATACCTATTCTAAAATATTTTGTTGTGCTGTCCCTCATAACCTGTGATTTCGACATGGAAATTTTTTCCCGTAAATCCGACTTGTACCACACACAATTATTTTAATTGTCTGTAATAATCTGCTGTTATTGATACCCAATAAAATGATAATCCATACATATACAGCTGCTGACAATAAAGTCCAAAACTCTTATGAAAACTTTTGCTCTGTTTTTTAGTAGATTGAAGCAGTCATATTTAAACTACCAATATGGCGTCAAAGAGTCTGATTCACACAATTTGAATTAAATTGTCCAAGATTATTTGAAACCACTCGTATAATTAGAACTGTGTATGATGTTTGGTAAAAATTCAAATACTATGTTTATTTTAATGTTGCATTCTTTCTAGAACCTGACAGAATTCAATACAGCCCACAACAGGAGAATATCCATGTTGGGTATAAGTGATGACACTGATAAAAGAACGAGCAGAAAGCGTAAAAGACAGTATGTTTCGTTCAACGAGGATGAAGAAGTAATAAACCCAGAGGATATTGACCCAAGTGTAGGACGATTTCGGAATCTCGTGCAAACCACAGTCGTGCCAACTTCCAAGCGTGCCAAAATGGGCGAGAACATGGGCATAACCAACACGGAATTCAGAATTCCGAAACCTTTGCAACATCCTCACATCACAATGCCTGACTTGTACAATGATTTACCCCCCGAATCACATTCTCCCGGAGGGTCCGGTAATATCGGTTTATATAGTTCTTTGAGTTCGAGACTAGGTATTGTGTTACCTAACCCTGCTCCCGAGGTCGATATGGGCCAGACATTTCCCAATCCGACGCCTTTCGTTCCCCAACAAGTTCATGCACCAGATTCCATGGAACCGAAGAAGAAAAAGTATGCGAAAGAAGCCTGGCCTGGGAAAAAGCCTGTGCAAACGTTGTTGGTTTAATTTTAAGGATGGATATATAGGGATTCGTCTCATTTATATTATTTTGTAAAATTTTACGAAGGACTAAATAGCCTTGAGGAAAGTGTGATTCATGAGTTTTTCTGAATTTTTGATGTTGTATATTTAATGGTTTTTCTCCTTGATAATATAGTGATGGGCATAATCGAATTATTACCAGCAGCGATTGATGATGGAATTAGCATACGAATGATCGATCACTCAGATACTGCAGACATCTCACAATCATTTTCTAAACTCGAGTATTCAAGATTTGGAAATATTTGTATGTGACCGAGAACTCAATATACCGGGTGACACAGGATATCGGACCACCCCTGTAACTTCTGCATTCGTGAACGGATTTTTCTGGAATTCGGTACAGTTATATAAGCAACCATTTCGGATTTGATCACATTACAATCCAATATGGCGGACTTCCGGTTCTTCTGCAAATGCCAGCAACTTTGTTTTTTCAAATAGAACACCCTGTATATTTTAACATATTCAAGTTCAACAGGTCAAAACAAGTCCAAACCTCATGTCAAATGTCATTTTTTTGGAACAATTAAAATTAAAATTAAAATTGTTTTTTTATTTTATTTCGTGGATGAATGAGATTTGGTCAAGGCTATTTACAATGAGTCGCACATTACAGAAAAACATAATTTTTTCTGAAAAATTATTTTTTGTGTCATTTATTGATGAATCAATTCAGTCACATCACATTTTGATCAAAAATATTTTTTTTTCAAATGGAACCCCTATGGGCCACCTACCTGTCTCTCTAGAACATACATTAGGGAAAAACTGACATATCATTTTTGTATTTCGGTGCAGTAACAAATTGTATAAATTCAAAAATCTACAACTAGTTCATGAGTTTCCTTGCAGTTCGAATAATTTTTCAACTTGATGAGCTGTGGAAAACAACATTTCAGAATCTTGTCAACTAATTGTGTAAGTTATACTTAAAAGAAAGGTTTTTTTTAAATTTTTTTTTTTTTTTTCCAATTCCATAAGCAAAACGTTCATTTCTGCCTCCTCACTTACGATCATCTTCTCCATTGTTGGGTTCTTTTTTTAAAAGCACGATAATGGTGTTTTTTATCCAAATTAATAACATATCAACCTGTTCACTTCTTGTGAACCTATAATTTTGATTTTACATTTCTACTAAACTGATTCTCGGAAGTTAACTAATTTTCGAGAGTTGAGATGAAAGATGACTGCGAAACACAATTAGTTGACAAGATTCAGAAATGTTGTTTTCCACAGCTTACTAAGTTGAAAAATTATTCGAACTGCAAGGAAACTCATGAACTAGCTGTAGATTTTTGAATGTATACAATTTGTTACTGCACCAAAATACAAAAATGATATGTAATTTTTTTCCTTAATGAATGTTCTAGAGAGACAGGTAGGTGGCCCATAGGAGTTTCATTTGAAAAAAATTGATTTTTGATCAAAATGTGATGTGACTGAATTGATTCATCAATAAATGACACAAAAAATTATTTTTCAGAAAAAAATTAGTTTTTCTGTTATTTGCGACTCATTGTGAATAGCTTCGACCAAGTCTCATTTATCCACGAGGCAAAATAAAACAACAATTTTAATTTCAATTGTTTTAAAAAAATGACATTTGACATAAGGTTTGGACTTGTTTTGACCTGTTGAACTTGAATATGTAAAAATATACAGGGTGTTCCATTTGAAAAAACAAAGTTACTGGAATTTTCAGAAAAACCGGAAGCCCGCCATATTGGATTGTAATGTGATCAAATCCGAAACGGTTGCTTATACCGGGTGAGTGAAATTCGAGTAGATGCATGGGGATCTCGGAAACGGTAAGAGCTACAGAGAGGGTTAAATGGAGGCAAAGTTGCGTATTATGGAGCTCTTTACTATGATGTTGAAAAATCTGAGCTAGCCCTCTCACTTTCAGAGTTTACAGGAAAA
Organism: Gonioctena quinquepunctata; assembly: GCA_018342105.1. NCBI lineage: Eukaryota > Metazoa > Arthropoda > Insecta > Coleoptera > Chrysomelidae > Gonioctena > Gonioctena quinquepunctata. Next base: position 576,983 of record JAFIRS010000359.1, on the reverse strand, counting down.
AACGAAAAATTTGATTTTTGTTTTTCACTTATATCTGCTTTAATACATTAGATTTCCAGAAAATGTTTGCACTTTGTCATTGCAACTTTCAATGGGCCGTACAAATATGTAAACGAAAGTGTTCTACAGGGTGTTGTTTTCCCTGGGCCACCCCTAACTATGGAATTTTAAATACGGACCTGGATTTTTGATCACTTTTTTAGGCTTCAATGGTCATATTTCATCTTGTGAAGCCTAAAAAAAGTGTTGAAAAATCCAGGTCCGTATTTAAAATTTCATAGTCAGGGGTGGCCCAATATCATATCTTTACAGCCCATTGAAAGTTGCAATGACAAAGTGCAAACAGTTTCTGGAAATTTATTGTATTAAAGCAGATATAAGTGAAAAACAAAAATCAAATTTTTCGTTTTTTCCTGTAATCTCTGAAAGTGAGAGGGCTAGCTCAGATTTTTCAACATCATAGTAATGAGCTCCATAATACGCAACTTTGCCTCCATTCAACCCTCTCTGTAGCTCTTACCGTTTCCGAGATCCCCATGCATCTACTCAATTTCACTCACCCGGTATAACTGTACCAAATTTCAGAAAAATCCGTTCACGAATTCAGAAGTTACAGGGGTGGCCCGATATCCTGTGTCACCCGGTATATAGCCTAATCGAATTTCGTTACCGAATGCAGGATTTGATCTCTATCCCATTTCAATCTTTCCATACTTTGAATAATTTCACAGAATATAACTGAAATGTATATACATGGCATAACGTTTTTTTTATCGTCAATGATAAAATTTGTTGGTTTTGAACTGAAAAAAATGCCCATATTTGGGAATGTTTTGATGACCAACTATATTTTGGCACCTTCTTGACATGAATTGATTTGAGACCCCCTGGGTACCCCAATAACTCACCCCTAACTAAAGGGTTGAAATAGTAATGGGATAAACAGATGCTGGTTAGTTTTTCATGCTAGCACATTATTTGGAACACCCAGTGGACACCCTTAAAAAATAAAAAACAGTTGTTGCTGGAGGTTTTTCGAGAGCATGAAATAATTTGTGACCCCTAGATACCCCGCCTAGCTACCCCAATATTCCACATCCCAAGTTGAAATATTCGAAAAATGGAGATCTGGTACCTACGGCCGGTGGACCTACCAGCTGATACCGGATATTGCAGTCTGGTTGAGTAGACCACACGGAGAAGTGGACTATTATCTAACGCAAGCGCTCTCAGGACACGGATGCTTTAGAAAATCTCTCTACGACAGAAAGAGATCGGAGACAGATAGGTGTACTTACTGCGGGGTAGTGGATGATGTGGAACACACGCTTTTTGAGTGTCCTAGATGGCACCGGGAGAGAGATGAGTATATGAGGGAAGTGGAAAGGACATTTAATGCAGAAAATATGATGAGTAGCCTGGTGATATCGAAAGAAGGCTGGAAAATAGCGTATAAAACCATCCGACAAATTATAGAAACCAAGGAGAAAGAAGAGAGAGATAGGAGAGATGTATAAAAGAAACAGAAACAGCCCACCACACTGAAGAAATGCGAAAGCGGATTCCGGTGTGGTGAGGTAAACGAAAGGAGGGGTTTTAGTCGGTAAGAATCCGGCACTCTGGAAAGACTTATGCAAGATTTCCTCTCCTCAGACAAAAAAAAAAAAAAGTTGAAATATTCGCAAATACAATAAATTAATCATTACTGGTGATTTTTTCGTGCCAATACATTATTAGGAACGTGGTCTACTCCTTACATATAGTGAAATAATTTGTGACCCAAAAACAACCTTTCAACTACCCTCTCAGCTGAAAAAATGCGAAAATAGTTACATTAAAGCAAACAAAAGATTCTCACTTTACATAATAACTTTTTAACAAAAAATTCAATTGACGAAAAGCTGAAAAGCAAAAAATAAAATAAACCTTTTTAGTCTTGATAACTGAGCTCCTAAACTAATGTAAGTAACTAATTTTGAGTCGGCGCCAAACAAACAAGCAAATGAGTTAGGTAAAGCGTAAAATGATGGCATCGAGATGCGCGGTAACATTTTGATAATTTTTTTGGAGTGATTTTTAATGATCTTTGTTGATTGTTTGGCGCCGACTCAGAATTAGTTACTTACATTAGTTTAGGAGCTCAGTTATTAAGAATAAAAAGGTTTATTTTTTGCTTTTCAGTTTTTCGTCGGTTTAATTTTGTGATAAAAAGTTATTTTTCAATTTTTTGTGGCTGAAATCTACTAATTACTACCTATTTAATTTTGATTTCTTCCGAAATACTTACCCACCTTACTTCAACTATTAACAGTTACATAATATGATTATCAACTTTAATTATTTATTGTTATATAATAGAAATTATTTTTGATAGTTCTGGTTAGTTCATTTAATCACTTTGTATATAATTCCATCCTTCCGTAGACAGATTGTGACGGATGTAGGAGAACAAAAATAATGACAATAGCAATCTGTCAATGTCAACTACATATGTGTGCCAATGTTCACAAGTGAAAAATCAATCATCCCCTATTTTTCTACCCATAGGGATAGGGGCGGATTATTTCATCCCAATTTGAATATGATCAACTATGAGGTATAAACTATCTAATAAAAAAAGAATCATCCAAATCGGACACCAGTACAAAGTTATGCCTAATAGAAGTTGACGAACCAAAATTCAGAAGGTAAACGATCAATATCCTCCATTCTGCTACCTTAGGGAAGGATTTTTCTTTTCAAATTCAAATGGGACCAACTTCAATGTGCACCCTATTCAATGAAAAAAGAATAATCAAAATCAAACTATTCTGTAAAAAGTTATACGAGGTCATATATAAAACAAAAATATACGCGTCGACTACAGAACCTCCTCTTTTTGATTTCGTCGGTTGAAAATGATTTTAAACTAACCTGAGAGGGTGATAGAAGGGCTGTTTTTGTGTCAAATCATTTCATCAAATGGAGCATGTCCAACAAGTTCCTAATAATGTATTAACATTGATTTCTTCCATTTGAGAATATTTGGTTTTGGGGTAGTTTTTGGGCCACAAATTATTTCATCATATGGAGCATGTCTAGCAAGTTCCTAATAATGTATTTGCATGAAAAAATCACCAACAACGATTGATTTGATCCGTTTGCGAATATTTAGATTAGGGGTGAGATATTGGGGTAGTTTTTGGGTCACAAATTATTTCATCATATGGAGCATGTCTAGCAAGTTCCTAATAATGTATTAGCATGAAAAAATCTCCAACAACGATTGATTTGTTTCATTTGCGAATATTTAGATTTGGGGGTGAGATATTGGGGTAGTTTTTGAGTCACAAATTATTTCATCATATGGAGCATGTCCAGCAAGTTCCTAATAATGTACTAGAATAGAAAAATCACCAACAACGATTAATTTGTGCCATTTACGAATATTTAGGTTTGGAAGGTGAGATAGGGGTTGGAAAGTGGCAAGGCCTAATAATGTTTGGATGAAAAAATCACACAATTAATTTGTTCTATTTGCGAATATTTCGAATTGGGGGTGAGATATTGGGGTAATTTTTGAGTCACAAATTATTTCATCATATGGAGCATGTCCAGCATGTTCCTAATAATGTATTAGCATGAAAAAATCACCAGCAATGATTGATTTGTTCTATTTGCGAATATTTCAAGATCACATATTACATTGCAGCTTATGGAATATTGAAATATGGGGCCTGGGGGTCCCGCCTAGAACTTTTCTTTTCCGTATCAAGGATAATGCAAAAAGAAAAATATTAATTCAAAAATAACTTTACTATTCCCTCAAGCAAGCAAAAATGGGGGCCTGGAGATACATTTTTATTGTCTCATTTGGGCTATTAACGTGTTAATGTCCGCTTATAACGAACCCCAAGGGATGGACGAAAACAGTTCGCTATAAAGCATAAATGATAATGCATATCAGGAATTAGTTATTTTTATCAAGGCATAAAAATAAGTATAGCATCGCTAATGGTTACATTTTTATATCTTTGCTGAGAAAACCATTTCAAAAGTCCCTGTTCACATTCACATTTTGGCCCTTTTTGAAAATTTTAATTATTTTTTTTATTTTTCCAAATTGTAGCTACGTGAAATTAAAATGTCGAATGGTCATTTACATTCATATCTCAGAGTATGTTTAGGGGTGCTATGTCGGGTCATGTTTTATGCAGTACTCACCGTTGATTTATTTATTACCATTCTTGAACAAACTTCGCTTTGCTCCACACCTCGTTGTCATCTTTTGACGATGTCATATCTATTACTCAAAGTGAGAGCTTCATGTGTTTTTTTTTACGTCACTCATGATTGTATGCCTTCAACACATTGAAAAACGAATAAACTAACGCCAGTGTGTATGATGACTGACAACTTTGCCCCAGCGATCGTCCCTCCTCATGGAAAGATTTCTAGGAATCCCCTGCATACTAGGTAAAATGCCATTTTAAGGTAGTTATAACAATTTTTTTTTTCGAACATATCAAATTAGAGTTCTTTTTATCCGAAAGTTCGTTATAAACGGGTTCGTTATTTGCGAAAAAACTATACTTTATACTTTAGTTTGTTATAAGCGAACATTACTGTATTTCAATTTGGGGGTGGAATATTGGGTAGCTAGGTGGGGTATCTAGAGGTCCCAAATCATTTCATGCTATCTGAAGAATCAGAAAAGCCTTAAAACATACTATTGGGTTGAGGGGTAGTTCCTGGGTCACAAATTATTCCATTGTATGAAGGGTGTGGAACAAGTTCAAAATAATACATGAAAAAATTACCAGTATCTATTGATCCCATTATTATTTCAACCTTCTAGTTAGGGGTGAGTTATTGGAGTAACTAGAGGGTCCCAAATCAATTTGTGTCATTGAATGTGTCAGGAAAGGTCACAAAATATAATTATTCATCAACAAATATAAATGAAGATTGAAAACTGTTGCTGGAAAACCGTTGCTGCTGCCATACCCGACTACAAACTGAATATGGAATCATTCACAAAATCCGTCATTCGAAATAATAAAACATGTTCTTGATATCTTGATACTCATTCAGGCATTTCCCTTTATTAGAGTGATGAGTGATTTGAATCATTCGAGTGATTGTGTTGTATTCTCAAAATAATTCAAATCAATGTTCCGAGTTGGCGATTTCTGGATGTGGGCGGTTTTTTCTACCCTCTATCCCTTTTCTATACGGTATTTTTCCCGAGTGGATCGGATGTATGGACTTATTCTCTCACTTTGTTTTCCTTTTCACTCAGTAGTGCGTTTAAATGATTCTGGTCAATTTTCATTCTAGCCCATCACTATTTATATATTGATTAATATATGTTTGTCATTTACACATATTGAATTTTTATGCATATTATCGATTTTCTCTTTCATTTTATATTGAAATGAAGAAGTGGGAAGCTAAATATTTCTAAAATGTTTTTTTTCTATGAAAATATTTTGAGAATTGAATAATTTACTAATTAATTGTTCCCATTATATTCATCCATTATTGAAGCCTAAAGTGTTTGTGTGAAATTTTTTAAATGCTGTGTTTATAGAAAAATTGTCCCTTTTTCCATTAAAGTCAATGGAATAATTGAAAAAAAACTAAGAAATTATTTTATTTTATTTATAATGTACCCGCGTGATAACCATCAAGTACTTTTATTGGAATTCTATTGAATCATTATCAAATATATACCTGAAAAATGCCATAATAAATTTCTTCACCAAATTATAAACTATATATTTATAAATGTGTGGTTAATATAAATATGAGAACGCAGTTGGCTTCTCAAAGAAAACATATGCAATGGTATATTTTTTATATTTTTTTATATTTGTTCTTAACACTATATTTTTCAAAATTTCACTCTCTTGAAGAATTTTAGTTTTGCGTCCAAGATATTCTTCAACCACATTTCACTGAATGTTGAATATTCCGCATTTTGCTTGAAGCTATTTGTTTCCAGGAAGTAGTGAACCTAAAAAATATAAGTTATGAAAATGAAGAAAGATCGCAGACCCATAGCTAGATATTTTTTTTGGGGGTTGACAACCAAAATTTATTTTTACGATATATATATATATATATATATATATATATACAGAACTAGGGGTATTGAATGGTAAGCAGCAATGAAAAAGTAAACTCTTTAAGGTTTATCCAAGCTTTCGGAAATGTTTATTTCCATCATCAGGGAGAAACTTTGTTGAGGTTGGTTTCAATGATGTTGAACATATTCCATATTAATCGTCGGCTATATTAATTTTGCCACTGGGTATTTTTTTTGAGGCACAGGAAATGCTTACCTTTACTGGACAATTTTTTGGTATAACCTTCGAAACTTCCATTATGAAAAACACACTGGCTGTTACTTGAGCTATGGGGTAAGCTGCAGATGGCAGGGACCAAATAGTCTGAAACATTTATTAATTTTATGAAAATTGATAACTGAGGTACACTCAGTTACGGAAAAAGGCCAACAGTGAAGCGACCCAATTAAACAAAACAACTTTGCAGTATGTTAACTCTTAAAATAAAAACCCAAACTTTTCGATAATTCTTTGGAGATATTCTTCTAACTAAACTGGAACAAACCCCATGAACTCTGATATGAAAATTGTGCGAGTGATTGAGAGATTACAGATTTTCACCAAAAGTCAAAATGTGGGCTACAGGCCTCCCATCGTCAATCATGCAAAAAGGCTGTTTATGAAGATTCCAATTTTTTTTTTTTGAGATATACTTCCAAATATATATGTATGTATGTATATGTCCCCCTTTATTTATCTTTGGTACTCTTGGTACCGAAACAAACCATAGAAAAAAGGGTAGTAGAAAGAAGTTCACTAGAAATACATAGAAAAAATAGTGTTGACAATAATGCAACCACAAAATCAATTACTATTGCTCTTGAAAGAAAACGAATTCCATCCATCCTGTGTTAGTGGATAAACGGAAGCAGGGAAAAAGACAGTAATTATCTCAACCATAGGCGAGACAACAGGCTAGAGCCTCCTCTTCTAGGGACCATCCTAATGAATGAACTTCTGGAAAGGCTAACGTCTGAAGGCATGTTTGCTTGGGATATGCTGATGACACACAAACTGCTCTGACATAATGACTAAGTAGTGCAAAGAGGAGGAACGAACTTGAACCCTCAGACAAGCCGCTATAGGAGCAATCAGTTCTATGCAAGTAAATTCAAAACCCGTTTGAGACTGCCTGAGAACCCTACAAGAGCTGGCCAGTTGAAACAGACTCACTCTTTCGTGGGTTCCTAGACACTCAGGTCTGCGAAAACTCTGCTTAAGGTAGTTCCGCCACGAGACAGTTGAATTAGGAAATTATTTTCGACGGAATCGAAAAATTTCAAAGGACTTTTTGATTTAAAACGCGAAAAATTTTTTTTTTGAAGGGGGGCACTTGCCCCGCCCCAATCGACTCCAGAAAATTTCTTCGTTATAGAAAGTCGGCGACTCAAAAAATTGATGTCCCCGAAAAGAGCAGCAAAACAAAAATTTCAGACCCCCCTCACTAGAAATCATACGTCATGGGAAAAAATTATCGTTTTTCGATAAAACTTCAATGGACTTTTTTGTAGTACTCTTTTTGAATTTTTTTTTTGGGGGAAGGGGGGGGGTATCGTTATAATCGATGGGGTCATCTAGGAGAACGAGTTTTTTTTTCGCCCTCAAATGGTCCCCCGTCTTTTTTTAAAAAGTCCCCTGGCACAATCCGCATTTCTCTGACCCCTTTAGACTGTGCGCTTCCCGATGGACTATTTTGAATAACGAGAGTAGTTTTGATTATATCTGTCAAACTAGATGGTCAATCACTTTGATTTTTTTTCACAATATCTGTGATATCCTGCTCTAGCTCCTCCTCGTTTTTCATAAACTTCTTAATTTTAGTACCAACGGTAGAATTGATAATGTGCTGTTTGCCTATGCATGGTCCATATGTTACGTGTTAATTGAGTCAACTTCAATTACATATATATATCTCGGGTTCGGGATGGTGAAACTTGTTAAAATTTTATAGAAGTGTTGTTCACATGTTGAACAATACGTATGCCAAATTTTAATAATTTCCTAATTCAACTGTCTCGTCGCGGAATTACCTTAAAACTAACCGAATATGGATGAAAAAAAGTCACAGGAATGGTGGAACAAGTCGCCAGGAATGGCAGGCGAGTTTGTCAAAGAACCAACGCAAAAATTCAATGAATATCTACTAAGCCAGAATAGAAGAACAACTAGGATCATAGTTGTGGCTTCTAAACGATGCGCGGTAGACTCAAAAAACATATGAACAACATCAGACTTGCAGGAGAAACCACATGTAGGTTTTGCCAGGGAGATGAGGAAACCTCGGTGCACGAATTGGGCCAGTGCGAAGGCCTGTCAAGACTGAGGTTCACAAAGTTAGGGGAGGAATAACCACAACTTCCCAAATATACAGGGTGTTTCATAATTGAGTGCTGATCCTAACGGGCGATAATCCTTGGATGATCTTAAGAAAAATCCTTCATATGAACATAGGTCCGCAACCGCTTTATTTCTGAGATACAGAATGTTGAAATTCAACAAAAAAATCAGTTCTTCCCCAATATCTCTGAAACCGCTTTGGCTTTCTTTTCAATTTTGGTACATGCAAAGTACGCATAAAACAACATTTATTCCATGATAAAGGATTTCTTAATTTTCATCAGTGGCGTCCCTGTTAACATGCCCTGTCATATTTTTGATCAAAATAATGATACGCCACTGTCTTTTTCCAAATAAATATTATTTTTGTAATTGTTCTCTATCTTTTCATAAAAATGGTCTCCTGCCTTTTTTCCGTCCGGCGGACGGTTTTCGATTTAGAAAATAAAATACATATTCATTTGCTTGTCCCTATTCGATTTTTTCTCCTAGTCTTAATTTCACAATTGTGGTAACCAAAGGATCTAGGCAAGATTTTTATAATTTTATGGTAACTATTATTTAGTTTTTGTAATGAGTACGCATAAAAATACATTTTTTGTTTTTAAAAACATCACTATTATGAACAAAAAATACCAAAATCTAATTAACTGTGCAAAATGTCCGCCTCCTGCAAGTATGCACGCTTCAGCTCTCCTTGTCATTGACTCGCGTAAAATTCCTGGAGTATTCCTTATTGTTTCACAGGAAACTATTACGCGGTTTCGCAATTCTTCCTCAGTTAGAATTGGTTGACTGTACACCAAAGTCTTAAGATGTCCCCAAAGAAAATAATTAGGACCGTTTAAGTCTGGGAATCTAGCTAGCCATGACTCTGTTCCCCCACGACCTATCCAGCGATTATGAAAGTTTTGGTTTAAATATTCGCTTGCCAGAGCACTAAAATGAGCAGGTGCACCATCGTGTATAAACCACATGCGATTTCGCATTAAAATAGGAACATCTTCCAACAGAATTGACAAATTATCTTCAAGAAATCGGCGATAATTATGTCCATTTAATCTGCGTGTTAAAAAAAAGGTCGAATTAGGTAATCTCCAATAATTCCAGCCCAGACATTTAATGAGACTGCTCCTGGTGATGAGATTCCACGATTGCATGCGGATTTTCCTCGGCCCAAAAATGATTATTATGAAAATTTTTGATCTGTTTTTAGTAAAACTAGCTTCGTCCGTGATAAAATTTCCCTGTCAAATAAAGGATATTCGGTAACTTTTTGGAGAAATGGAATGTCTCGAGGAAGTAGAGCCTGAACCCGTTGAATGTGATGGATATACTAAATAATCATGAATAATCCTCCATACTATAATATGGGCGATATTCAATTTATTGGCAACTTGACTCGTACTTATTTCAGGATTTTCGTCAACTGAATTTAAAACAGCTACCACAATTGCTGGAGTTCTTGCAGTCCGATGTGCTCCTTTCAAGTGATGATTTGGCTCAAAACTTCCTGTTTCACATAACCTTCTGTGGGTGCTTGAAATCGTTCGAGCATCAGGAACCATTCTATTTGGGAAGCACTCTTGATACAGTCGCCTGGCTTCATATGCGTTCCCGTCAGCAAGCCCATACAAGTAATGAATGTCTGCTAATTCGGTATTTGTAAAATGTACCAAGTTTTTTTTTAATTAACAAGTTATTATAACGTAAATAATATCACGTATCTAGCTAAAGAAGTGTTAAAATTGTTTGGGTTGAAAACAACGAAATGTGTTCTTAGCATACTAGATGTTTCTAGCCCACAAGATAATCCTACTAGTCTTCAACGGCTGATTTCGCATAGGGACAAGCAAATGAATGTATTTTATTTTCTAACTCAAAAACCATTTTTATGAGAAGATAGAGGACAATTACAAAAATAATATTTATTTGGAAAAAAGACAGTGCCGTATCATTATTTTGATCAAAAATATGACGGCATGTTAACAGGGACGCCACTGATGAAAATTAAGAAATCCTTTATAATGTATTTTCATGCGTACTTTGCATGTACCAAAATTGAAAAAAAACCCAAAGCGGTTTCAGAGATTGGGGAAGAACTGATTTTTTTGTTAAATTTCAACATCCTGTATCTCAGAAATAAAGCGGTTGCGGACCTATGTTCATATGCAGAATTAAAATCATCCAAGGATTATCGCCCTTTAGGATCAGCATTCAATTCCCGTGATTTGTAAAAATACTTCAAGGTATTTTACATTGTCAGGAACAACAGAATTGATCAAGGAGATTTTTTTACTGTATTTTTTTATTCGTACAATTCCAATTTCGGTAATTTCTTGGCAAAAAATAAAATAATCTGAAATGTTTCTTTTTCAATTTTTCAAACCTACACAAATTCGTAAATCTCCAGTAGAATCGGATCATAAGTGATTGACTAGACGACAGCTTGAATTTTTTCTGCGAAAAATTACAATATGCATTTTTAGAAACCCCTACATAACGAATATGAAAAGTCCCAAATTTTCGAATTTAAACCAAAAATTATTGGTCCTGAAAAAAAAAAAATAAACATTTAAAAAAAATTCATGAAAATCGGTTAATTATTGTGGTTTTGGAACCAAAACCTTCATTGTCTTCACGAAGCATGCCAGTGTTGCCAACTGTATTGGAAGCTGTTATAGTACAGGCGCTAAAATTATTATACTTAGTACATTGAAGTAAAATATAGTACATAATAGAAACAAGAAATATGTTTAATTCCTATATTATTCAGTAAAAATTAACAAAAAATCTGAATTCATAAAAAATTTAACAGTACCTATTCTTTAAAAAAAAAAACAAAAAATGATAATAATTTTACGAAAAATCTATATAGCCGAAACTTTACAGTACGCCTTTGTTTTAGAGCCTTTATCTCTACAAACCCAGTTTAAACTTGTTTCCCATGCTTGCCGATAGTTTTATGTTCACTTAACACATAGTCTCTTTTTTGGTGGGGTTGATTGACCTTGACCCCTTCAAAATCGCTCTTATCCATTATTGCTTATAAGTAATGCGAATTCTGCAAGTGAAAAAATACTTGCTATTATATACATATAAAACAAAATAATTTGAACTTACTTTAAAATGCCACCAACAACAATAAGCTATTTATTTATGAATTAATATATAACTATACCAACAATATTCCCAGTTTATTATTTGGTAATCCCCCTTACCATTGCCTAAAGATACATCTTTACGTATCAATTTCATTATTAACTAGTAGATGGCGCTGGAAGTGCTATTGCAGATTATTCAAATTTGTTATATGTTGTTGAAGTCAGTAGAGTGATCAGTATATTCAAAAACCTTTGGTATATTGTTATATGTGTGAATCTACAAATTGTATATTAAAAAAATGAAATTATAGAACAAAGTGCGTACTATATTTACCTTGAAATTTTATAGTACATGGAGTTGTAATTATAGTACAAATACTATAATTATAGCACGGTTGGCAACGCTGCATGCGGCCAACTTAAATACTAATGTTGGCGTCTGAGAACTTGTGAATTTTTCATGGGGTGAGAATTTGTTGAAAAATGTCCAGACTCTCGTAGAGAAAGAAATCCTAGCGGTTTCGTATTTTCTTACCTCATACTCAAAGAACACCGAAACAGGATCCGATGTCGTTCTCAAAAAATATATCGCATACAACCATTCTTCTTTGAGTTGGAAAGACATCAGAAACTCGTCTATCTTCGATGCACCCAATTCGATCGTGAATTCTGCAATGAAAGGCCACGAACTGAATTCCTTCTTTTTTTCATCGATGAAGGTGAAATAGTCTCCGTAGCACTCAGACCCTTTTGCGCAAACGTCTTTTTCGGGCTCGAGACTGCTTTCAGCTTCTAGTGAATCTGAAAACGATATGCGAAATTATATATTGGGTCACTAGCAGTAAACATATTTTTTCGTGCGGCGTGCCCCCCAATGCGAGCCACCCAAATACAATTTTACGCAGGAAAACATAATCCCAGTAAACACATAACATGTCCACGGAACCGTAATAGGTACCATTTGGAACAATCAAAAGATACGTTCCAGAACTATATCGTGAACTTCCATGTGCGGAGCAGTGTGTCTGTAATATTTCAAATGCACACATAAAACATGTTAACAAAAGACATATATCATCCAAATATTTCCTATAAAATAACTGAGAGGAAAGTTATGTTTCTGACACAATAAAAATATACTTTCAAAGAAGTATTCAAATAACCAGCGCTATTATGATTGTTTCGTCAGGCCACGTGATCAGTTGTGACCAATGAGGACATTCCGACATTTACTCATCGTCCAAAGCCAACGACGCCAACTGAACTCAAAGAGAGTAAAAGTTATCTGAATATAGGAGGTACTAATAAGCTCTAGCCAATCGGAATCTTGTAGCATTAACCCGTCATAGTATAGTGACGTACATGGACATGAGTACAGGTGGCTCACGTAACATACAGAGTGGTCCAATATACATTCAAGAGCCTGTAACTCTCAGATACCAGAGTGCGGAGTGCGCTAGTCCGCCACTGTACAGAGAGAATGGTGGCCATGACATGTGTCCATATACGTCACTATGACTCACAAATGATCTTTCATCTCTTTCTATTAGTGTCACCATTGTCTTATGGGGAATAGACTCTCCTACTCAGATGAAGTTTACTCTCTTTGAACTGAACTGGCCATTTTGTGTCTTGTAACTCTTTTGTTTGGTTACTTTTATCATTTACTATCAGTTTTATCGAATGTGCTTAGACAGTCAAAGTGTTATGACTATAAATACTCGTCAGAAATATCAACAGGTATGTAAATAATTGATATACGATCCCAAGTTGTTATAGGTGACAGTTTCAATACAGAAATACAAATTATGAATTTGAAGGTTAAATAAAATGTGGCCGGATTCATGAACTAGCTCTGATATGCTCTTGAATTTTTATTTGTGCTGTTTTTATATGAGAAGCTTGTTAATAATGAATTATCAGACAGTGCGATTAATTTGTTGAATCAACAGTGGTTATAATGGCTATATTATATTGTGAGATTAATTCTAGACAATTCTTCACTGCCCTACTTGTTTGGATTGGAAATTCAATGGACCAATCTTGGACCTATATCTGTTTGTAATTTTAATCATTATATTTTCATGAGTTGCATTTTTATTTACAGCTATTCACTGATGATACAAATAGGATAGAGAAAGAACGGAGGTGACTGAAAGGTGCACCTCAACATGGTTTCGCCAAGCAGCCCTTAGATATAATTAGAGGGAAGGAAACAAATAATTAGCAGTCTTTACTGTTGTATGACCAATAAAAAGCATGATGAAATCCTACCTGTTTTTTGGCATTGCACACTACCTTCTCACATCCCTTTCATGAATCAATAGCTATACTGAGAGCCGATTCAGAAATTGTAAGAATTTATTTTGAGCTCGTTTCCTCTCATGCATTATACATAGGATATGTTTTGTATCTACCATGTTCCAGAAACGTGTCAGATGACACGTAAAATGATTGGTTTCAGCAATGTTTCAGATATGTGTTTTTATGTATTCATATTCACTTATGTTATGTATCAGAAATGTTTCACGTGAAACATTCCTCGTGAAATGTTTTACACCTAGGTCATTTCTGGTTTCTGCCTTGTTCCAGGAACGTCTGAGTCAAAAGATGAAACCTTGACGTTCCAAAATCACCCTTCATGGACCCTCCAGTGACCATATTTCCTAAAATTATCTTTTTCGGGCAACAGTCCTGATTGCTGTACTATTTTTATCGTGTTCTAAAGCGCCTGTGAAAATTTCGTGGAAATCCGGATTGATCCCGTTTATTTGACTTCTACCATAATTTCATATAATTTTCAACTTACCTGTGGCCTCAAGTATGATACCGTCGATGAATTTTCCAGCGAACGATTCAATGGATAGAAATTCTATACAGCCTTCACTTTCAATTTCATCCATTTCGATGGGTTCCACTTGGAGATTTCACAAAACCAACCTAAATAAACCCCTCCCTTTCAAAACACAGCCCCTATTTACGAACATTAATTTCAGTACATTTGCTTAAATGTCTAGAAGATGTGGGCATCTTCTAAATATAATTTCCCCCCTAACGGTTCGTTTAGGAATATTAAATGTGAGATAACTGTCATAGATTTTGATTCAAGGTAGTCAGATTAAGAAATTCCTTAGATTTACTTATACCTGGTGGAAGAAAGAAGTGAAAACGTGCAAAATGAACCAAAAAACCGTAACTCACACAATTTCTTGAATGCTCTAACAGTTAGTTGCGGAAGAATGCGTTCAGTGATTCTCTAGAAAATTCCACACCTAACATTTTCGACCAATTAAAAGCCTGTATTTTGTATAGCAACTGAAAAAAATTACGGAAATTTTTCTCCTTCTTGGGGTTAAAATCGGGAATTTACACTGGAAATTTTTTGACGTTTATACGTAAAATGACATTTACATTTAACTTCAGATTATGTCGAATTTATTCTATAAGTTAATAAGTAAAAATCATTTGATTACTATCGTTTCGGACGTCCATCGTCTTAATGTATTTAAAAGGTTTTCACGACGTTTCGAATGCTTGTATCTGCAATCGTCTTCAGGTGAATACTGACAAGTTTAGGTGCTATTACCAATTTATACGACTGTGGCGCAATGATGCGTGCAATTCCGCCATGTGCAGCGGTGCGTGTAATTTCGCGCGGTGTGGTGGTGCGTGAAGTTTCGCGCCTCTGCAGCCCGCCAGAAAGAGCAATCAGGGGTTTCCATACGTTCTTGATCTCAACGCTTGGTTGACTAAAGGCGTTATTGGCTTCGATGTAGGCGGCCTCTTTGAACTTTCGTTTGAACCAATGCTGATCTCTATGTAGAACACTTGCGTCGTCCCATAGAACTCGATGGTGCTCAGTCCAGGCGTGGTCAGCGATTCCCGATTTTGATGTTTCTCCACGTTGAGTCCATTTGTTGTACTCATCCAATCTTACCGATAACGGTCTCTTCGTCTCTCCAATGTAGGAATCTCCGCATTCACATGGAACTTCATAAATGCAATTCTTACTGATTTCATTTTTGTTGTCAGGTTTGGTCTTGGTCGTCTACAACCTTCAAATAAAAATCATTTATTAACAGTTTACCATATAATATGTACTTGAAAATTAAAAATTTACAAAACACATGTTCTTACTACGTTAGTACTTATATTTTAACACAAACAACCATTTTTAACTAAAGCATCTAAATGTTGTTGAAATTCCTTAACTACGTCTTCTTTCTTTAATGGAGAATATGAAAGCGAACATTCACTAAAATGTATAAATTGTCCATGTTTCATAAAATATATGTAGTACTTTAAAAATCTTATTCTGCTGTAATCCACGAAGAGCCCATATTTTTTACACACCAGAAGCAAATGATGTTTGATAATCCCAAACAAATTCGGAGAATAAATTTCTGGCATGCATTCTTCTAATAAATACGTTAAAAATTTTAGGTTCCGATGATACATTTTAATTTTACTAACTTCATTACAAAACTTGCATAAAATGTATTTCGCAAATCGCTCCATTCTTAGAAACTCTACAGCACAACGAATTTATTTAGATAATTTATACTCAGGAACGTCAAAAGTTAGAATTACTAGGTTTGACATGAATTCCATAGCCTTCTATACGCTTAACTACAATGAACTAATTGATTATCTGTATACTCTGCCCGTTTTGGAAAAAACCTATATTTTGACGACTATATAGTAGATTGGATTAATTCAAAAAAGAAAAATTAAACCATTATTAACTTCTCTGTAAAAGTTTTATTTAACTTTAACTTAGTGGGTAACTAAGAAATTATGTCTCCTCGAAATAATAGAAAACTATTATTATACTGATTTGTTGAAAATATAAACAGGATGTTCATAAAATCAGATGTGGAATCATCTGCGACTGAAAGAAAAACTTTAGTCACTATCTTCACAAAAATAACTTCATTTTAATCGTGGATTTTTCAGTTCACAGAAAAATCTTTCTATCAATATTCAATTGAGAATGTTTCCCTTTTCAATATTATTATACTATTACATATTATTTGGTTTACTTGCTTAACCAATTTATATTATTATTTAAAAAAATACCTATTTCATTATTTTCTACCAACTTTGGTAAAATGAATTTGTAAAAAACTGAGAGATTGAGCTACTATCGACTTATTATTTATTATTTTGTATAACTAAAGTAGATTAATTGTATTTTATTTAACCTAATATTACGCGTGCAAATTTCATTGATACTAAGTACCACTTCAAGTTCCTTGGAAGAAAATATATTTCTACCAACTTTAGTAAAATGAATTTAAAAAAACTGAGAAATTGAGCTACTTTCGACTTATTTTTTATTATTTTGTGTAACTAAAGTAGATTAATTGTATTTTATTTAACATAACAATGTTATGCATGTGAATTTTATTAATACTAAATACTGCTTCGAGTTCCTTGTAACAAAATATATTTCCACCAACTTTAGTGGAATAAAGTTAGTCAAGAATAATGGTTTGAATTACCACCAGCTGCCTTATTATTATTTTGCGTAACTAAAGTCGGTATTTTGTATTTTATTTAGCGAAATCTTAACTGGAGCCTTGGTCCAAAATTATCTCTCAGGTAACAAGTCACATTTCTTTAATTTTAAACAATACAAATTTAGAATATTTAGAATAGAAATTTAGAACAGATTTAGAAATAAAACCACCGATATTGATATCTGAATACTTATAGCTGAATAAAGAAAAATAATTGTATTACTGTTATTTTGACCACTACTATTAGTATAATTAATACTATGGCCTGTATTTTAATCAATTGCTGCTCCCCAATTCCCTTTTTTGCCAAATTGGACACTGCAGTGCTCTCGCCAACTGATTCGTGATTTTCACTTTTTTTGTGTCAACACCAATCTTCTTGTTGAAAAGTTTTTATTTTTCAATTTTTTATGACTAAAATATACTAATTACTACCTACTTGTTTTTTGATTACTTCCAAAATACTTACTTACCTACCTTACTTCAACTATTACCAGTTAAATAATATAATTATCTACTTTTACTATTTGTTGTAATATAAATTATTTTTGTTGTTCTGGTTAGTTTATTTCATTACTCTGTATATCATTCCATCCTCTAATAGAATATAATGGTTTTGACGGATGTGGAACAGAAATAATATCAGTAGCGATCTGTCATTGTCAACTACGTATGTGTGTGCCAATGTTCATAAGTGAAAAATCAATTATCCCCTATTTTTCTACCCGTAAGGGTATATAATTCCATTCGAAATCTGAATATAAGGTATACCCTATATATTGAAAAAAAAACATCCCAATTGAAGAACCCAGTACAAAGTTATGCCTGATATAATCGGTTAACGGACTAGAATTCAGAGGGTGAGTGATCAATATCCTTCATGTTGCTACCCTTAGGGGTGGAATTCATCTTTTAAATTCGAATGGGACCACCTTCGAAGTACACCCTATCCACTGAAAAAAGAGTTATCGGAACCGGACGCCTCAGTAAAAAGTTATGCGTGATCATACATAAAAAAATGATGGAAAAAAAAATATACGGGTCGACTAGAGAACCTCCCCCTTTTTGGTTTCGTCTGTTAAAAATGGGATTATACTCTATGCGACCAGTAAAGTTGCCCAAGTTATCGGTCTCTTCCACAAAGTATTCAATACTTGCTGCTGCACCTTCTCCACCCCTCCAAGGTAATTCGTGGGAAACGATGTGAAAAAACTTACGTTGAAGACCTTCTGGACAATCTTTATTCCACACTTCTATAATCTTCATGTATTCTGCGTCACTTAACGCCGAAGCACCAAGCTTTCGTTTTGTTGAATCTTTTTGTAGTTCCCTACGTTTGGCATCACGTGCTGCTCTTGCGTTTTTAATGTCAGAAAACGGATCAAATTCAACTTTATATTTTCATAATACATTTCCTGTAGTTGTTTTGCAGTTGAATTCCACATTACTTTCACAACACTTTCTTTGTACTTTCCCGAATTTGCTTTTCTCATATTAAATGAAAAATGTTATAGAATACTAGCCAGTTGTTCAACAGGTAACTTTTCGTGTATATTATAAGACTTCTCATCGCAAAATTCTAGAAACTGCTTCCAAATGCTTATCTATGATGTTTTGGTATTATCTGGGATCAGATATTGAACTTCTTTTCTAATTACGTCCTGGTTTTCTCCCCCAAAACGAGACATTTTCATAAAAACACTATAATATTTTTTTTCTACGACTGTCACAAAATACCTTCATTGTATGTTCAATGATGATTTCTAAATGTAGTACATTGTAATACTCCTTTTCATTATGCACTAGTTGCTGGGCAACATTAAAACGGCATGGTGGCTGGCGCTCTGCAACAGTAGCTGAGGGTTACATCGAAGAGTCCCTGACTAGTCGAAATAACATAGCCAATAAAATATTAGGGTCGATCAATAAGTTGTCAGACCTTCCATCGACATCAGTTACAGAAAATGTTAATAATGTCAACTTTTCCCTTAAAAAAACGGATTCTATTTCCCCAAAATTTGTTTTTTTCAATTAATTAATAAAAGTACATTTCTCATGAGAGATAAGTGCCATGTGAAGTGGAATGAATAGAAAAATCGAATTTAAACGGTTTTCTTCACATAAAGGATTCAATATAAAATTGAACCAGAGAAAGGTAGATCTCAGGTGATGAGGGCCAAGAAGCCTGAAACCGGTATGCGGATTGTTAGGTGAACACGACTTAAATTAAACATAATCGAGCTTATCAGAAAGAAACATTTGCATTCAATGTCCATTGATATTTTATGGAAGTATGCATGGATTTTCAGGTGAATATCATTCAACGTTCTGCGTGGTATTTGCCAGGAAAGTAGTTGTTTTTCACCTGAGATCTACCTTTCTCTGGTTCAATTTTATATTGAATCCTTCATGTGAAGAAAACCGTTTAAATTCGATTTTTCTATTCATTCCACTTCACATGGCACTTATCTCTCACTATATGCTAGACGGGCTTGCCACTCCTACTGAGAAGGAATCTTTTATTAGAAACCTATCGAGGTGGGAGATTTTCGAGTGTTTCTTTCTGTCACTAGGTACCGCCAGTTAAAGTTTATCTTTTCCGGCGTACCTATAGGTGTTACAAGATCGATGATGGTTTGTTTACGTTGTGTCTCACTTCAGCCAGAGTTCTTTGGACTTTTGGCTGGTTGACTACTCCGTACTGATGAGGGCCAAGAAGCCTGAAACCGGTATGCGGATTGTTAGGTGAACACGACTTAAATTAAACATAATCGAGCTTATCAGAAAGAAACATTTGCATTCAATGTCCATTGATATTTTATGGAAGTATGCATGGATTTTCAGGTGAATATCATTCAACGTTCTGCGTGGTATTTGCCAGGAAAGTAGTTGTTTTTCACCTGAGATCTACCTTTCTCTGGTTCAATTTTATATTGAATCCTTCATGTAAGAAAACCGTTTAAATTCGATTTTTCTATTCATTCCACTTCACATGGCACTTATCTCTCACTATATGCTAGACGGGCTTGCCACTCCTACTGAGAAGGAATCTTTTATTAGAAACCTATCGAGGTGGGAGATTTTCGAGTGTTTCTTTCTGTCACTAGGTACCGCCAGTTAAAGTTTATCTTTTCCGGCGTACCTATAGGTTTACAAGATCGATGATGGTTTGTTTACGTTGTGTCTCACTTCAGCCAGAGTTCTTTGGACTTTTGGCTGGTTGACTACTCCGTACTGATGAGGGCCAAGAAGCCTGAAACCGGTATGCGGATTGTTAGGTGAACACGACTTAAATTAAACATAATCGAGCTTATCAGAAAGAAACATTTGCATTCAATGTCCATTGATATTTTATGGAAGTATGCATGGATTTTCAGGTGAATATCATTCAACGTTCTGCGTGGTATTTGCCAGGAAAGTAGTTGTTTTTCACCTGAGATCTACCTTTCTCTGGTTCAATTTTATATTGAATCCTTCATGTGAAGAAAACCGTTTAAATTCGATTTTTCTATTCATTCCACTTCACATGGCACTTATCTCTCACTATATGCTAGACGGGCTTGCCACTCTACTGAGAAGGAATTTTTTATTAGAAACCTATCGAGGTGGGAGATTTTCGAGTGTTTCTTTCTGTCACTAGGTACCGCCAGTTAAAGTTTATCTTTTCCGGCGTACCTATAGGTGTTACAAGATCGATGATGGTTTGTTTACGTTGTGTCTCACTTCAGCCAGAGTTCTTTGGACTTTTGGCTGGTTGACTACTCCGTACTGATGAGGGCCAAGAAGCCTGAAACCGGTATGCAGATTGTTAGGTGAACACGACTTAAATTAAACATAATCGAGCTTATCAGAAAGAAACATTTGCATTCAATGTCCATTGATATTTTATGGAAGTATGCATGGATTTTCAGGTGAATATCATTCAACGTTCTGCGTGGTATTTGCCAGGAAAGTAGTTGTTTTTCACCTGAGATCTACCTTTCTCTGGTTCAATTTTATATTGAATCCTTCATGTGAAGAAAACCGTTTAAATTCGATTTTTTTTTTCTATACATTTCTCATGTTTGTTGTTTTTTACTTACACTGTATATTATAACGGTCGTAGAAAAAGTATAGTGTAAAACTCGCACGGAATGACCATTTCCTACTCGTATGATTTGCAGCACTCGCTTGCAGCTCGTGCTGCAAACTTTCATACTCGTAGGAAATGTATGGCATTCCGTGCTCGTTGTACAATATACTATTTCACGTTTGACACCACGCACATGAAAAATGACATATATAAAAAAAATATTATCCTTTTGAATTAACATACAAAGCCTACTATTTGAATTTCTAAACCATCAGAAACCGTCATTACCCTATATTTTTAATAATATTTCAGTGTGAAATTTTCTTACCGAATACCACTCTAGCTTCAATTAAAAACAGATTTTTTTTCTCGAACACGAATATTTTTTAAAAATATTCACAATATTCGTGTTCTCGAAAAAATTCCAGTAATAAGTGAAGCTCTAGTGGTATTATAAGTGATAACTATTGGAAAATAACCAGAACACCTTTCAAAGAAAAAGAATCCGGAACTTATGGAAGAAATGGACTTTTAGATTCGGGATTTGCAGAAAAACCATTCATTTAGAACGGATGTTCGTTCAAAATTACTATTTGCAAGTGCAATTTAAAATTTTTCTTTCCCTATACCGTTTAAATAATACTGGTTTGCTATGGTGTAACGGTTGCTATGCTATAAAATGACCCATTACTGTACGATTTTGAGTTCGTTAATGCAGTGCATTACTTTACAAAATGCTAAAATAGTATATTTTTATCTCAGGAACAACGGGGTAATTTTGGGGCATTTGCTGTTGAAAATAATTCCCAGTCCGATTCTGAATGATTGTGTCCGACTATATTTTGGCGAGGCTCGATCACTGCAATTTATTCAGTTTAATTGCTAACGGTATTCTCTCTGAATTCATGAGTAAATAATCGGAGACTATATTGTTGATATTAGTGGAGCGAGTCAAACGGATGATTGATAACTAACAAACTGTCGAGCAGTAATTTTTCATTCGAGTAGCGCGACAGTTGTGTGCAAAGTGTTGATAATAAAATGGGCAAACACATAGTTGTACTAGCATATTCAGGCGGTTTGGATACAAGTTGCATTCTGAAATGGCTGATGGATAAAAACTATGACGTCATTTGCTATATGGCCAACATAGGTCAAGATGAAGATTTTGAGGAGGCTAGACAAAAAGCTCTGAAAATAGGAGCAAGCAAGGTAAGTTCATCGAAGTGAAATCACCTGCTAGGCCAAATCCTTTTACTTTCGGTTATAAGAAAAACTTTGGGTAAATATAAAGTTAACGTACACATGCACTCTGAATATAGGAAAAATGCGGCGGTCTCATACCGTTCCCGAGTTAGAGCACTTTTAATATTTTTTTAACCTCATTTTCAAGCACCGTTTTCTCGCACAAAAATCACTCAAAATGCCTCCTTCTTTTTACCAGCATAAACAATACACCCTAAATCACTTGTTTTCGGCACAACTTTGCATAAAATATAGTCTTTTTATCGAAAAAATCCTCCTTCTTACACAGTTCCAAATAAACGAACTTCACACATTTGACAGATGAAATTTGGTAACTTTGCTTTATTTTTCATGTTGGTAATAAATGAATCACCGCCAACTTTTCGAATTAAAATATGAGCAATATTTTCTTCTTCCTTTACCAACAATATGGTAAATATCTAGTTACATCACACATGCACTCTGAATATGATGAAAATACTTTTTTACGTGTTTTTGCCTCCTGAAACGAATCCAGAAGAAAAATGCGGCGGTCTCATACGTTTCCGAGTTACATCGCATTTTCAAATGAAACTAACCTCAATTTCAAGCACCGTTTTCTCGCACAAAAATAAGTTTTCTCAAATAACACCAAATTAGTGAAAGTGCGACAAGAAAGTGCGCGATTTTGAAAATTCAAATAAAAACAGAACAGAAAGGTATCCAGGTAAAAAAAAAACAAAGCGAGGAGGAGAAAAAAAATGTTTAGAAAGAAGCCACGTACAAAATTTAGAGAAAAGAAATTGAGGATTTTCACTAATGAAAGTTTTTTCCTACAATAACAAACCAATCAACCACTGGATCATTTCGACACAAAATAAATAAGGATAAAAGAAGATTACCTTTTTTGTCCTCCACATGAAAACTTGTCCAAGCTGATTTCGGGAATTTTGGATGGTTCCTTTGCAATGGAGAGTTCCTGAGAGGAGTGGATGAAACAGGAATTCAGATTATGGCCAGGTAATGCATCAGCGACATTCCAGCTCCAGGTATAAACTCTTTTAGTGCACATCACAAACTGAATCACATCACAAAGTAACTCGTATATCTGAAGAACTTTATATAATTTGGTATTGAACTATAAAAGAATTCTTCCAACGCAAAAGAAAAAAGTGAGGTTATATTTACAATATCCATCACTGTTTTTCATTATTTTATGAAAATTTGTCAATTGCTCATAGTTATGAGTTATCTATCGCAGGCCAGGTTAATATAAGTTTTCCTGAATAAAGGAAATAATTGTTTTTTGATAATTTCTGGTTTACTTTCCACAAGATATGCTAATATCTCACCTATAAACACTGAACTGAAATAGTTCGAATGACATCAAGACAGGCAGTGGCTCTATTGCCAGTACCGACTCCTGAGGCGAAGGCGTTCCAACTGAGTTTAGTCGTGGTAAGAAAAGGAAGTACAAAGAGTAAAAATAATAAAAATTTCACATATATTCAATAAAATTGTTATGGTATTGGGTGGAAGAAATAATTTTACAAAACATAAATATAAATAGAAATTATTATATTCTACCCAATCATAACAAATTGACATCCAAAGTAAGGGCAAAATAACAATATTATTTCATTACAATTTGACAACCAACATAAAGGCAAATAAGGTAATAACAATTGGCAGCAACGTGGCGAGAAAACATTAACGTTAGCTGGCAATTATTATTTCATAACAATTTGGCAAAATTAGTAATTGATATAACATAAATTTATATCATATCAGAACAATTGGTACCCAACATAAGGCAAAGAAGGTAGAGAAAATATTTGTGGGTAAAATTAACAACAATTGTTATATCTTAACAATTGGCTTCCAAAGTAGTGTGAAAATATTTGTAATCATAATAATAATAAATTAAATAATTAACAAAACAACCCATCATTACAATTGGCTTCCAACGCAGAGCGAAAATAATTATCATATTAAATCATAACAACAATAAATCATCATTACAAAATATATATATATATATTCTTCTTCTGCAGGTGCCATCTCCATTTAATGAAGGTTGGCGACAATTTCGGCATACTTATTGCGGTCCTGAGTGGTACGAATTGAAGATGATCTGTTCATACCGGGTCCAGTCGCGTATGTTTCTTAACCATGAATGTTGTCTGCGTCCAGGACCACGTTTTCCTTCGATTTTTCTTTCTATTATTAATTTCAGTATATTATACTTGTTATTACGGTATATGTGGCCCAGATAAGCGGTCTTTCTTCGCTTTATTGTTGTAAGTAACTCTCTCTCCCTTCCCATACGTCTGAGCACTTCATCGTTAGGTATATGTTGAGTCCATGATATTTTTAGTAGTCTGCGGAAGATCCACATTTCGAACGCCTCGATTCTGTTCATGGTGTCCACTTTTAATGTCCATGCTTCTGCTCCATACAAGAGAACTGAGTTATGCCTTCACAAAACGGTATCTTAAGTTTAAGTTCATATATATATATATATATATATATATATATATATATATGTATAAAACTAATTAATAGATTCTGAAATCTACCTTTCCGACTGGCCGCGTCATCGGCTTTTTCCTTGAATTCCACAAGGTAATTTATCGTACATGTGAGATGGGGAGCCTTAGGTTATTTTCGTTTTGACGAGTGTAATAAATGATCACTCTGTAGTTTAATCGATTTTAATGATTTGAAGAAACCGTCTCTCATATAAAAATTGAAGCAAGGGTTACGATCCCAAGTTCTGTAAATAATTGTCGTATCTAATTGCTCGCCTTATAACCAGTACCAAGACTAGTTGGTTGTTACAAACTTCTAAAAAATATGTCATAACGTAATTGAGATTCTACAAAAAATTTGGTAATACGGTCACTCATCGTATAGAAATATGAAACTTGGTTTGTTGTTGGTTTTCAATGATCTACTTTGAAATGTATATGATTAGAACCATGGCCTGATTCTTGTTATACTCATGCAAATTCCCAACTGATAAGATAAGATATACTTTTTTGGTAAACTTAATTTTGAAGCCATACATTTTGACACGGATAAGTGTCTACACTCTTAAGGCCGGTATCCATTTGTTGCAAATTCGCGTATCGTATCAGTGGATACGGAAGCCATTGCAAAGTGACGTATCAAAATATGATACAAAGAAACGCAACGGACGTGATCGCCCAGTTGTCGGTACTAAATGTAAATCCCAGCAAAACAGTGCTGGTTCCATTCACAAAGAGGCGTAAGTATTAACTGAAAGCCCCAACCCTGAATGGAACTCTGCTAACTTTTTTCAATGAGGTCAAATACCTCGGCGTCATAATCGACCAGAGACTAACATGGAAGTCATATTAAAAATATTCTTTCCAAGGCTACAGCGGCAACCTGGACGTGCAGCAGAGTTTTTGGCAAGACATAAGGTTTTAAGCCCAAAAAGATATACTGGTTATATCAAATCCATGGTCACCTATGCCTCATTAGTATGGTGGTCAAAAACCCAACATCCAGCAAACATGTTAGGCGTGGGCCTCTAGAGGTACTTTAAAAACAGCCGTAATCATGATACGTCTTCGGCCCGGCTAGACCGTGTCGCGACGGCCATCAGTAGGCCGCTTTATTACATAGCGGATAGACAGAGTTAAGATGAACTGATATTGAATGGTACAGATTATGGTGCGATTGCGGGTATCCTACTGATCAACCGCGTCATTCCACTGTTGGGATTTCATCAATGATTATGCAAATATACAGGGGCGTCCAAGTCAAAATCAGTATATGGAAGTATAGGGTATCTTGGAAGGCAATGAGCATAAATACGGTTTCAATGAAAACAAAATGGCCCATGTAAGCGCCTAAGAACAATCTAGCATTATATCTTCGAAAACAATGAAACTTCGATGAAGATAGGTCATAATAAATTCACCAAACATTCAGAATCACTGATTCATGGACTAGATATATACAATTAACTGTTTTCACTCTCTGAAGCCACTAATTGTAGAGGATTTCTGAAACTGTAGAGCCAGATTGTTCCTATATACCTAAACAGACAATTTTTTCTCCATTTCAACCATTTTCATTGTATATCTAGTCCGGTCAATTTAGACATTCGAAGTTACATAAAGTCCCAACAAGCTGAATTTCTGTGAAGTTGTTCAAAACATAATTACAAACAATGTCTAGAAGTTCCCCATCATTCCCCTGTAAGGAAAAAATTTAATTCAAGGTCAAAGGTCAAAAAAATGAGTTTTTCGCGATTTTCAGCAAAACGGTAAGTTTTATCATAAAAGTACCTCAGACAAAAATTGTAGATCATAAAATTATCTATGAAAAAAGTATCAATACTTTTTTTCTTACGAGCCACCGTTTCTGAGATATAACGATTCTAAAAGTTATAAAAGTTGTTATCGTCATAATATGCACACGTTTCCACGCCACCTATGAGGTAGTGTACTTAGCGCGTTTTTGTTAACGTGGTTTCCCCAGTAGGCCTACTCCACGGGTCAGTTGTGATCCTGTTTAATGTAAAACTATTGCAAAATAACGGAAATTTTCAAAGATTGGGAAAGATAAAAGCGATGTAAATGAAAAAAAAGTGTTGAAGTTTATTCGTCTTATTCGTAAGTTGATTCAAAATATCATGATGATTATCCACTAAGCATATGAATGTTGATGCTCCCGATTTCTCAGTGATAATAAGTTTATCACCATACTTTACTTTTAGTCGTAGCTTAATCGTTCTGTTATCTAGAGTCGTAGTTTTGCAAACCTTTTGTAATTCGTTCAAAGTGAACTGACAGTCATCGCTATTTTCAATGTAAGTAAATATTTCCTCCATTGCCAAATTCGTTGCTTCGTCTTTAGGACGACCCATTTTAGCTCCAGTGGAAGGTTTTAAAAAATTAGCATAGCAATCTCGATGATACTTAGCTTCAGCAGCAACTGAATCATATTCAAATTCGACTCGAGCAAGAACAGCTTTTGCTAAAGCATCGTCACGAGCCCGAGCTGTTTCCAGAATTGAATCTTTAAATTGAAGTGTACTTACTTGGCTGATTCGACGCCGAAAATCTGAGGATTTTCTTTTTTCACTTTCTTTATTTAATTTCTCGCCACAAAATAAGCACAGTTCTTTGAAACAAAAAGCTGATTCACTGATACGTGATCTAGTACGAGGAGGACTTGCTGTGGATGTACTGGCTTCTTGTTCTTCACGTTGTCTTTTATTAGCTGCAGCAATAGAAGACTTTCGAGTATAATTTTTACGGCAATTTTCATGTATTGTCACAGATTTCTGATTTTTGAGATATTCCGAAAAATCATCAGCTCTTTCGATACTTGCATTAATTAATGTCTTCATACCACGTTCAACAGTAACAACTTCACTTTCAGTTAAAAGTTTAGCACAAATAAAACAATATTCAGACATTTTCAATATAAAACTCAAAACAGCACAATATAGGTTAGAATAAACACGTGTTTTCACTACAGAGTGACGCTCAAGACTAACGGTATTTCATTTATTATAGCGGTAAAGACCTAGCCACGTACACAATGAAACAAGAGACAGATGTCTCGAAGTTACACTGGCTTAAAGATTAAGGGACTGGGTTTCTTTTTACCTGATATTCTTGTAGTTAAAACTTATGTATATTTTATATTGTAAGTATAAGTTACAATGACCGATAGAAAAATATTTAAACATTTAATATATATATATATATATATATTATATAAAATTTTACAACTCTAGATGTATATACGTGGCGTACTCATGCATATTATGACGATAACAACTTTTATAACTTTTAGAATCGTTATATCTCAGAAACGGTGGCTCGTAAGAAAAAAGTATTGATACTTTTTTTATAGATAATTTTATGATCTACAATTTTTGTCTGAGGTACTTTTATGATAAAACTTACCGTTTTGCTGAAAATCACGAAAAACTCATTTTTTTGACCTTTGACCTTGAATTAAATTTTTTCCTTACAGGGGAATGATGGGGAACTTCTAGACATTGTTTGTAATTATGTTTTGAACAACTTCACAAAAATTCAGCTTGTTGGGACTTTATGTAACTTCACTCTCATTTTTTGGTCTAAATTGACCGGACTAATCAAATGGTTTCCAAGATACTCATCCATATTTCCCACATATTGCATTTTAAACTGGCCTGGAAACATATTTCACCGAATAGATAGAATGACAACACACAAATCTGAAAAAATTCTCGCCACTGTGATTATTTTTTATGACCATATATCACAATGACCGAATCACCAATGACCAGACAAAATAGAAAATACCCGATCTGACATCCTACACGAAATCAGCAGTAGGGCCAACTGCAAACGTGATATTCAGTAATGCCAATGTTGCAGTTTCATTACAGAGATCGCAGCAGTGCGGCGCGTAATTTATTTATTTATTTATTTTTTTATTTATTTGGTATATACATCCATCAGGCCGAAGCCCAATTACAGGAGTACTTAATAAATATTACATGTGATTGTGCAATGAAAAGTAGTAATAATTTATAAGTTTGGTTGACATATAGGTTATAGGTTAGTCAGAAACCAAACTGGAAACGGTTTGTCTGAATTGTGTCCGAGTAAGAAAAAAAATGTCAACTGAGCCTAGCTTATTATAATTTCTGCTCATTGAGTTTATTGGTGAATGAAAGTGATGTTGTGTATCAGGTACATTGAAGTGGAATGTATTGTGATACCGAAAAGATTGTCCGGGTATATTGAAGTTGATTAACGAAAGTAATGTCGAAGAATCTATGGTATTGTGTATAATTTTGTACATAAATAGTAAATCACTGATTTCTCTTCTTTTTCTTAATGACTGTGTCTTAAACTCGCTCAACAGGAGGTCATAATTATAATTTTTTCCAGGGTAACGTTCATATTTTTATAAAATAAATATTTTAAGAACTTTCGTTGAACTATTCCAATTGCCGAAATTGTTTGTTGGTGGTACGGGTTCCATATTTGACTGCAGTATTCCAGTTTGGTTCGAACTAAGGTATAGTACAATTGACAGAGTGCATCCAACGATTTGAATTCACTACAAGTACGAATTAAAAAACCTGATGATTTCATGGCTTTGGAAATTATGGTTTCATAATGATTTGTAAAGGTTAGTTTGACTTTGAAGTGAATTATGAAGTGGTTATAAACAAACGCAACATCCGCGGACTCAAGTAGAACATCAATGACGTCCACCATCACCTACAGACGAAAAAACCGGATATTCTGGCTCTAACAGAAACACAAGTAAACTCGTCCACCAACAAGGTCCATATGCTTTGTCCTGGTTACGAACTCCATTCTCGATTCAGGTTCAAAGGTGGAGTCTGCCTTTACGCTAAGGCTAATCTTTCATGCCAGCGTGAAGAGAGTTTGGAACCGAAAGACTTTGATGTGATGTGGTTCAAGCTATCTGATACCAAACTGACTAAGTTCCTCTGCTGCCTTTACCTATCACCTAATGAACCTTCATATAACGACCTCTTTGAGTTTTTATCACTCAAACTGGACTACATTCAGGAGAACCATCCAACAGCTGAAACCATAATCATGGGAGACTTTAATGTACATAACGCTGCCTGGCTCAAATTCTCTAACAAAACAGATGATGCGGGTCGTCAAGCCGAGGCCTTCGCCATCACTCATGGTCTAGAACAACTGGTCGAGCTACCAACCCGCATCCCTGATGTCAACAACCAGTCTGCCAATACACTAGATTTTTCCTCACCACCAATCCCGTATAGAATAGAAGTTTGTGCCCCACTTGGAAACTCTGATCACACCCTCATCTCCACAACATGCTCTTTCCATTTACCATCGAGCTGCACAATACCACCCCGTCTCATGTGGCATTACAATTCGGCCGACTGGGAAGGTCTACGTATGTTTTTCTCAGCGTTTCCATGGAAGAGAGTTTGTTTCTCTTCAGTAGATCCAACACGATGTGCTGAGACAATATCTGAAATCATCATGTTGGGGATGCAAACCTACATACCGAATACCGAAAGAAGAACATCATCCGATAAGACCTGGTTTAACAGAAACTGCTCTAGAGCTGTGGCTTCCAAACAGGCAGCATACCATCGATGGCTAAAAAATCCGGGCCCTGAGACCAGAGCAGCATATGTCGAGGCTAGAGGCATATGCAAAGAGACAATAGAATGCTCAAAAGATGCCCACAATGCCAAAATAAGATCAAAACTTGCTGAATGTCCTAACGGATCCCGTTCATTTTGGTCTTTCGCCAAAGCTGTGGGAAGAAACTTCACTTCCAGCTCATTTCCTCCTCTAACCAAAGAAGATGGAACACTAGCAACGACTGCCCAGGAAAAGCCAATATCTTTGCGCACCTATTTGCTGGAAATTCCACTCTGGATTCATCGGGAAAACAACCCCGAACATTACACCTATTGACAGTCACATGCCCGAGATCACCTTTCGCCAACGTACTATCAGAAAGATTTTGCTGGGTCTCAACACCAACAAAGCCTGTGGATCTGACGGAATCCGCCGATTGTTCTCAAGAAATGTGCCCCCGAACTAACACCTGTTCTTTGCAAGTTGTTCAACCACTCTTACAATTTGGGGGTATTTCCGTCCAATTGGAAAATTGCAAGAGTACAGCCAGTCCCTAAAAGGCAAAAGGCCCTACCTAGCAACTACAGACCTATCGCACTGCTATCTATTATTTCAAAGGTCATGGAAAAAGCCATCAACATCGAGCTCATGAAATATCTGGAAGCCTCAGGAATTGTCAACGATAGGCAATATGGCTTCCGCCATCAGAGATCAACTGGTGACCTGCTCGCTTACGTCTCACATACATGGCAGCTATCTATTGAAAAGTATGGAGGAACTTTAGCTGTGGCATTAGATATCTCCAAGGCGTTCGATCGAGTTTGGCACCAGGGACTCCTCGCCAAGCTTCCGTCTTATGGCTTGCCCCCTCAGCTGTGTTCTCTGCTTGCTAGTTTTCTCTCAAACAGGTCTCTCCATGTAGTGGTCGATGGAGTTTCATCTGACACTCTACTCATAAATGCTGGTGTTCCGCAAGGATCTATTCTCGCACCAACACTATTTCTACTTCACATCAACGACCTGTTGAAAGCAACTTCATGTCCAGTACACAGCTTTGCCGATGATAGTACCCTCCATACCGCTTTCTCTTCCAGGGCCCCTATATCAGCCCGTGAAACCAGAAATGAACGAGGAAGAAATGTTAATAATATAAATATGGACTTAGCAACAATTCTCGAGTGGGGATCTAATAACTTGGTAGAATTCAATGCAAACAAAACACAAGCATGTCTTTTCTCTAGAAAAGCCGATCTCACTTGCCTAACATAACTTTGTCAGGAGTAACCATACAACTGAAGTCATCCATATCGATGCTTGGTATTACTATCAGCAATAACCTTTCCTGGGAAAATCACGTGAGATCCATTGCCAAAAGTGCATCCCAAAAACTTGGTTTTTTGTTTTGTGCCAAGAGCTATTTCACCCCCACTCAGCTGCTTATGATCTATAAGGCACAGATCCGACCTGTCCTGGAATACTGTTCCCATATTTGGAGCGCGGCACCTAAACATATCCTGAGGCTATTGGATTCTGTCCAAAAAAGGGCAATTCGTCTCGTCGGTGATGCCTCGCTTACAAACTCGCTCA
Source organism: Gonioctena quinquepunctata (assembly GCA_018342105.1). NCBI lineage: Eukaryota > Metazoa > Arthropoda > Insecta > Coleoptera > Chrysomelidae > Gonioctena > Gonioctena quinquepunctata. The sequence continues at coordinate 544,883 of JAFIRS010000359.1, read as the reverse complement.
CTTGTCTGGAACACCGTAGAAAAGTTGGCGATTTGTCTCTATTTTATAGATATTTTCATGGGCGATGCTCTTCTGAAATATCAACAATCGTTCCTGCTTTGGCAGTCTCTTCAAGATTAACCCGTCAAGTTCAGTCATTACACCCCTTCGTGGTCACTTTGGAGACCTGCAGAACATCACTTTCCAAAGACTCGTTCATCCAACGAACAGCGAGGCTTTGGAACTCATTGCCTAGGGAGGTGTTCCCCGAGGCATACAACCTCCAGAAATTTAAGAAGAACACCAACTCCTACCTTCTTTCCCTAGGTTCCCACGATGTTCTCTGAACATTACAGGATATCCCTTTTCGTGGGAACCAGAACATAAAAAAAAAACACAATATATTCACAACGAACGGGATTCAACTAGAAGGAATGCATCAGTATGGTAAACTGATGGTTCCAAAATGGTTGGAGTGTGAGTAACGGCTCTCAAAATCCCTAGGCAAAGCCCCAACAATTTTTCAAGCAGAAATTCATGCTATATAAATTCGGGCCCGAGAATGCATTGAAAGAGGCTTCAGGGGGGCAAAGATCTATATCCTATCAGACAGCCAAGCAGCCCTAAAAGCTTTAAAGTCACACACTTGATAGTCTAGACTGACCTGGAACTGCAAACTCTGCCTAAGACAACTGGCTACGAACAATCAGGTTACTCTGATGTGGGTGCCAGGTCACAAGAGAATCAAAGGCAAGGAAGAAGCGGACAGACTTGCCAAGAAAGGCGCAAACACTAAATTTTCTGGCCCGGAACCCTTTTGTTTTTCCAAAGCCGATGAAGAGTTTCGGCGCTGGGAAGCTGACCAAATCAAAACCCACTAGAATAAGGTTTCAGAGCAAAGACAAGCAAAAAGGCTTCTGAGCCCATCGCCAAAGAAAGCTAAACAGCTTCTTGAGTTGGACAAGAAAGACGAAACTGGTAACAGGACTGCTCACTGGATATTGTCTTCTAAGGTATCACCTAAAAAAATTGGATAGATCAGACAGTGAACTGTGCCGAACTTCGCTGAAACTGCAGAACACCTGTTCTGCGACTGCTAAGCACGGTTTTGCAGAAAGCTTAAGTTCTTCGAAGGGGTTTCACTAACGCCCTCAGACATCAGGAACATAACTCCCAGGAAACTGATACGTTTCGCAAAGAGTCTCAGAATCCCGGGTCTTGAATAGATGAAGGGTAAAAGTACAAAATACCTTACAGGTCGAGGTACGGAGAGGCTGAAGAGCCATATCGACTCCCCCCCCCCCCACACACAATCTACAATCTAGGTATTCCAGAGTTCTCAGATTTTATTACTGATATTTGTCTAAAAAGTTTATGGAATCATCTGTTTCCATTTCAATTGTGTATTTAATTGGAGGGTGAATTACATTGATAAAATCGAAGAATTTTTCATTTGTCTTCCAGTTTCCACAAAGCCCACTAAAATGTCGTCCACATATATGTACCAACTTTCAATTGGGGGATTATTGTAAATTTATTCTCCCAAGTGCCCATCAATATTTCGGCTGATAAAGGACTCTGATGATAACCCATCACTATTCCTTTATTAGTATTTAAATTATTGGTGAATTAATATTTTTTTTTATTGGTGCCCCTTTTTACTCATTTAAAGCACGCCCCAGCGTGTTTAAATCGAACTTTAAAAAACGCGCGTTTTCAACAAATCGAGAAACGTGAAGTCTAAATGACAAATTTGTGATTATTGATCTGACTGACACCTTGTAACGTCAAATAAAATATTACTCACGATTCGTTCATTTATATGTGCTCCTCCATCCATTTGATGAACTTTTCATATTCTTTTTTATATATATCACTGGATTTTCGCGGTATTAACCGCGATTCTGCCTCACTAGTCAAAAAATCGATATTAGAATAATTCATTTTTGAGCTCTGGTGACAACAAATATTGATCTTTGGTAACAAATTGCAAATGAATGTTTTTCTCATTTCCATGACAACGAAAGGTATACTGATGTCACATCACGAATTCAACCTTCTTGCATTATTAGTTCTTATATCTATTTTTTGTAGTAATAATACCAGTATATATGATTTCAAAGAGCACCAATAAAAAAAAATAACGTAAAGTATTCGTGGATAACTGGTCTTAAAAACACTTGCTCTAAATCGCGCGTGTTTTAAAGCCGTTTTTATCCACTTATACTTTAATATACTATTTAAAACAGTGAGTAAATCTAATAATGTCTTCTTGTTGGCATTTTTTCTAACTAATAGATTCTCTACCAATATGATAGTATCTTCCCGTGGAATACTCGGAAATAAAATTTTAACAACAAAGGAGATGCGTTCGGATTTGACTCTTGACTCTTCTGATTTAGTCGAATATTTTTCCAAAAAGGTTCATTCCGGTGCGGTAATAAAAGTTTCAATTGAATAATTTTGTTTATAGAGGTCAATTAGTGAATAAAGTTTTGCCTCTTGTCGATGAAATAATGTGGCGTAATTGTTGGGAATGTATTTGAATTCAATGAATCTCTGTATGTAATCGTCTTTATCAATTGCCATCACCGTTTTTCCTTTATCTGCACGTGTAAAATTCATGTCATTTCAATAGATAGATAGATAGATAGATACAATACAATAGACATTTGTGATTTGAAATACATTCAATTACACACGTCAGAAGTACAGAGATGACATTAGAGTGCTTATATAATACACATAAATAACACTAATAGTAAATATAACACAGTTTAAACGTATACAAATGACACTCATTTGAGTCGATAAAATAAAGCGATAATGTACAGTCGGAGAGATGGTTATTTATCTTAGGTATCAGGAATTTCGGTACATAAATATTCACTTAGAGAATAAAAGTTTTGCCTCAGTAGCATCTGCATGATTAAGGTTTTAAATTTGTTTGTGTTCTGGTTTTTCTAGCTATATGGTAGTTTATTGTATAGGTCAATATTTAATGATTTATTGGATGACGTTTTCAGACGTAATCTAGGGTTAATAAGTGCGTTGTTATTCCTTGAATGTTGTTGTGCTTGATGAATAACTGGGTACTACGATGAATCTATACAGTGCTCGTCTAAAGTCTTCCCCCCCCCCCTACTAATTTTTGAACCACCTGGTATATCCAAAGACTCGTTCATCCAACGAACAGCGAGGCTTTGGAACTCATTGCCTAGGGAGGTGTTCCCCGAGGCATACAACCTTCAGAAATTTGAGAAGAACACCAACTCCTACCTTCTTTCCCTAGGTTCCCACGATGTTCTCTGAACATTACAGGATATCCCTTTTCGTGGGAACCAGAACATAAAAAAAAAAAAAAAGTTTTTCATAAAAAAATCACAGCCAAAAGTTTCAAAATTGTGGCTGAGCGCCATCTTCAATAATTTTTTTAAATAGAACACCCCGTATATTATTCCATTTTAGAAATCTGTTTATAATTCTCAACAGTTTTGTCTAATACACTTCACTCCTGAATTCAATTGTTTTCGAAATATTAACGTTTGAAAAGTGACATTCCAGTTTGAAATGAATGAATGAATGATGAATGGATTTTGGTCACTTCCGGTGAAACATTTTGCTAACTAAACGTTTTTATTAATTTACTTCCGGTGAAACATTTTGCTAACTAAACGTTGTTATTAATTTGTAGTTGAATCTCTCAATGAATTCGACTAAAAAGAGGCGAAAAGAGAGTTTATTGAGGATAAACAGTACCGCTTACCGGAAAATCTCAAAGCCTACGAATGTGTTCTGTAAATTCACAATGAAAACAAATTAGTTAGCTAAAAAATTATAATTTATTTTTAAATAACACTTTTATTTAACCCCAACAACGATTTCATCAAGTGTTCAATGTCCCCTCCTAAATCTTGACAATGAAGTGCCCTATTATGAATAGCTTCTCTCACGTTGATGAAAGTCTGTTCATCTATTTCTTCACATGTATCTATTATTCTGCGTTCCAACTCTTCTATTGTTTGGCATTCAGTAGCGTGGATTTTTGACTTGAGATACCCCCAAAGGAAAAAATCTAGAGGTGTAAGATCCGGAGATCTTGGTGGCCATTCTGTACTTCCCCTGCGACCTATCCATCGCCCAGGAAAGTTTGTATCGAGGAATCTCTAGCCATGCGATCGGAACGGGAAGGTGCCCCATCCTGCTGAAATATGATTTCACGATTTTCAAACTCTTCCTGATTGTTTAATACAATTTGTCTTATTCAAGGTTCAATTTCAGTTTCTAAAAGATTTCTGTAAAGAATTCCTGTAAGATTGCCTCTGATGAAAATCGGTCCAACAACGCGATTGCCCAAAATCCCCGCCCAAACAATTACCTTTTTAGGAAACTGGTTATATCCCTCTCCAAAATGACGCGGATTAGTATCGCTCCAGTATCGTACATTCTGTTTGTTGACTTTCCCATTAAGAAAAAACGTGCATTCGTCTGCGAAACATACACGTTTTAGGAAGCCCCGTTCTCCTTCAATTGTTCTTATTAACCACTCACAAAATTCAACCCTCCGGTCTGGATCATCCTCCGTGAGAGTATGCAGGATTTTCATTTTATAGGGATGAAACTTTTCTTTTTTTAGGACTCTTTGGACACTTTTTGAACTTACTCCACAGGATTCAGCAACTGCAGACGTCGACTGAGGCGCATTGATTACCATTTCTGCAACAATCTCTACCTTTTTTTCTTCTGAAAGAGGCGGTCTTCCTGATCTTGGAGCATCTTTCAGCGTACCAGTTGTTTGGAGCTTATTTAAAAGTTTGCGCAAATATGACCTCGAAATAGGATTCTCGGGAAATCTATCATCAAACATACGGACTGCTAGATGATTTCTTCCAGCTTCTCCAAATATAAAAACTACTTCAAATTTATCGTCTAAACTACGAGCCATGATCACACTTTTCATAAAAGGATGTAGGCGCTCAACGGACTATTTGACAGTTAGCAGTTCAGTTTGACAGTAAACAGGATGTTACCGCAACAACGATTTTTTCCAATGCAAACTTGATTGAAAGCAACATTAGTGTTTTTGGTTGGGTTTGAAATGACCAAAATGTCACTTTTCAAACGTTAATATTTCGAAAACAATTGAATTTAGAAGTAAAGTGTATTGGAGAAAACTGTTGAGAATTATAAGCAGATTTTGAAAATGCAATAATATAGAGGTGTTCTATTTAAAAAAATTATTGAAGATGGCGCTTAGCCGCCATTTAAAAACTTTTAGCTATGATTTTTTCATGAAAGCGTAAGTTTTTATCTCCTATTTAAGCCCTTCAAATTTCGTTGCCATATACCCGGTGGTTAAAAAATTAGTAGGGGAGGAACGGACTTCAGACGAGATCTGTATAAGAGAATGAACTATGTATAATGCCGGTAGTGTCATAACACTACATTATAAAAACGCGGTTCAAATAGTCGTGTTTTTTTTTGTCCAGACCGGGTGTCATCCATGTAATTCCTAATTTTTTTCCAAAACGGGGCTTAACGTGTTAATAACTCAAGAACTTATTCATGAAATATGGGATTCTAGGTTTTGAAGGGGCCTTATTAAACATGCAAAAGTTTTTAAGTTATGGGGCGTCAAAAGTAGCTAGAAATGGGTCGTGTAATATAGGGGAGGCTGGGGCAATATGAACTATCTAAGATACAAAAATGTATAGTCTCATTATTAAGATGAAATTTGAAATTGTAATAACCTTACTTTGTTCAGTAAACCTTGTACTATCATTATGAACTTACCGGACTTAATTCTTCAAATTTATTTGTTAGAAAAAAAAATTATCTGAACAAATGTCTGAAGTTCATACTGCCCCATGGGGTGGGGCAATATGAACAACAAAAATGATATTTTAAATTAAAACTTTATTTAGGTATAGAATACAAATAATGGTACTAACCAACTAAAAAATACTTTGTAAAATATTAACATTCTCTTATTTTGTTCCTTACATCGTCGCATTAATGTTGCTTATGGAATGATAAAATATTTACTTGCTTTCAAATGGCCCATTTGTACGCCTTTGACTGCTTCAATACCATTTTCCATTTCAACAAGGGACCATTACGGAACATCTTGACTAGGTACGTGAAAACAAGGAAAACAAAATATACTTGGGGCAATGTGGAGCACTAGCGGTTCACCCCACACAGACACTAAATTGAACACGTGTAGGTTATATTAAAAGTTTATAACAAATCCTAACAATGATAGTTGGCATATATTAAGCACACTTTAAACTACGTGTTAATACTAATAAATAGACAGAAATATATTTACTTCCAAGTAATTCTGATTTGAAGTTAACACGTTTGTTAGATTGACGATGCCGCAAAACACGTTCTGGTTCTAAACAATCCCCTACGGCAGGAGAGACCAAGTCGTTATTAACCGTCTCCGGTTAGGACATACGCTCCTAACTCACCAACATATAATGAATAAGGAAACCATACCCCATCTGTCACAACTGTGCCACACAAATCACAGTTAAACACATCCTGGTAGAATGCCCATTATACAACGGAGAAAGAAGTTCAAACAACCTAGGAGTAAACATCAAATCTATCCTCAACAACGATCTACAGAAAGTGCTGAAGTTTCTAAAAGACATCAATATACCGTGTGTAACAGGATCATGGTACACCCCCGTATCTCCTTTAGTTTTGGAAGTAATCGTTTGAAATTTGGGATATCCCATATACATAATAAGCGGCACTTTTTGACCTACAAATGTTTTTTTTCACTTCCGGTTTCGCCGGAAGTGATACCAACTTTCGATTTTTGAATAGAACACCCTGTATATTATTACATTTCTGAAATCTGCATAATTTTCTGAATCCAATGATACCACATAAGTGACATTTCAAACGTCAATATTTTTGATAATTAAATTTTTAGTTTTCTATTTAAGTGTGCCATGATGGTTCCGATTCATTCCAATTCACCCGTCTAATGCTAGAAAAATCGAAATCCCGTCAAAAATACTAAATTGCGTTTTTTATGAGCAAATAAAGTTCATCGTATCGATTTTGGGGTAAAACTCAATTTAATCAAATGGAACCATATTGGTACCGTGGTACCATTTATTAGTACTATTAATAGGAATTTATTCATACCAGCTAATAAAAAAATACCATCAAAATTACGCTAATAGAAAATAAGATAATACAATTACGTTGTTCTAACTTAATGCTAAGAAGTTACTAAGGTGGCTTTGAAATACAAAAAATGAACACAAAACATTACAACAATTGTTCGAAATGCTGTCCATTAACTTCAATGCATTTCTGAACTCGCATAGCTTCGAATGCCTGTTGAAGGTAAGCAGTTACTGAGGAGGCTTTGAAAACAATGAAATTATTCATTCAGATTGTCAAATAAATAGGTATTGGTTTATCAGTGTTTTTATTGTGTATTGGAAAAGTCTTTACCTTTGTTGTTATGTTTATTCAAAATGCCCCACATTTATACAAGGGATGAAAAAGTGGACATGTTAATCATTTATGGGGAATGTAGAAAAAATGCCGTTGCGGCTAGAAACCTTTATGCCAACCGATATCCTGATAGACCATGTCCAGCGAGAAATTATTTTAATCGTCTTGAAAATCAATTCCGAAGAGAGCCTAACCATGATCCCGAAGAAAACGTTATCATTGACGAAGGAACGGAAATTAATGTTTTAGCACGAATAGAAGTTGATAAGACTGTTTCTTTAAGGCAAACTGGGTTTGAATTGGAAATTAGTCACCAAACGGTAAGCCGAATCTTGCACAAACATAATTATAAATCTTTCAAATATCAATTGCACCAGCACCTGTACAAAAATGATTATGAACGTAGGATGGAATATTGCAATTGGATATTGCAGAATAATGTGCAGTCAAACAATGCTTTTTTGGGAAGGATTTTATTTTCGGACGAGTCTAGGTTTACAAATATGGGATTATTTAACCAACAAAATACAAGATATTGGTCACAAGAAAATCAAAATTTATTGAGGGAGGGTAACTTTCAAGTGCGGTTCGGTTTCAATGTTTGGCTTGGAATACTCGGTCGTAGAATCATTGGTCCAATAATATTTGAAGGATGCTTGACTGCAGATAGATACTTAGGATTTCTGCAAAATTAAATTGAGGACATGTTAACTGAATTACTTGTCCATCTACGACAGGGAATGTATTTCCTCCCCATAATTCAAGAATAGTAACTGATTACCTTCAACAGGCATTCCAAGAAAACGTAATTTCGACAAATGGTCCTGTGCGATGGCCTCCAAGGTCACCTGATTTGACACCTCTTGATTTCTTTGTTTGTTTGGTCATTTAAAAAACATTGTCTATGCAACCGCCGTTACAACCCGCGAAGACCTGGAGTTGCGAGTAAGACGGGCAATTAATAGTATAACGGCCCAGCAAAACTAAAAATGAGAGTTTTTTTTTCTCATTTATATAATTTTGCAGAATAATACTGTAAGAGCAGGAACGCTACACGTTTACGTAACTGTTGACTAGTTTTGTAGGGCAGCGTTAATTTTCTCTTTCTCTGAATTTATTCTACTCTATTTATTTCTCATTCTTTTCCTCCACATCTCTCCTTCTTCTTCTTACTCTTATCATTTCACCCATACTAAAATTTAATACACTTTCAGATTATGCTGAACGTATGTCATTTAAACATTAGATCGCTACTAGCACATTTTACTGACTTTCAAAATAAGATTCTCGATGCGGATTTCGATGTTATTGGAATTTCAGAGACATGGATGCATTCAGGTATAGACAGCAACAATGTAAGTCTTAATCAATATACTTTTTTACGACAAGACAGGCCCACCAGAGGCGGAGGTGTTGGTCTTTATTTGAGAAACAAATATAAATATGAAATAATTTTCAGTCAATGTGGTGAGCATGTAGAGTGTATTTGGATAAAAATTTCTATGGGTAAAAACTACTCTGTTGCTATAGGCGTAGTCTACCGACCACCAAATTCAAATATTTCATTGTTTTTTGAGGAAATCGAAGAAATCTTCACGAATATTTTCTCCAATCACAATGATATCATCATCATGGGTGACTTCAACATAAATATGCTTGACTTTGATACAAACAACACGGATAGGTTCTCGTCTATTTTGGAAATTTTCAATTTTAGGCAAATTGTCACAGAACCTACACGAATAACTAGTACATGCTCCTCATTATTAGACTTAATCATTACGAATTGTGAAGATATCGCCGAAGTGAAAGTTTATGAATGTGATATATCAGATCATGCACTGATACAGGCCAAATTTCACATTGGTGAAGGTAGACAACCACAAAATCAAATAGTTAAATATAGAAATATTAAGAATATAACTATTGATAGATTCAGAAGCGATTTGGCAAATCTACCTTGGTACTTAATTTATAACACGGACAATATTGATCACAAAATATATCAGTTAAATGGATTCATTCTTCAAATTCTTGATCATCATGCTCCAGAAATAAAATACTTAACAAAAAATTGTAAATATACTCCTTGGATTACTGACAACATCAAATTGATGCAGAAACTGAGAAAAAAAGCTCTAGCTAGATTCAAAAATTCAAAACTTCCACAGCATTTGTCATACTATAAGGAATTGAGAAATCTGACCAACGAAGCTATAAAAGCTGAGAAAAGGGCATACTTAAATTTCAAACTAAGTAACACAGATATCAAGGGTAAATGGAACGAACTTAAGAAACTGAATGTCACTAAGAGTGGAAACAAAGAACTACCAAAGCAACTGAAAAACGCCGAAGCTATTAATAATTTTTTCCTAAGTTAATTTAAACTGGGGTCAACCGAATGAACACTTAATTAACTTTTATAACTCCAACCAAAAGAAGGATTGAACGAACAGTTTACTTTTTCATTGACTAGCGAAATTGAAACTTCTAAAATAATTGATAATATAAAATCGCAGGCTTATGGTGATGATGGAATAAATATTACCATTATAAACCTTTGTGGACCCCTCATTATATCTATAATTACTCACATTATAAATGAATGTATAAGTCAAAATTACTTTCCCAACTTATGGAAAAGTGCAAAAGTAATACCCATAGCAAAAACTAGTAATCCCCAGAGTTATAATGACCTGAGATCAATCAGCGTCCTTCCCTCATTTTCAAAAATTCTAGAAAAAATAATGGAAAATCAAATCAGATCTTACGTTGATCAACATAATATATTACCATTGAAACAGTCTGGTTTTAGAAGCGGCCACAGTTGCGCTACAGCAACATTAAAAATAATCGATGATATAATTAGAGCTCTCGATGGAAACAAAGTAACAATTTTAATATTATTAGACTACTCGAAAGCATTCGATACCATAAATCATCGAATACTACTCTCTATGTTGCACTATTTTGGATTCAGTGATACAGCTATAGTATTAATTTCATCCTATTTACATGACAGAAGACAGAAGGTTACTCTAAGTGATACATCCTCGAATTGGCAGGAAATAAATTCAGGGGTACCGCAAGGTAGCATTTTAGGACCTTTGTTTTACACCCTTTATACATCCACTTTCACTGAAAAACTGAAATCCTGCAACTACCATTTATACGCAGATGATTCTCAGATATATTTCTCCTTTGATCCACCAAATCTCGCAGAGGCCGTAAACTGTATCAATAGTGACTTGAATGCAATTTTGGAAGTATCTGCAGATCATATGTTGAAAATCAATCCCAACAAGTCAGTTGCTATGATATTCGGGACCGAAAATATTTGCGAGCAGGCAAAAAGTTACGATCTGAAAATTGGAGATTTCAAAATTAATTTAAAGTCTCACTCTAAAAATTTAGGGCTTATTATGGACTCTAAGCTTAGATTCACTGAACATGTCACTTATAAACTCAAAACTGTTTATGCATCTTTGAAATTGATATATCCGCAAAGGAAATTCTTAAGTACAGATGTCAAAAAAATATTATGCGATTCACTAGTTTTGCCCCACTTTAATCACTGTGATGTGGTCTATCATAATTGTTTAGATAGCAATGACATAAGGCGTATACAAAAACTACAAAATTCATGTATGAGACTAATTTTTGGTATAAGAAGTAGATCCAGAATTTCTCACAAACTAAAAGATTTAAAATGGCTCAACATGAGCAACCGCAGACGCCTACACACAGCCTGCACTTTCTTTAAAATCATCAAGTATAAAAATCCTCCCTACTTACATGATCATTTAACTTATAGAACTGACGTACACAACTTGAATTTAAGAAGGAAATTGGTTTTGAGTATTCCTGCTCACAAAAAAGAATTGTTTAAGCGCTCATTCTCATATAATATATCTGATACAATCAATTACATAAACACCTGGAACCCCAACTGTTTCGACCTACCGATCAATACCTTCAAAAAACATTCAAAAATCATTTATTTCTTGCTCAGCACAACTAAAGTGATACAAACAAAGCATCCATGAGAATCTGAGGAAATGTTAAAAATTGCACTTTCCTGCCTCATTTCTCTCTCTTTCTCTCTCTCTCTATCTCTCAATCTTTCTATCTCTTTCTCTTTTCCGCCATTACTTCGCTGATCTCATCCTTCTTCTCGGCCCTATCAACATGACTTTTTTCAAATGAAGGCCTTGGTGGAAGATCAGATGCGAGGTAACTTAGCAATCTGAACCAAAGGCCATTTGCTCATCACATAGGTACCTACCTACAGATTTATAAATATATAATTTTTTTTCTGAATGTTATGAAATGTGGTGTGCAATAAACGAATTATTATTATTATTATTATTATTATTAATTAGCGAACGTTCTTCAAGAAACAGCTATGCGAGTTCAGAAGTGCATTGACGTTAATGGACAGCATTCAGAACAATTGTTGTAATGTTTTGTGTTCATTTTTTGTATTTCAAAGCTACCTTAGTAACTTCTTAGCATTAAATTAGAACAAAGTAATTGTATTATCTTATTTTCTTTTGGCTGTAATTTTGATTGTATTCATCGCACATTTTATTAGCAGGTATGAATAAATTCCTTATTAATAGTACTAATAGATGGTACCATGGTACCAATATGGTTCCATTTGAAAAAATTGAGTTTCACCCCAAAATCGATTACGATGAACTTTATTTGCTCATAAAAAACGCAATTTAGTATTTTGGACGGGATTTCGATTTTTCTAGCATTAGACGGGTGAATTGGAATAAATCGGAACCATCATGGCACACTTACATGGAAAACTAAAAATTTAATTATCAAAAATATAGATGTTTGAAATGTCACTTATGTGAAATCATTGCATTCAGAAAATTATGTGGATTTCAGAAATGTAATAATATACAGGGTGTTCTATTCAAAAATCGAAAGTTGGTATCACTTCCGACAAAACCGGAAGTGAAAAAAAAATCATTTGTAGGTCAAAAGGTGCCGCTCATTATGTATATGGAATACTTCAAATTTCAATCAATTATCTTCAAAACTAAAGGAGATACAGGGGGTGTACCATGATCCTGTTACACACGGTATATTGTAAAATCTGATTTCTAATCAACCTGTGTTTGTTTCCCCCTGCTAATAACTCTTAGCAGTTGATGCGGGGTCATTTTTGTTGAAATAAAAAAAAATCCCCTACGGCTGCCAAGTTCTTACCATAGACAAATTAAAAATAAAGAGACTGTTTGAAACATTGGCGATCTTGACCACCAAGTTTTTGGTACGGCCAGTCGCGCATGGAGGCGCTGCTCGCAATCGTCAGACGACTGATGAGGTGACCATTTTCCAATTTCGACATTTGTCAGAAAATAAAAGTTTATTGTTGACACATGTATTTTTTATTATTGCAAACCACGCAATAATTTCAGAATAATTCTTCTACTGTTATTGTCATCGAAAAATTAATGATAGAAATTATACTATGGACTCAACGTCGAAAATAGAATGTTTTGTTTTTCGAGTTGACGCTGAAATTCCTGGAAATATTCTTCTACAAGGTAAAATATAAGCTGCTTTTCACGAACTGATACTTATTCCATCCATCAGTTGCAGAATGTTTTTGACAAACTGATACTTATTTCCATCCATCAGTTTCCATTTCCTATCACCATTTGAGGAAGTAGGAAGTACATGTTCTACTTGATTATCATCAAACTGTAGTATTTGTTATACCTACTCGGTCTCCTTTGTGCTAATAAATGAACAAAATTATTGAAGGATTGTTGCAAATGTAATTTCTTTTTATTTTGGTTGATTTTATGATAAGACTGAAGAATATTTTTTAATTTTGTTCTTTTTCAGAGTTTTATTATTGTTTTGTCTGTAGTTGTACCTTGTCCTAGATGAAATAAAATGAGTTTTTTATAGTGTTTTACTTATTATACATGTTTTATAAGAACTTTAATTTTGTTCTTGATATGAAACATAGATTTATTTTGAAACTTTATTTTAACCACGAACGAACTACCAGATTCTACGAATCGATTACTGTATATACATATTTTATTAGTGATCGATTTGCCATTCCTGTATTTCATATGATGCATCCATATGAAATACACGAATGGCAAATCGATCACTTATAAAATATATATCATATCAACCATATGAAAGTAACACATTTAAAAAACCCACCATATCTCAAACTGAAGAGAAATCTGTTTTACCAACTGTACTTAGTTCGGCCAGTTGCGAGATATGTCGCCACTGTCTAAGCGTGGTGCCAACTTTTACTGCAGGTTTGACAACTCTCTTTATTTTTAGTTTCTCTATGGTTCTTACTGAGTATAGTGATCAGGGTTGCCAACACGTCGACACCGATTTCTCACAATTTTTTTTGGGTCAACTCACAAATTACTCACAACTACAAAATATCAAAATCGAGACAGATTTTACATATAGAAAAAATACAAAAATGATGGAAAATGTAATGTAAACTGGTTAATGTTTCCCCTTTTTCCACAGAATAAATTTAACCTTGTCGTCTCATCTGACATCTGTCAAAAACTAAGGTTAACTAAACCTGTTTTTGACAGAACACGAGGTCCGAGTTGAGATCTTTGTTGTAGTGCAAGGTCATTAAATAATGATGAATGAATAATGGGTGTATTGTAGGACACTGGCTTGACAGTTGACAATACAAAAACATAAAAAATGATTGACCTGATTGAAGTTTCTCTTTCTCTCTCTCTAGTATTATGGTCCTTGCTTCCGTTTGGCGCATTTGGCATTTGATCAAATGATTGAAGTTTATTAATTCAATAAGGGCAATGCTCGTAAACATCGATAGTTTGCGATAGTATCGATATTTCCTATAAAAAATATCGATAATTATGACATAAGTTTCAAATTTAAGTAGAATAGAGGTTATGATTGTTTGTCTGAGATTTATTAGAATTATTTTTCCAGCTTTCGAAATGAAAATTCATTGTACAGATGTAGTTTGTAACTTCAAATTTACAATCTGTTGTAAATTGTGAATTATAGGTGGTTTATTTAAAAATATCTATTCAAAGTAAATCTTTTATTGAACACATAAAATATAAGGAAGCAAAAACTATTTCAGTCATTAAAAAACAGTAACATAGGAAATAATGAAATAATACCAACAAATATTTGTGGTGGCTGTTGTGGTACTTCAGAAGTCTCAGAACTTCCGAACGTCTTGATTCATAGTCAGAAGTATCAAAACCACTATCGCATTCTTTTTTATCATTATTATTTGGCATTGAATCCCATGAAGAACAACCAGGTGCAGCAACTGGGACAGTTCCAGCAACAATATTCGTTGAATGTCTTTTCTGAAAATAACAAAACTCATTGAAAAGCTATTTCTAAATATATTTGAAAAATAAAAATCGCTTCAGTCGCGGCGCCACCAACCGCAATAGCAAATACCAGATTTTACGCGAGTTTCTATTTTCTTATTGCTTACCTGTATCTCTTGTTTTCCGGCAGAATCTGTTTCTAGTCCGGTAAGAACTTTATTGCTTCTTATCACCCATTTGTCCATGTTTAAAAACAAAACCGGTAGTGACCATCGCCATTATAACAAACGTGACCAACCAAAAACTTAGACCATAGCCGCTCTCGATTGGCGTTTGGTTCGGTTAGCGGTTCACGTTAAAATGACATTGTTGTTTTCTGATTGGTTGAGTTAGTGAGTTGTCATCCACCAGCCAATCAGGCAACGACGATGTCATTTTAACGTCAACCGCTACCAGAACCAAACGCCAATCGAGAGCGGCTCATGTTGAAGTTTATAATTCACATTATGCACTTTGAATGTTCGCTGACCTCTGATAGCTCACAATTTACTCACAACTGGCCGTTACTCATACAATAACTCACAGACCATTAAATTGCTAACAAATGTGAGTAATAACTCACAATTGGCAACCTTGATAGTGATAGTGAGTATCGGTCGGACACATATGCACATAAGTAGAATCGAATCCGCTGTATTGTTACCGCGGTTGGTTTACATCGCTTCCGTAGTTCACATTGCCCCAACCTCCCCTACACCCTGCCGGTGCGTTGCCGAACTTGGCTGCTAGATGTTGATTATTGAAAAATTGTTCCATGTTATAAGTAGAAAAACGTTTGTATACATCATTTTTGCCTTCGCTACATACATAACTATTGTTCACAATTTTCTCATTTTATTTTTTTCTCCAGAACATCATCCCAGATAACACATGGACATCCAATGGATATCCATTGGACATCCTTCATGAATTTTATGGATGTACTATGGACATCCAATTATATCCAAAAGATATCTCATGGACATTCGATGGATGTCCAAAGTGGAACAACCTGTACATCCATAGAATATCCTTCAAGGATATCCATAAGATATCCTCCAGAGATGTCCATAAGATATCTTTCAAAGATATCCATAAGATATACTTCATCCTTCAGGGATATTCAAAAGCTATCTGAAAGATTCCTTGAGAGATATTCTGAAGATATACTTCGGGGATATCCATCGAAGATAAAATATAGTAATAGCGATCTGGAGGGAAATGAAATGATGGTATTGAACAAAAAAAATGTATCAATAAACTCAGGTATCAAAAAAAAAATCTCATAAACTTCGGGGTAATCAACAAATAAAATGTATATGTGAACTCTAAAATAAAAATAGAATATTAAATGCAGAATAATCATAAAAATAAAGTTACAGAAAAAATGAAATGCTATTTTCTTCGCCAATCAGGTGTTTCCTTTATTCTAAAAGATGACAGATGCCTTTCTTTGGCCCTTCTCAGCCAAGCTTAGATGGCTTCTTCAGTAGCTTTTTTATTTTCCGTCGAATCACTGAGGTCAGCCGCTTCCGAAATGATATGTATATATTCACGGGTATAATTGATGTTGAAATCTACAAAAAAATACTGAGAAATATTATGCTTTCTTTTGTATTCGAATACTGATGTTGATAATATATACCACTGCCATAGTTTTTCTCTCTCTTTATTGGTATACATATCAGCATTATTGACAACTGAATGGGCTTTTCACCTAGTGATAATTCAGCCAGTTTTAGTTGTCCAGTTTATTTTTTTTGCTCCATACCAGCAGTATTTGGAGGCAAACATATCAGTGAGCATGGAAGAAAGGCATCGTTCCACAAAGTCATATTTTTGAGATTTCATTTAGGTTCCTAAAAAAAGAGTTCTAGAAAAAGGAATAGAAAAACATACAATTTACCTACAGCAGCTTTGAATTTCGATCTAGTTCCCAAATATTCTTCCGAAAGATTCATTTTTTCAGTGCAATCAATAGGAAAATGTTCGAATCTACTGATGAATCATCTTCATCACATGCCCACTGTTGTAGGCATTCACACCATTTTTAATCTGGGCACTGTGACATTTGAAAAACTCGTGCATTGTGGCAAATGTAACAACGTGCTTTTTAGCATTTCTGAAAATATCGAAACTCAAACAGCAAACACATAAATGCATTGGAAATAATGGATGTTTATAGGTTATGTCCTTTTCAATTCATATTTACCTGTATTCGGCCAATATATAATTCCCTTTGGAAACAATCAATTTCTACAGATGAAAACCATTATGTCCAGACCAATAGGGTATCAAAAACGAAGGAAAATAGAAAAAAAACACGACTTTTGTTTGGATTCAGTGCTAGACTATGACGTTCCTCAACAAAATAAAATGACAGACGTCGCCAGTAATTATGCGTATAGTATGTCCTGTCGCAGACACATGTATATCTGTTCTCTGGTCGCAGAGGGTGCCCGCGACAAAGGTACAATTTGTGTATCTACGAGAATGTTTAAATTCATTAATGATTGCTTTGGATATCTCATGGCCATCCCTAGGATATCTTCTGAAGGATATCTATTTCAAATCCGTCGATGGATATCCATTTCAAATCAAGTAGAAAAACGAAACATGATATTTTTCCAAAAAAATTACTCCATATGTACGAGCATGGAAGAAACTCAGAAATTGACACAATAAAAACCAATCTTGCAATTTAAACTTATCCATATTTACTCCGGATATCTTATGGCCATCCATATGATATCTTCTGAAGGATATCCATTTCAAATCCGTCGACGGATATCTTATGGATGTCCATTTCAAATCCAGGGATATCCCGACCAGAATTGGACATGAAATGGATATCCATAGGATATCCTGTGTTATCTGGGATCTACCATCATTCAAATGCATTTTCATTTTCAGGTGGTTATCGATGACGTCCGTGAAGAATTCGCTAGTGACTATGTCTATACAGCTGTCCAAGCAGGCCTCTTGTACGAATCACGTTATTTATTGGGAACGTCTTTGGCCAGGCCTTGTATTTCGATCAATATGATTCGATGTGCTAGAGAATGTAAGGCCAAATACATAGCGCATGGTGCAACAGGAAAAGGAAACGATCAGGTCCGATTCGAGTTGTCTTGTTATTCGCTTTGGCCGGAAGTTAAAGTAAGAAAAATTGAGTACCCATGTATCATCCAGTATTGGGCCCCCCTATCTTGGATTCCGAAAAATCATAAAAAAATTCAAAAATAATGAAAATGTACAAAATATACGGGTGTGACAGCAGCAACGGTTTTCCAGTAATGGTTTTTTAATGGTCATATATAAAGTTTGTTGGTTTTCGAACTAAAAATGGCCTTTGTTTTGCCAACATTTTCAAAATATCTCAAAACCTCCCAGGGATGTTTGTGCTCGCAGGATTAGTTCAGTTGAGATTTGCATAGGTTCATGATAGTTGAGTTTCCTGGGTACTCCTTCTGGAACTCCTAACAGGTAATTTGTCCTGGTAATGACCCTCCTTATATGAATGATCCGAACAGAATATTAAATTATAATTTTCTATTATTAAAATGTTTTAATTAGTGTTAAACCTGGGAGTTATGAATAAACACACCACACCTGTAAAACCACATGTTATGCTATTGGCCTGCTATAGAATTAAAAACTAAAACTACACCACACCTGACGCCAAATGTTACACCGTGGACTGTTGTTGAATTATAAACCCTCACAACTGACCACTGAATGTTGGGCCTAGCCCTACCGTGTGACTAGGCCGTCGGGACGGGAGAACCTTAGACAATCCCAGACACCTCTGGGCAACGTCATAGGTCCCCCTCCCAAATAACATGGTAGCGTGATTAGTAGCTTCGGCGAACTCTCACACGAACGGTGACTCGTCAAACGTTTACACGAGTAATATCAGGTCGAAAGTCTGATATGGCGGTGACCCATCAAGCGCTGACAGGAGGAGTCTTGTTAACATGGGTACCCAGGGGGAGGAGGATAGCCCCACCGGTTTCACCGCCGGTGCCTCTCCACATGGTGTTGGACTCTGGGGGGCGTGGGCTAGATAGTGGGCCCAATGGAAAACAATACCGTAATTCGGTAGAGACGGGGGAGTCTTTCACCTATGGGTTGAGGTGACTGTATTCCCTGCTGACTCGGCGGGGAGCGGCGCATTAACCCGCTCGGGTACTGACATCCCATAGCCAGTAGCTTGTTGTATCAAGCGGCCTTACCGTGGCTGAGCTATAACGGTAGCTGAGTTGACCTAGCGCGCTGATTGGGCGTATCCCAATTTCGGATTCCCCCTGTTAATTTAGTAGCACAGTTTAAACCGGAAGGTAGGTCCTGTGCTGCTGATGGGGGGAGGAAGAGCGAAGCCCAAACTGAATGCAGGAGGGTTAGCTCGCGATACTTACGTCTCTTCGAGGCAGATTTGATTGACCACTAAATGTATATCTGGCTATCTAGGAATAGAATAGAAATAGTCCACTTCTAAAGCCAAATGTTAGTCAAACCTCATATATAACTTAAAAAAAGAACACTTTAGAAAACCCGAATAACACGAATAACACGTCAAACATGTTATTAAAAAAGTTAGATTCTTAATACACAAATTTAAAGTTCTACGAGATATTCTCAATCCTAAGATGCTACATACAGTCTATATCTCACTTGTCCAGCCACACTTAATGTATGGTATAGTAGCATGGGGAAGTGTTGGAAAAACTACTTTGACAAATCTTGATGTCATTCAAAAAAAATCATCAAAGTTATATATAAAAAGATTTTACTTATCCATCCGACAATCTATTTCGGGAAAGCTCTATAATGGACACACGGCAGCTTTACTATTATTTTACAAACATCTACCAACATAAAAATGTGCATCAACTTGAAAATATCAATCATGAATACAACACACGAAATAAAAAAAAACGTACGTACTAAAAAAGACAAAGAAAACGACTGGCCAAAAATGCTACACTTATCTAGCCCCTAAACTCTATAACACACTTCCAGATAATATTAAAAATACAAAAAAATTAGAAAACTTCAAATACCACCTCAAAAGTTTCATTTTTGAAAACTCTAGAGAAATGATTCATAGAATAATAGAATAAACAGATAGTGCCCTGGTTGTATACTTATATTTATTTCATTATGTAAACGCCCCTTCTATATCAATTTACTTTATTTATCGGACTTGTCGATCTTAATGATTTTACGCGTTGATTTTAATTAGTATAACTTATATTTATTACGATTATTTTTTATTTGTTTGCAGTTGCTTTATATATACATATATCTATATCTACTGTCAATCTCAATGATTTTACTTGTGATTTTAATTAGTATAAGCTATATTTATCATCATTATTTTTACTGTGGTTTTATCTATATCTATGGACGATCTTAATAATTTTACTCGTTGATTTTAATTAGTAATTAGTATAATCTTATATTTATTACCTTATTGTTTATCTTATATTGATTTGTGTATTTATTCACGAACAGGTTTAACCCTTAGTGACTTTTTCCAGTTTATTTACTTTAGCTAGATTACTTATTTACATTCCAACAAGAATTCTAGTGTTTATTCTGTAATAATAACATTTTGCGAATAAACTTATATTATTATGGTTTCTTCAAGTACAATTTAATGATGATTAACTGTAATGAAATTTCATTATTTTATTTTGATTCACTCTAATAAATGCTAATTTATAGTTCATTTGCATACCACTGACAGTACAAAAGTATATATTGAAAGTTTTTAGAGGTTTTATATTGACTGTCGTATAGCAAATAGCCTTACAACTAAGTTTGATAAATGAACGGCCTACTTAATCAAACCTCCCAATATATGATTCGTGCAGGTACGATTTGACTATGCACTCCATCATATTGCAAAAATATTCAGAGAAGAAATACTAATGAAATGTTGGTAAAAATATAATTAAATCTATTCAATAGTCAAATGCAAAATCCATAAACTCATAAACAAATTAAATCATATTACATGATTTTACCAGTAGATATATGCATAAAAATCAATAAAACACCTTCAATAATCAGATCATTTCCTAGATAATAATCTAATTCATGTAATAATTTTATAAGCAATGATTAGTTTTAGCCGGAATTATAAGGTTAAATCTTTGAGGTTCCTGAGGAGCATTGACTATAATATTAGCTCATCATAATCATTCAAAAATCATAATAATCAAATAATATATATATATATATATATATGTATAAAAGGAAGGTTTTAAATGTCAGTAAAATACAATAGTTACAAACAATAACAGATAGAAGAATGTGACTCACCCTGTATAACTTTGCACTTTGACACACTACAAAAAGCATTATTTCAAAAGCAAATATATTATTCTTATTAATTTTTATATTTATTAGTTATTCTTTTAAATCCCGCAATAGTAATAATTTTCAATTGAAAATGTTGCCATTTTGAAATATGCTGCTTAAAGTCGCTCTCTTGAAGTTCTGTTGGTTTCCATTAACTAGACATCATGTGTCTGGTTCGAATCTTATTTCTGAAGCTACCATTTTACTTTGAATGGTTCATCTATTAATTACTTTTCAAATCTGAATTAAAAACTCTCCTATAAGAGGTTGAATATATTGTACATACTGTATTTAATCTGAATACTGGACTAAACGAACTGATGATAGATTTTCATCTATACTGATCTGAATCTACTTAACTATCATTACTTTACTTTAATGCGCAATAAGACTTGCTCGACTAGAATTGAATTACCGAAGAGAATGATAGCATACTGGCTTTTTGAATAGAATTAGAGTAAATCTCAAAATCACCGAATATATAGCTTTTGGTATCTCCTGCAGAGATTTCGTTCCACAAACAACTATAATTGCATGTCCCCTAATGTTAATTTTGATTATAGACATTACAGTCATCTCATGCAATGATCCAGCTGCTTCCCATATATGGAATCTTAGTTATTTCTATCTATTTCTATTCCCAGTGCATGAACTTAGGGCACTGTAGGTCATGATTATTTTAAGAATGCTTTGTTCGTTCATTTTAGAAACACATTGGCAGGAATTCATTATTTCATACATGAAATATAATATTATATTTCCAAACAGGAATTCTTTTTAATATAATCCCCAATGAGACTTTTTCAATAGCAATAGCAATACATTATTTATGGGTAACTGTTTTTCTATCATGGTTTTTGTGTGTGGCTTTATTAATGTTATAATTTTCAATTTCTCATTTCATTTGACTCTGTCATACTGGGTGTAACATCAGTATATCCTCATCATGAAACGTGGTTGTGGTATATATAGATGCCTGGAGATATTTTCAATGTTTTTTTTTTCATCAACATCTAGGTTTATAGCCGTTTTTCAATGTTACTCGGGGGTCCAAATATAAAAAAAAAACGATTTCCCTAACATCGAGTAATTTTTTTCAGATTATTGCACCTTGGAGGGATGATGAATTCGTCACGAGGTTCCAAGGAAGACAGGATCTCTTGAAATACGCCTCCGAAAACAACATCCCAGTCTCGGTAACACCAAAAGCTCCTTGGAGTATGGACGCCAACTTGATGCACGTCAGCTACGAGTCTGGAATTTTGGAAAACCCCAATAACGAACCCCCGCAGAACCTATTCTCAATGACGAAGGATCCCAAATTGGCTCCCGAGAAATCGGTTCGAATTCAAGTACATTTCAAAAAGGGGATACCAGTCCTGGTAGAGTGCGATAATGTGAAGTTGGATGATCCCTTGGAGATTCTCCTGTTTCTCAATAAAATAGGTGGGGAGCATGGAGTGGGGAGGATTGATATTGTGGAAAACAGGTTTATAGGAATGAAAGTAAAGTCTTATCTGTATTTTCTAAATTTAACTCTACATTTATACCATTTTCCAGTCCAGGGGAGTCTACGAAACCCCAGGTGTTTACATCCTGAACAAAGCACACGAAGATGTGGAAGTTTTCTGTTTGGATAAGGAAGTTTACAGGGTGAAGCAGAGTCTGCGAGATCGTCTATCAGACTATATTTATAATGGTTTCTGGTTCTCTCCTGAGGCAGAATATGTACGTAAATGTATATCTTTGGCGGAGGAAACTGTCAATGGCGCCGTGAACTTGGATATATACAAGGGAAACGGTAAGTTTGAGATGAAAACTCCACATTGTGAAAAAAAAAACATTTTCATTTTTATGAATGAATGATGATGTTATATTTTATCCAATAATTGTTTTCTCATTATTAGTTTTTATGAGATGGTAATAATAATATTGTCTTTATTATTTTAAATCACTATTTCATATTATAATCGGTTCAATTTCATCTTATAGGACATCCATACCAGTTATTCGATTGTTAGTATGAACAGCTCATTACTTATTAAAATATATAGGGAATTGTCCGTGATTAGGCAATGATCAGTAGCACTCTTTACGAAAGTGTTCAGATCTCTAGATACGATCTCACATATTTCTGTCTTGTTTCAAGAAGCCATGATATAATAGAGTCCTATCCGCATATAAATGAGTTGAGAAGGCAATGAATAAATATTTTTCAAAAATAGCGTCGGCCCAAGAATAGAGCCTTGGGGTACTCTTGACTTGAGAAATCAGAGCTTTTTATGTCTATAAAAACATTTCATTCCCCATTTTTTGGGATAATGCATCATCTGCAAAACCCATATATTTCACCTCATTGAACAATAAATCATAGTAAATCATGTCGAATGCCTAGTAAAAAGCAATAGTATGGGAGGTTTAACACATTGACCGCCAAATTGAAGAAACAAATAAAACATTTGGGGCTATGAACTGGAATCATGATTTCACCTGGAAATTTGTAATACGGGTGTCTACATCCATGAGTTCCATGCAACTCATAGAGCACCAAGATCAGAATAACTTTCTTGAGCCACGCGCATTGCATGTGACTCACGCAGTCACGCCCATTCATGTTTCAATCTGCAAACATTTCCGTCTGTATATTTGGCAATGCTGCCAATCTCCAGAACGATAAGAAAAATGATTGGATTTTTTTTCATTTTCTTTTGAGGTAGTTTCTTTTCATAATAAATTCCCCAAGAAATGTTCCTGTCTGAACTATCGCCGAGAGTGCTGGAGAATTACAGCTTTGCCAAGCGTTATTCATTATATTTCTTTACAAAGTGAGCAGGCCGAAAAAATTATGGCAGCACTCGGTAATTATACATAAATATTATTCAAGAATAACTAAATCAAGAACAGCTATCAAATACGAAGTCATCATTTTAATATGACAATATCCAAAAAGAAAATGCAGATAACAAAGTTCTGATAAGAAGTATCAAACTATATATTTGTAAAAAAAGTTCAGCAGCAAGTAGAAATAGAAATAAACAACGAACAAAAATGTTCCCTGGAAAAAATGTACTCAGCAAGGAGAATATGTACATTTTTCTATGAGATTATGAAGGCGGAACATGGAGGAGAACATGCAATGAAAAAATGTTAAGAGACACCATATAAATGTGAAGGTGTAAGTAATTTTTTGTGTTGAGTATATATTATTGTGTAATTACCATCACATTGCTGATTATGTTTATATAATGTATATTATATTATTCAGTCTGAATGCTAGAAAATTTCCTTAGTTTTCATAAGTTTGGTATTAGAATAAAGTTTCCATCATCTGAAAGTGCATACTAATTTCAATGACTCTCCAGAATCAGTTACAAAAAATGGGAGCTAATTTTGATAATCCGTCCCTGGGGCCATGCAGATAGTCATCACATGGTATTGTCAAACCATTTACAATTGCAGAAGCATAAAAAAAAGTTTCCCAGTCTTGATGCGGAATCCTTTGAGCAGAGGCGGAGATAACTAATTTTATTTAGATATTTAAATCTTTTGAAAATTCGTTAAAATAAAAAAATATGCCTACAGCGAGGAAGTATGTATTAATAGGCAATCGGATCATCATAATTTCATTTTCCTATGGTCGAAAAAAGCCATATTTTTCAACAAAACACAACAAAACTATAAAATATTTTATAACCTATTTCGATCCCAGACCAGAGACGCTACTGGATTTCATTTACTCAGACTTCCTGAAACTGGTGATTCATTAATCTCAACGTATAGACACACCTACAAGCATTGTAATTGACTTGCGGTCACTCAAACAGTTGTCACTCAAGCCCACGTTGACTATCGGCTCTTTTGATCTTTTTTTTGATCTACCGTTCGCCGACGGAGAATGATTACGAGTGGTATACATTATTTTTCGTTCCATTTCTTCGCATATACGCTCGTGTTAGCGAAGTGAGTTTTTGATTTGCTCTCTATAGAAACAGCTTCTGCAATTGTAAATGGTTAAACTATTGCTGAAGCGTATTGGATTCACAGAGGGTGAAATCCAATGCATGGTTGGAGTTATATTTAACTCACGTGAGTTAGCTGAATTAGATATAACCCACATAGCGTTCATCGTGTTGGAACATTTATGGATATTTCATAAAATTGTTTCTGATAATATTAAATTCCTTGAATGACTGGAAAAACACTCTCCATCACTTTTTAATTCTTTCAGAAATAAATTTTGTTGTATTTTCCAGTTACTGTTTTGGGAAGATCATCTGAGACATCCCTGTACAACGAGGACCTCGTTTCTATGGACAAACATTCCAGTTTTGTTCCAAGCGATGCCACTGGATTCATCAATATTCACGCATTACGACTGAAGGAGTATAATCGTTATCAGAATAAAATGTGATTAAAAAAATAATTGTTTTTCATTCATTATTTCCGAAAGCAAAAATATTGAATATTCTATCGTGCGACCACCATATCAATTCGAATTTCAATTCCAGTTATCGCTCAGATCACTGGATTGATTATTGTTAAACATAATATAATAGTTGAAAAAAAAATCGGATGTATTTCGTTGGAATGAAATTAGAGAGCGTGTCAGCACTCTCATAATATCGAAAAATAATATAAGGTGACAAGTATAAGCTCAAATTTTTCACGGATTCGTGAACAGAACATCAAATTTATAATGAATACTTTTTTTCGTTAAATTTTCAGCTGTGAGAAATACGAATGCCTCACTTCTCATGCAAATATCCCCCTAGCTTGCGTTTTTATTGGAGCAGAATTATGAAATTCTCAGCATCAAAAGATACATAAAAAATGTTACTAAATGTTATCTGGGGTTGATTTGACAGGGGCGATGGAATTACCGATGTTTGGCAAACAATATTAGGAGGTGAGATGGGCTCAAAAAATAGGTTCTAAAGAATCCGAATATTTCGAGGACTAAGTCAAAAGTTTCGATCTTGAAAGCTGAGAATTTTCTGGTTTACCCCAAAAATCAATTGTTTCATTTATTGCTTAATTTTAAGGCCCATGAACCGGTGCATGAATTCATAATCTATTAATAGTCCGTGAGCAATATTTAGTTTTCAAGAAAAGAATAAGGATTGAATAAATTCGAAAATGGAGGTAAATGAAATGCGTTTATTTGAAGGATCTACTGTGTCGTCAAATAAGTATAGTACATTGAAATTATGTTAAATCAGTAAGATAGTTAAGAACAGTGGTCAATGAACGGTTTTTCTGCATCCTGATGCACTCGCAGATGAATGAGAATACTCGGCATATACAAATATATATATATATATATATATATATATATATATATATATATATATATATATATATATATATATATATATATATATATATATATATATTCAATTCAATTTATTCATTCATTCATCATAATATTCACATAGTAAAGATCTTAATGATACATATTTCAGTTAATAGCTAAAATCAATTTAGGTTGAGCCAGTTAGGCGGATCCGCCTAAGCCTGAAAGGCTTGTGTTGCGGTTACACCAACTAGCCCAAGGATTAAGTATTAGTATCAAAAGAACACTCTTTACAAATGAGAGTGTAGCAAATAGAGAATATACATGGATGGTTTTGGAAAAAAAAAAGACTGAAAGAAAAAGACTGGATGGAGAAGGGCTACAAATATATATAAGTATAATTTTTTGTTGTTTTCTGGTTTAGTCGAGATTATCTTTGTAGGAAAAATCTAGTTTCTAGCGGATTTTGTCGGATGTGTAACTTCATGAGTTTCTTGAAGATTCTCAAATTATTGCACTCTTTTAATTCGGTCGGTGAGCTATTGAATATTTTAGGGCCCAAGTAAAATATGCTTCTTTGCATATGAGTTTTATTAAATCTTGGGATGTACACAGTATGATCAGAGGTATGTCTTGTGTTTCTGGATTGACTAAGAATTCTGTTTATATATATATACAGTGGAATCCGTTTATAATGACATCGAAGGAAATTGACAAACACGTCATACTGAGCGGACGTCATACAAAGCATTTTTGTGAAAAAAAAACAGCCTTCTTTTTTTAGGTAAATACTTATTTTAATAGAGAATCATATCATATTAAATCAAAATAAAAATTGCACGGAATACATGTATGTATTGTATGTATATTTTTCATTCACTAAAGAAATCTGTAATTTTTGTCTGCTTTTGTTTTTTCATTTTATTGTAATAACAGTCTCTAATACTATTGTGTATAGAAGACATTGCCATGGTCAAATTATCATTTTCAATATTGCTATGAACAAATCGTGATAATAATTCTGCAGCCTTTAATGCCTCTTCATCAGCATTAAATATCTCATCATCAGAAAATTGTCTTCGTAGATTCGGCCATACAGACGTCAACCAGTTTGTTGTTAAATTTTGATCAACAGACGAAGATTCACCGACAATTTTTCCCGCCACAATGTTATTAGGCCAGTGGATATAGACAATCAATTAACATTAATTCCAAAAGTTTTCAAACTTCAGTGGTATGTTAGTGCATTAATGAAAACAAACTATAAAATTTGCATAAGCTGGATGAACGGAACATTGTTTTGAATGCAAAAATAGTTCAATGCTTTATTGTTGCACTGAAAATTGCAAAAGTTCTGCAAAGTAGGCATAACGATAGTAATGATGTTTTACAACATGCATTAAGTTTGCAACCTTGTGAAAGTTACGGAACCTTGTTTTTTGTCATTTGTTTGAGTTTTTCATTGGAATTTGTTTAAAAAAATTACAAAAGTTCTGCAAATTGGATAAGTGAACGGAAAAAAAGTTTAATATATTAACGAACATTTGCAACCATTTCTGAAAAACGGATCTTGATTTATCAAACTTTTTTAGCGACGCCGCCATTTTCAATATACACAAGCATTGAAATAATTACAAAAGTTTTTTATTGTGGTTGCAAATAAAGAAAATATCGCTCTCAGTAGATATATAACTTTGCAACCTCATACGAAAAACGGAACCTATTTATTCACTAATATTATTTTTTTTCATTTTTCAACTCTTGAAATAATTGCAAAAGTTCTGCAAATTGCAGTTATAATTACGACTAATATTTTACGTGACCCAAGAGATTTGCAACCGTCATTGTTCAACGGAACATTTTTTTATTTAATTGTTTTTTTTCTTATAAGACTGGCATACGTCTATAGTGGTCTAGTCAAATACTTGAATATCCATCATCCATCGCGAATATCTGTTATATTTTGTACTGGTTGTTTGGAATTTTATTCTGCGATGTTTATTCCAGATCGGTATGTAAATTCCGGTATGGCTGACAAGTGTTTAATTTGCGGTGAAAATTGTTCAGCGAAGACGAGGAAAGTTCGAACAAGGCTCGACCGCATAAGAAGTTGAAACGTTCATAATTGTTCTTATATTTTGTCATAATAATCCATAAATAAAATATTTGACCAACATATTTACTACAGACTGTTGCATCCAAATAATGATACGGTTACGTACTTCGTTAACCACTAAACAAATTGAAACTAATCTTTGATCTTAGAAGCAATTGTTATGAGCACTCCTTATCAAGTATTTTAAATATAGCCATATGTAAACTGAAACTGAAGAATGCCAATATAATGAATCAATTTTCGTTCGAAATCAAAGTCGGCCGCGTTAATAATGTAACACCCCATAAAAATATCAAAGAAAC
Source organism: Gonioctena quinquepunctata (assembly GCA_018342105.1). Taxonomy (NCBI): domain Eukaryota; kingdom Metazoa; phylum Arthropoda; class Insecta; order Coleoptera; family Chrysomelidae; genus Gonioctena; species Gonioctena quinquepunctata. The sequence continues at coordinate 515,963 of JAFIRS010000359.1, read as the reverse complement.
TATTAAATCATGACAGCTACGATCTTACCGCTGAACCACATCGCTTCTATTACGAAGGGACAGTTATTTTTATTTCTATTGAATCCAAAGATGCGACTAGGTAATTAACGATTCTTCGACAACGGAGGATAAAACATAAACTCTTAACGATCGCTTCTCACAGAGACCGCTGTCCCATTAAATTAACATATCATGTCGGCGTGTCTACTCAAGGTACTCACCGACACATAAGTAATATTTTATTGTTTTGGGCGGTATCGTTTGAATGCCGAACGCTATATATATAAGATTCTCCATACTTGAACTCTCTCTTCATTCAGAATCCAGTCGTCGATCTAGTCAGTCAGTACAAAGCTAGTTCTGCTTCATTATGAAGCGAATAAAAGTAAAGTTTGATTTCAATTAGAGAAGATGAAGTCTCATCTTCCTACGCGAAATAAGCATAGACTCCGTAGAGTTTATCTGAAGTAGCAAATTAATCAACCATATGCAGAATCATTGTGAAAGTGTAATTCATCAGAAATCATCTCAGTAATAACTTAATGAATGGAATTAATATTTATCAAGAAGCTAAATAATCATATTGCAACAAGTGAACGCGTAAAATTATTCGGAAATAAAACGGAATAATTAAATCTTAATTAAACTATTGTGCATTACTTTAGTGGAGGGTAAGCAATGAAACTGTTTATTTGGCAAGGTATATGTGTATAGTGTTATAGGAAAATATTTCATTATTGATTTCATAGTAGAAGAAAATATTGATTCAACAAAAGTAAAATTATTATCAATTGTTTAAAATAACTGAAGAACAGTTATTTTAATTGTCAACCCATATTTGTTTCTCATTTTAGATTATTGTTTATTCAATTTCATTTTTGACTTTCTATACATTTCTCAGTAAATTATACCAGGTGTATCAATAGTGTTTTTATATTTTAGAAAATACATATTTATATATTATTACAAGTCCTAATTGTATTATTATTCCGAAACAATCTGAAATTGGTCTTTGTACTGTCAAATTAAGTCCCCCGTTTCATTAACGAGTAGCTATGATACAATCACTGTTTTCAACTAATCAGCGAAATAAATTCAATCTAACATTTTCGAATGCAACAATCGAAGAGTATACAATTTTGTTTCTACCGTTTAACGATATTCTGCTAAAAAACGATTCGAAGCCATTAATTTTTTATCGCATGAAAAACGACATGCAATCATTCTTCATTTCAATTTTTTACTTGTTACAACATTACTTTATGCAATCAAAAAGATTTTAAAATGAAAACTCGACGCTCTATGGAAGTAAGGATATCAAAACGTTATCGATTGTAAATCTCACAATTACACAATTTTCATCATCAAACAGAAACGTTGCTGAAAAATAAAAAAATTGTGAAATCCATACTATATCTCAAATTCAATTTTTATAGTGATATGACTCCGTACAGGGTGTTATTTATTCAGAAACCCCACACTTTAGGTTACTTGGTTGAGATGTTACCAAGTTTATGAAAGGATATACTGGGGGTGAATAATCATGAAAACTCACTTGCGATTTTTATTGAGCGGCAGATAAAAATCGTCCTTTCAATAAGATATGTTAAAGACTTTCAGAGAACTGGTTCAAATTGTGTACCTCGCCAATCTAGTTAAGGATGATATGCAAATAATTAAAGCACTTATAAAAACAAACTATATTCATACAAAATATTACTTCGTGTAGTGTAGTGTATGGTATGACATTCTAATCCATACAACTTCAGTACTTCCATAGTACTCAATACATGTTCCAAATAATGGAATACAACCTGGATAATAATTGCGATACAACTGACAGTAAGTTGTATCAATTTTCTCAAGTCCCTGTATAGAGGAACTGAGGTTTAGAATCTTATATACTATTACAAAAATGACTTTAAGATAACAACAATTTTTCATATAGAATAATATGTCTAAAACACGTTATAAAATAGATTCAGCTTTTTCCAACCACACTGTATATAATATTTTATTAATTTAACTATTTGAAAAAAGGAAACTATGGTGGATGAACAAGTATCACTCCATATCAATTGTAAGAAAGTTTACAATTGATAAAAGTCAAATGCTTATACATACTTTTTTACATAATATTTGAAACTCTATTAAATGAGTAAAAAAAACAATAATGAAAAAATAATATTTTTGGAATGAGCACGTATCATTCAACGAACGATTCATACATTTTGGTAATTATTTACTAACACTAGATATAAAATTAATTTGAGTCAATAATAAAACTGTGAAAAAATTCTAGGTACAGATTTGCATTACAACAAATAAAAATATTTCGGAATGTATTCCGCAGTCTTGTTTTTATTCATACATACTACAAATAACTGGAGGTTCTATAGAGTAGTTCAAAGTTCAAGGCTAATTTATTTTATGATTTGAAAAAACAAATTGCCATACTCGAATATGTGGTTAAAATTTCATAAAAAACATCTTCACTTTGGATAGAGATTTCGTAGGAAATCGAATAAGCCATTAACTTTAATAATAGTTGGAAAAGATCTAATATGCCAGATTAATACAAAACACAAAAATAAAGCTTACCCTTTTGCCACTGTTACAGATTCTGGAATTCACACACAATAGTTTTATCAAACGATTTCTACATTCGGATTATTAATTTTTAATTTATTTACTGTTTTCTTTAGTTATTATTTTTAGTTATTGAATACCGACTTTTCTCTGACGCGCACTGATTCTAGATAAAACATTTTCTAGGGCCGATATTTCCATAACACTTTTAAGTATACATTTCAATTATTTATATTGACCGTCAACTGAATGTTTTAATCGACTACATCGAATATTTAGTATCCAAAATATTTGGTACTTCCATCTGTGACTGACTGGAATGGAAAGCTGTGAATGAAAGTTGATTAAAAAAATTATGGCTTCTTATATCCTTCTAGTGGAAGATGTTTTCGTATTGATTAATATTAGTCGTTAATTTATAATGTTACATTCTTGGGATGAGTAACAAAATAAAATTTATTACCTTGCCCATATTTTTCATCAGCGGTTCAGATAGGAGTAACACATATGGTAAAAATTATTTTTTCACTCAGCTGGGGTGTTAAGAATGTTTTTGGATAAGATCTTCTTATTTGATCTTCTGTTTAGTACTTAATGGATTTTTTTCCTAACCACATCTGGTAGCTATTTTTGAATGCATTGTCGACTTCTTAGAATGGATTATTCTCTAAACCTACTTTTCATATTTGAGGTGGCCATTCCTTCATATATAGATTCATTCTATGTATGTATGCATATTCTCGGGTCATGACAATAGGTATGTTTTTATTGAATTAAATAAAATTATAATTTACCTTTCCACTCAACTTTCTTACTCCAACTGCGGTTTCGTATGAAAAATTCCATTGAATCTGAATAGAGGACGGAAATGTAATCGACACGTAAACATTTTAAAAATAACGAGGGGAAAAACATTGTGACTAACACAGTTGTAGGTTAATCAACTAATTTACAACTGTATGACGTCAAGAAAATTATGAAAACGTTTCGGGAGATTCTCGATCCTCCATCAAACGTACACAGAGGATTTTTTTATGCAAATTCCTAATTGTCATATGATGTAATGAATTCATATCGAAAACGTTAGCTTTCAACATTGAGTAATTTCACCTCCTTGTCGATAGTTAACTGATGAATGTCATTAACTAGTATATAAAATCTTCATCATTCGATAACACAGGTGTTGCAAAAATAACTATTTTGTTAATTTCTAATGTTCCGCATTGTAACATAGTTTGCAAATTATTATACAGCCACCAGTTGGTACAATGAGTTGTCTGTCCGATTTGCAGAACTTTTGCTTTTTTTGGGAGAGTACAAATTCGAAAATATTTTTTATTTTTATTTTACCCTCATTTCCGTATTGCAGACGAGGTAGCAAATTAATGAAAACATTGTACGTCAGGAACTCTCTATTTGCAACCATTATTTAAATTTTTTTATTTAAAATTTATTATTTTTAAATTGTAAACTTTTAAATTATTAACCATTAGGATTAACAACATTTTTTAAATCAAACATTTCCGTTTTGTTTGAATGGTTGCAAATCTATCAGAGCATGTATATTGCTATTTTCAAAACTTCGAAAGTTTGCAAAACTTTTGCAATTTTTCGCGCTAATAATTGAAAATTCATTAAATCCTGATTTTCAACATCTTCCGTTCAGAAAAAAGGGTTGCAAAATGAGGCTGAATATCACTCGAACGTACTCTTCACCCACTGGAGTTTTAAAACTTTTGTAATTATTATTAAATTTGGGGAAAATCATGTCTATCTCTACTGGCCTATATGTCGAACCTTGAAACGAGTGATCCAGCTTGCAGAACAATTGAAGTCGAGAATACCAAAACGCGTGGCAAAAATATTTGCCTTTTCCTGTAGCATAGGGCCGCTGACGGGTATTCCTTTGTTTCTCGTGATTTTAAACCACTGAATTAACGCTTCATCAACATTTTCTTGTCGCGATTTTCGAAGCCTCTTCGGTTACACTGAACGATTACTTAATCCGGCTCTTGTTTTTAAAAATCATTGAGATTGTCGAATGACCCACGCCAAATTCCTTTGCGAAAGATGAGTTTGATTCTTCATTTTCTAATCTGCATATTATTGCGCCTTTCTCCTCAATTGTAAATGCTTTACGACGTTGAGATGACATTTTTTTTACATAGGATATCACTAAAAACAATGCGTGATGTTCAACTATCAATTACTCACTGAGATTCCAAACAAAAACAAGCCTCTGCCACAGTTTATAGCTAAAGAAGCTATAAACTGTGCCACTGCCATGCCGAAAGTCGTCGGGAATCAACGAACATTGCCGAAGGTATAATAAATAATCATGTCGGTCACTATAAACGGACAACATTTATTAAAAATGGGTCATAATAAGCGACATGTCACTGTAAGCGAAGTCATTATATCCGACTTTGTTACATAGAATTTTATATGAAAACCAAACTTCGTTGTGTAATTACGTCATAATAGGTGGTTGGTCAATATAGGCGGAGTCATAATAAACGGATTCTACTGTATATATTTTCTTTAGTTTCTTGCACATATATATTTTCTTCAATTTCTCGGAATATAGGTCTGATTCAGTCAATTCATATAATTTCTCTTAACGACGTTTCGACATGGTATTTGTCATCATCAGGTTAAAACAAAATTACTTTATTTGAATTTCTGCGTTCGCATCGTACGAACGTTATTGTACAATAACAATACGGAGTTCGAGAGTCCCGTCAAGCTGGGCTAAGTGGACCATAACGTGCAAAGTGGACCGAGAGAACATTGAACACAATAAAAATCTGTACTTTTTAAAATAAAACCAGAAACAACGCTTCCGCGCTCTCATTTGTCTAATAACCTCTGATGCATGCTACAATATAAAGTTGGTGCGACGTGCAGTTGTCTGCCGAGACTTGAAGGAGTGCAAACGGACACGTGCATTTATTGTTTATTTGAAAACTGAAAAACCTCCTTGTATTTCGTATCTGTGTTATGATTTAAGTTTCTTGTTATTGGGCTATTAATAAGATATTTTTAAACAATACGTAAGTATTGAAAATGTTTTCTGAAAATTTGCTTGTTTGTTTTTTGTGTTGATTAAATAAACTGCAAAAGTCGAGGTAAGTGAACCGGTTACTTTAGCCGCAGAATAGGTACTAATTTTGTATTTTATTGTTACAGTTAACTTAAAATGGTCCGAAATTATAAAAGAAAATCAGGAAAAGTTCCTAACTGCAACTACACAAAAAAAAACTTAAGTTTGGCAATCAGAGAGGCACGATTAGGTAGGCTATCTAGAAGAAAAAATGTTAAAAATATTCCATTCCAAGAACAACCTTGAAAGTAGTAGGAAAAGACATGTATTTTTGTTTTCCTCAAGTTCATGATGAGACTTATAGATTTTGAAGATATCGTAGAAACAATTTCTGTTAGGAACCATTGTTGAAAACGACATTTCTTTTTTATTTCGAAAACCATTTATAAGTTTACCACGTTATATTTCATTTTTAGAGGAGTTCAACTGTTATTTTTTTATACTCATTACAACCCAGTTCTTAAGAGTTTGTTTTTTGTTTAAATCGGAATATTTTTTTACTATCAACTACCATGTGTAATATTTCGTTTAAACTATTTCTTGATTTCCAAATATCGATTTATAATAAATAAAAACGTTTTCTGAGGACCACTTTTCCAATAGTGTTAAATAAGACCGTTATACGTAAACCATATATAGGTGGTCCTCTTTGCCCCTTTCTGCGGGAAAAGTGGACCACCTTTTGAAAAAATTATATATTTGAAACTAAACAGCCTAGAACAGTAATTTTTCAGAATTGAATTACTTAGGTATGGTAGATTTCATATCTGAACATTCAAAACAATACTTTTATCAGTTGAAGAAAAAATTGGAAAAAATCGAAAAATTTGGTACATTTAGCCCCGCTCGGTAGCTATTTAGCTAAGGCAAATTCATGCACATTTGTCAATGAAGCGATTTACTATTATTTTTATTACTCTATCGGTATGGCATTTCGCTTCCACCGTTTTTTAAAACAACTAAAGGAAATTACAAGAATCACTGTGTAAAAAATCTTTTGAAATCTGTACATTTTCGCCAAGTTTAAATCGTCCTGAGATTAAGCCTCGACGCGACGTCCAGCGTAACGTTTATGGTTCAAATTAAAAATATAATTTTTGTGTGTTTATATCTGAACAATATTTAATTACTTCGTCATTATAAGCATCAAAAATTTGAAAAACATAACTCTAAAAAAAAAAAGCCGACGAGGATGGGATTCGAACCCACGCGGGCAGAGCCCATTGGATTAGCAGTCCAACGCCTTAACCACTCGGCCACCTCGTCCTATGAATAAATAGTTTTTAAACGTGTACTAGACGCGTACACTTCATTTATGAAAAAAACAATCTTTTTTTTTTCCCAAATCCTAATGTTCACAAAAAAAAACCAACAAACAGTTCGAAATGCATTGGAATTTATGATCGAGAAAGGTGCGATAGCCAAAATCTCGGATTTGATATAGTAAAGGTATCGCCAATGCCTTCCATTTCCATAACAACGGAAACAAATTCAAACAAAACAAAACCACCCCTTGACAGTTTGAATGATCCAGTGGCAGTGTGTGTTGTTTACCTCGTAAATTCCGACGTACCTATTACCTATACCTTTCGATTTTTTCACCTCACTTGATGCAGATGGATGGATAGGTAAGGTCATTTGTTCCTTATTCACTTGGCAATAAGCCCCAAAAATCGCCTATTTAATTATAATATCAGTTCGGTTATACAAATTATGGAGTTGATTCTTTTTCAATAACATCTCGAGCGATATTGTGTTCCACAAGGATTATAAATAGTTCCTTATAACCTACTTTCAAACAGGTAGGCATCACTTTCGTTGATTTCGGTTGGATTATGTGGAGATCCTGTAGTAGGAAAAGAGTTTCAATTAATTAACATGCCTTCATGTGATGATAAAATCGGGCTTCTATGATGAAATGTTTTTCGAAAAAATTCAAGTTGCACCAAATATAAATTATAATCACTAAGTACCTAGGTAGGTATAAATATATAATATACCTAGGAATCTAAGTAGGTAGATACTTAATTTGGCTGAAAAGGAAATCAATTTAAATAATGTGTTGAAATATCAATTACCTATTTCAAGGTTCGGGAAGTAGATATTTGAAATAATTCCCAAAACCAGCATCAGATAAAATGATAAATATTGTAAAAGATTTCGATAATAGTAAAGCTTCTGGATTAGATAACATTACTGTGAAAAATGTAAAAGACATTATTACTATGATTTTAATCAACATGTACAATCAAAATTCCCTGTTTGTTGACTTTCTCAAAAACACCAAAATCATGGCTGTATTTAGTGTGTTTGCAAAGGTATTTGAAACATATCGCTTTGATAAGTAGGACGAAAGCGCATAAAAAATATTATAATTGTCAGTTGAAACTGGCATTAATGTATAATATCCGTTTCTGGAAATGCCTCCCATATTGCTTGATGAATAGCAATTTCAAAATATACAGTGAATCGTAATGGCTTTTAAGGTACACTGAACAACCTTTGGCATACTTTCCTTATACAGGGTGAGTCAGAATAAGACCGACAAACTCCGACTACAGATTCCTCACCTCATTTCAAGGTATGTCCTAAAATGCATCCCCTCTGAGATACAGAGTGTCGAAAGTACGAGAAAAATTAAGATTTAATTTATTTTCTCCAAAATTCCTGAAGGAAAAAATTTGAAACTTGGTACACTAATCAAGGTTCATCAACGTGCTAATTTGGAGTTATAATTTTTTATTTTCGTAAACTAGTGGCGTAGTTACGATGGTATGTGGTCATATGTTCCTTCATATTTTCTTGGGACAAGTGAATGGACAAATGAGCGTTTGACATCAGTTTGGCTCATCGATACTCAACCTAAAAGTCATAACATTCCATGTGCCTAAAAGTGGAGGTTTCTGAGATAATCGAGAAAAACTGAAGATATGTCCTTAGTAGAGACATAATTTCCTATGTGCAATAATCGCATAATGCTAATTTCTCACAACATATCGGAATATGTGTCATCCTCCTGAACATTTTTTAATGTTGGGAGAATTGAAAACATAGTACGGGTGAGTCAGAATGAGACCGATAACTCAATTTTTTCATTCATCATATTATTTGATCGAATCTATGTCGCGGATTCACTGATATGTTACCATACTTTCTTGAATATGAATATTCTGACAGATCAACTGACAAACAAACCCAACCTCAAATTCTTAATACTCCACTTAGATAAGAGTTAAGGTCCAGTATTGCAGAATTTCTTGTGTGATATCTACTGTTTCCCAGCGCTCTGAATGAGGCCAGCTCTGTTTTGGCATATATCAGGATATGCATGACATACAATGAATGTAGAGTCAGGATTTTCAGCTGTACAAATATATTCTTACAACTTACTCTCCTGCCATCTCCAATGATATTTCTAACGGATCTTTTCTGGGGTTTGAGAACCCTATCGGCCCATGGGATACTCCCCATACTACACTGAATTTTTTTTTTGCGAAATTACAGTGAAAATCGTAGGTTATATGTGGCCTACGATATATACTGTAATTGATTACCATCGAGTTTGTAAAATTATACAATGAACGGGAATTTCACAACTGCATTGTGAAATTGGGTAAATGATTCAGAACATTAGTATTACAACAAATTAATGAAAATCCAGCATGTTATTTTATTTTCCAGCTTATTTTTACATGACTATTCGTATTTGTGGGTTGTGAAATTAATTGAAACTTGTGAAATATCATTGTGAAAATACGCTTCAAACTGAGAGAAATTGCTATTTCACAGGCGATTTTCACAAAAATTTAATGAATCAAAAATTATTTTTAATGAGATTACTCAATAAGGGGATTTATTATTGTAAAATAATAATTCAAAATAGCTATTGATTATGTAAATTCGCAATGCCAAATTACTTGAGGCTTGTGAATGTATGGCTTAAAATCCCAAAAATGAATTCATGGTATCAATGTGAATTTACATGCAGTTTGTTTTATTACATTGTGCATAACCATCAGTACCATTATACAGTATTATTGTGAATTCACTATGACTTGTGTTTTATCTATGTCGATTGTGAATTTACGTTTGATTCCACAATATAACTACACAAAATATGTTCTGCGAATTTTACGTGTTTCACATCCATTGCAAATATATATATATATATATATATATATATATATAAATATATATATATATATATATATATATATATATATATATATATATATATATATATATATATATATATATTACTTTGAGAAATAGTTTTTGGACATCTTGTATTCAATGGTACTTCCTCAAATTCCTCATCACACTATGCATGAATTATAGATGATAAGAGGTTGTAAAATTCCCAAGAACACCGTTTCTCGCAGGGAAAATAGGGTAATGAAAATATTCATATTTCTTATATTTATTCAACAAAAGTTAAAATTTATAAAAACAAATGAACATGAATATCTATCACAATTAACAATAAATAAAACACTTGGCAAAACACAATAAAAAACCATGTCTCTAATACATTTCCAATTTTTCTGGAGCCATGAAAATATTGAAAAATTATTGAACAGAAAATAGTATCATTTTGAACAAATCAATATCGAAAGAAACTATGCACTCCAACTTATATCTCTGCAAGCGGAAATTCCTCTATATTCGAATTAATAATCGTTTTATCAATTAAAAATAATAATTTTACGGAATCCAAAAACATTCCAAGAGTGACATACCAATTTGAAAAATAATGGACACATAATATTGAAGATTTTTTATAATTTCCTGACGGTCAATCAGGTCTGTATTAATTTTTGTGGTTTCTGTACATACAAATTTTATTTTGTATATTATGCAGAGGTCATCCATTGACAAAATCCCACAAAATGCGACTGCCGATAACTTCGTCAGAGATAAGGCAAGTCTAGCGGAAAGTTCTGCATCAAAGACAGTGGTCAAATTAAAAATATGTCCAATTCAACGTATACCCATTATATTCGAATTGGCAACACTAAATATTTTAGATATTGTGATATGTACAAATTTGCAAAGAAATAAGGCGATTCTGAGGGGGTCGTTTCTACTAAGGTATTTAGTTGCTGTAAAACATTCAACATTTTAATTTATATTGAATAGAATTTTGAACATATACAATATTTTTAATAATATTTATTCAACAAAAGAAAAAATTCATAAAAACAAATGAAGATGAATATCTATCACGATAAACAATAAGCTTAACTTAGTGATGAAAACATTGAAAACAAGCTTACAATCTGTTCATAAGTCTAAGAACTTTTTTTTCGTCGCGGTGGACTTGCTTTCTGAATCCGGGTGTATTTTACAATGCATCCGTTGAAACATCTCCAAAGTACCACCAATTTTCTTAGGATATTCCAAATTGAAAATGAAAATATAATGCGAACATTATGGTAAATGCTTCTAGAAACTCATTGGAGGATAATACAATCTGCCTTTCCATGTATATATCATATCGATGGTCTTCTTCTGAAAAAAAAAGGATTCCAGAAGGTTTGTTTGCGTAGACAACGAACGGACTATACTCTCATCTTCACACCTTCGAATGTAAAATGGCGAGCATGTTTTGAAAATGTATAGAAATAAAAAACTGTTTCTATCGCCTGGTTTTCAAGTGGATTTTGGAAAAATACAATTTTTGTTTTTGAAACTTTAGATGAATTCTCATTTCGTATATATTTGAACTAATGCATTAATTTCATTCGAAAGTACTGAACCGACTTCAATCTTGTAGCAACGAATTATCCCCCTTTTAACCACATTTTTAATAACTCTCTTTCGTGTCTGTCTGTTCGGTACAAATCTTGCAAGTGGCATTTGACTTCTAGTTACCGGTTGACATGAAATTTGGCAGGTATTTATTATTCCGGTAACAATACATTATGAAATTTTAGTTACAGAAAAAAAATGGCGGCTCCAAGATGGCGGACGAGATTTGTGATTATGGTTCGATTCGATTCAAAATTGGTATGTGGGGGTTTTAGGGGTCGGAGATTATGAAAGGTGTGAAATAATTTTTCCTAGCTCCATAAAGATACCTGTAAGATTCGAAACGAAAAACGTGGGGCGCATGCAACAGATGATGTAGGGAGTAGCTATCGTTGAGAAAACCCACAGAACAGTTTGCAGTGCAATAAAATTGTTATTGACTTGTATGTGAACTGTTCATGCAACAATTATCTATTGCATGAGCCTCACGTTTTTCGTTTTGAATATTTTCATAGTTTTACATCTTTATGGGGCTATGAAAAATTATTTCATAGTTTTTAGTCCATTTTAGAAACGTGGTATATTAGGTAATTTTTTAAGTAAATAATTCTGAAAACCAACACTTTGAAACCTGAGGAATCTTTATAATGATAAAGATGAAAAGATCTTTCAAGTAGTATGCAGCATGCTTCATTCTGCCTAATAATGTTTCGAATATGTTGGAAGATATAGTTTTATATAGAACTTCTCCGAATGTAATAACTCATTAAATGATAGGATTTTTCAATAATTTCAATTATTGAAATCTTCCTTGGTTGTTGTTTGCACTAGTAAAATAAATAAAAGTTAAATTGTAGCCCGTCAGTGAAATACTTTCAGAGAAAATCGCGGACGCATATAAAACACAAAATATTTTTTTTTATTATATCGAAAATACATTTCTCAAACAAGGGAATAGTGCAGTTGGATGATTTCTGTGATAATAAACATGGAGTTCGTATTTCTCAGAGTGTTCAATCGATACTTACAAATAGAACAAACGAACATCCTGGAATAAGTCTGAATTCACACTTTAAATGATTCATGTATACACGAAATAATTATTTCAATACTTACGTTTAGTTGCACTTATTGAAACACTGTAAAGAATGGAATTATTACACAAACACGTTGCGTCGACTATGAAACTGATAGTCGAATGTCGAATAGCCGAATACGATACAAAGGACCATGCCCTTAGCCATCTGATTTAATTGGTCAGAAATAACAACGATGTTGTTAATTCACAGCATAAATGCGACGTGCTTACAAGATTTTCATTTTAATACAATTGCATCCTAATTTCTCTGAAGCATTGCTAATTCACATGTGCGATATATTTGAAAATGAAAAGAAAGAATTTCGTGTCTAGGTATTGAGACTACGCAATTTATTTATCGAAAACAGATACTGACTAATGATTTGAAATATCGCAATGCTCAAATAACTTGAGTCCGAAAAGTCTTATTGGTTCTTATCTGGTGAAATGAAATGTTTTCACAATTCCTCTAGTGATCGAAACTATGTATACATTTTTGAATAGTTGCAACTGCAAACAGAATATTTTTATCGCAAATTTTCATGAAACCAGATGAGTAGGTAGGTACATGAAGAAGTACCTACCAATAGTTAACGATGAATCATCCTTTTGGATAGATAACATTGATCAGTGTTACATTTCTGAAATCATGTGATATGATTTTTTATTATGAATGCGATTCCTGTCCCGTTTGTAATTTTCATTCGAGTTTTCACAACGTAGCTGAAAAAAATGTGAAGAAATACGGAGGCATTTGAAAAATCCAACTTCTACGTTATTTTTACGAAAATCTTGTGCAAAGTTTAACAATAGTGTGATATCACAAAGTAATATTTTTATCAGTATGCACATTTACAAGCCGTCGACCTGAAAATTAAGAGTGGTTGTATTTCCACAGATTCATTGGTAAATTCACAAGAAATGTGATTTCTGTTACAAGGTCTTGTATAATTTCATGGACAAGTGGGTGAAGTGATTGTGATTTCATGATGTGAATCCACATATTGATAAGGTGAATTTACTATATATCTGTAAATTTAACGACTGGCTGTAATTTTTTATTGTATTTTTTTTTTAATTGAAATTTTACAATATTAACTGTTGTTTTACTGATTTACATTGAAAATTCACCAAAGGCATATAATATTCACAATATTTCCGCACAAACACAACATAATAATCAAAATATTTGTAGATATATCTTGTTATTGTTGGCAAACATGGAATTACAGCATGGAACTGTATTATTTCCGGTCAGTTTCGAAGTAAACTCACATTGTAATCCTGAGATTTTTTTCAGTGTATGATCCCATATGCCATGACTGACTGAAAGTGTGCAAACGGTCTTCCTGAGTTGGTACAGGAGATAACACTTTGGAGCTAGTTTTTTGCACACTTCATTTATATGGGTAGACCATGTACAGTGTTCATTCACATGGGGCCCAAGGAACTTCATAGAAGGTGCTTGAGTGATAGATCTGCCGTTAGATGTTAGCAACAAGCTGTGATCGAATTTATTATTTGACTGACTAAATCTTATGAACTTTGTCTTCCCCATGTTCAAAACTAATTTATTTGAGGATAACCATTCTTCAGAATAGTTCAAGACTGTTTGCTCTACATTGCTCCCTGTAGTTATGAGGGAGGTGTCATCTGCATACATTATACAACTCTCATTAGAAATGTCATTCAGGTATATCAGATATAATAGAGGACCTGAAACAGAGCCCTGGGGAACCCCTATATCATTTATTGTTTTCAACCAAGTGTGATCGTTTGCTTGAACATATTGCATCCTGTTTGTGAGATAACTTTTTAGCCAATCATGTACCACTCCTCTGAAACCGTACAGTTCTAGTTTTGTTAGAAGAATTTCATGGTTGACAAGATCGAATGCCTTGTTCAGATCCAAAAAGGTACAACCACCTTGTTACCTTTGTCTAACTTCTCCGAAAGTCTATTCACAAGCCATTGCATTCGAGGTTGATTTGCCTTTTTGGAACCCATATTGTTTCGAGTTCATTAAATCAAACCTATCCATAAATTCTGTTATTGCATTTTCAACATATTTTTCAGAAACCTTAATAGTGCAATTGGTCTGAAATTTTGAATATCCGAGACTTTTCCCGATTTGTGAATCGGAATAATTTTTTCCATTTTGAGGCATGATGGAAAAGTATCTTCTTCAGGAGAACAATTTACTAGATACGTTAATGGTTGCGTCAACAGATTGGCACACTTTTTTATTAGATTTGTTGTTATATGATCATCTCCCTGTGAGTGGGAGCTCTTTAGATTTAGGATGATGTTTGAGATTTGTGATTCAGTTGCTGGATTCATAAAGGATGTATTTGGATATCTATTTTTAAGAGTTTTTTGAATGGGTTCATTTGTTTGGATGATTAGAAGGCGTGGAATATTTGTGAAATAGTTATTAAATTGATTAGAAACTATTTCAGGGTCGTTGGTCAAATCATCATTTATTTCAAGTGTTATATTCGGTGTTGGGATCAAGCCACCTAGAACGTGAAATTCGAAAAAAAACATCGCTACTGTTTTACGGCGGCCATTTTTTCCCTGCCGACTGAACTATTATTATTACCTTGAATACCCCCCGAATTTTATTCAGAAAGTTCAGCTGCACATAAATTATATATTTATGTCCTGAACCACTAGATAATTCAGTGAAATTTTCATCAATTTAGTGCGCAAATAATTCGTGTTTAGCGGCCATTCGGGTTAATCCAACCTCGATACTGACCCTGACCAACACTCGGCCCACATTTCAGTGACCATTTTCGCGATTACTTATACGTTATCGATGAAAATAACAAGAGCGATTTGTAGCCCTTGGTGAAAAATGTTATTTACAGGGGTGTATTTATGTTCCCCTAATGTTATTTTTTCCCTTCAGTCCTGAGTCAAACTCGAAATCCTTCTACCTTCAGTCGTAATTTTCTCTATATTTCACCTAAAAAAGTTAAGGGAAACTACATCAATGAAATTATTTCCCTAGGAGCCCAAAGATATATTCTATACAGGGTGTTACCGTTTTTAGGGGGTGATTCCTTGCCAAAAATTGAAAGGGGTCTTTCATGTAAACCAAAGCTCTTATGCCTTTCTTTGAAAAGTTATACGCTTCCAAAAATGAGTTTTTTTTTCTTGAAATTGCTGAAGAGTTGAAGAAATGACATTTTGTAGGCATGTTCTACCAACTAAAAGGCTACCTATGAGTATTTTTAAAATTTTGTTGTGATCTTTTAAAGGGGTGAAACATGCCACCCCTATTCCATTTTTTACCAGAACTTTTTAACCAAACAGAATTTCTCAGTTTAAAATATGGGTTGAAAAGAACTCTTGTGTTGTGTCCGTAGAAGTAATAATGTCCTAACAAAAAACTAAAATACAACATTGTGCATGAACGGATCTTCTGTAAATGGAATCGAAAAATCGAAAAAATCTAGTTGGTGGCTATCACGTTTTGTTTGCACAACTTGTGACTTCAATCGTAGTATTTTGAGATTAATCCGTTTGTTTTACCTTTCAATGTACCAGTAGCATGTTTTGTTTTAATAGAATATAAAATTAAAAATACAAACAACACAAATTTATGTGTATTACAACAAAGAAAAAGGCAACAAGATCAAACGGAACGGAGTTATAAAAACTGCTCGAAATGACCACCTCCAACCATTAGACAGAATCAAGTCTTCGTCTCATAGACTGGCGCAAACGTTGAAATATTCCTGGTGTGTTTTGGATTGTCTCGCAGGCTGCAATGATGCGATTCCTCAAATCATTCACACATTCAATGGGGGTCGTATAAACCAAGGACTTCAGGTGACCCCAGATGCAAAAGTCCAAGGGATTTAAGTCTGGATATCTGGGAGGCCAAGGTTGAGGTCCTGCTCTGCCTATCCAACAATTTGGATACACGTCGGCCAAGTACTGACGAGCAGTTATGCTGAAATGGACAGGTCGAATAGCTAGTCGAACATTTTCAAGTATAATGGAAAGCTGCTCCTGGAGAAAATTTGTATAGGTTGCACCATATTGATACCGACCTCCTTGAATTGCATGTGGGTTATCTTCGGCCCATAGAAGATTGTTATGGAAATTTGTAATCCCTTGTCTTGAAAAGTTGGATTCGTCAGTGAATATTACGTTTTCTAAAAATTTTGCATTTTGGGTAATCATTTGAAGACTCCATTGACAAAAGTCTACTCGATGGGGAAAATCTCGCGGAAAAAGTGCCTGGATTCGTTGAATATGGTAAGGATACAATTGGTGATCCTTAAAATTTTTCCAGATTAGTTTATTGTGTGTTAGCAATTTGTCTTGTACTTAATTCCGGACGATCTTCAATCATATTGAGAACCTCTTTTTCCACTGCCACCGTTCTTATTACTCGTGGACGACTACAATCAGTTGTTCGTTTTTGAAAAGTCCCTCTTTCACAGAGACTTTGGTGAAGATGTGCAAAAATTGTGTGATGAGGTATCACGCGTTACATCTCTGCATAGAGCCGTCTAGCTTCCAAAGAATTTCCATTGGCACGACCATACATAAAATTAATATCGGCCATTTCAGCGTTAGTGTAATTATTCATATTGAAGGTTCAAAAAACACAATTGAACTTAAAAAAAAAATTGTTTTTAACCGCTTTCTTAGTTGTTTGACCAACCCTCAGAAGTTAATGAAAACTTGTACGAGTTAAGATCACGGGGACCTTACCTTTTATAGTGGGATCCGAAACCACTCTTGGGACCTTGAAAAAATTTTTCACCAGCTGCGGGAATCGAACCCGCGCCAGGTGGAAACAGTTGACACAAGACCGACGCTTCAATTCAATTCAATTCAATTCAAAAAAGTTTATTCAGTTTTCTGGTATGTATAATTCATGTTCTTAGCCTATATTACTAACTAATATTTACATAATTACATTATATACAATATATACGGCTGGAGGTTGTTCGCGCAGCCCCCAGTCCGGAGAGCCGGATCGTTCCTCCAGAATACCGCGTAAACCGCAGCATTCCAGACGGACGCCCCGACCCAAAAACGGGCCATTGCCTACGTACACACGAGGATATTTAGGTCCGTCCCAGCAGATCTTGGCACTGTTCTCTCGAGCATGCAGCAAGAACATGTTTGTTTTAGAGCTATTTTTCGGACACCTGTCTTTCGACTTATTCCAAAATTTGAAGTAGTTTTCGATTGTTTATGAATGATATTGTATTTATATTTGTGTTTGTGAGTTATGAGTAGATTTCCAGGAAAAGCAAAGACAAAAAACCTGGTGAACGGCGTGAGAAAGGTTTTTGTGTATTAAGGTTGTGAGGGTGGTTGTTGAGGTAGCAATTAATGCTAGAGGTTTTGAGATAGAATGAGACCAAATCTAAAAAGATTTTTCTCGCGATTTGAAGTAACTTTGTGTATTAGGGTTGTGAGGGTGGTTATTTGTGTAAAAGGTTTTGAGTGGCAGTTAATGCTAGAAGTTTGAGATATAATGAGAAAACTAAGGATTTTTCTCGTGGTTTGAAGTAAATTATTTTTTTGTGTATAGGGTTTGTGAAGGTGTTAATTTGGGTAATAATTTTGAGGTAGCAATTACTGCTAAAAGTTTTGTAATAGTATGAGAAAATCTAAGGATTTTTCTCGTTTTGAAATATATTTGAGTAATTAATTTGAATTTAAAATTAATTTGGGGTAGTTTTTGTGTATTAGGTGGTTATTGTGTAAGAAGTAAAAAAATAAAATATTTTTCTCCTAATTTGAATAATTTTTGTGTATTAGGGTTGTAAGGGTGGTTATTTGTGCAAAGAATTTTTAGAGTAGCAATTGATGCTAGAAGCTTTGAAATAAAATGAGAAAAAACTAAAAAAAGATTTTCCTCTTTTGACCGACGCTGGTGCCACTGAGCCACAGGCCCCGTACCAAATACCACATAGAAATCAAAGCGACTTGACAGCCACCTACTAGATTTTTTCGATTTTAAAATACTACGATTGAAGTCACAAGTTGTGCAAACAAAACATGACAGCCGCCTACTAGATTTTTTAGATTCCATTTATAAATATCCGTTCATGTACAATGTTGTATGTTTTTTTTATTAGGAAACTATTGCTTTTACAGACACAACAAAGGAGTTAAAAAAGTTTTGCAATGAATCGTTCTTTTCAACACATATTTCTAAATTGGGAAATTTTGTTTCGTTAAAAAGTTCTGGTAAAAAATGGAATAGGGGTTGCATGTTTCACCCCATCAAAAGATCACAACAAAATAAAAAAATAGTCATAGGTAGCCTTTTTATTGATAGAACATGCCCACAAAATGACAATTCTTCATCTCTTCAGCAATTTCAAGAAAAAAAATTGTCATCTTTGGAAGCGTGTAACTTTTCAAGGAAAGGCCTAAGAGCTTTTGTTTACATGAAAGACCCCTTTTTATTTTCGACAAGGAATCACTTTCGCACTCATTTGGTAACACCCTGAATATTGATTAAAACAAGTGGGAGTCTTCTCCGGTTTTGCCACTTAATTTTTTTTATTCACATTTACAGTGTGCCTATTGTTTCTGACATTGATAAAAAACATACCTAGCTGTGTTTTGAACTTTTTTTTTTGGCGGTACGCTTGACGGCCTTTCGCAATACGGGGATATTGGACTCGAGTGGGGTCTGCAATACTTGCCTACCAGCCAAAATATCTCCCTGTCCTATATATATATATATATATATAGAACATATATATATATATATAATATACAGGGTGTAATCTAACCTCTTGCTCACCCGTAAATGACGAGTGTATAATGCCATTTTATAACGAATTACAGTGGTTTAAAATCTGAAAAAAAAATGAAAACATGTTTTGCTCTTTGTAAAATTCGACAAAATTTTGGGTAGCGACGCCCGCCTAATTTCAGGTGACCTGCTCAGAAGAATACTTTGGTAATTACCGAATGCAATAGACATTTAACTCGACTTTTGAATAATGTAGAATGTTGAACTGATTGTTTGGTGAATGTACGCATTGCTGGCTGTCTGAAATAGATATTCAATTTCAAAGTGTAGAAATCAACTAACCTTGATATATCCAAACTGTTGATAAAGTCAGAACTAGTTGACTTCATACTCTCCTTTGAGACACTTATTATAACTATCAGTCACTTGTAAGAAATAAACGACACAAACAGTATTGAAAAGGGAAGAGCATTCGTAATTGAATATTATTTTAAAAATAATTTCGCGACCATCGTTGTGGTTCAGGACACTGTTGCCCAGCAATATTCTCGCATTCACGGTTTACAAAGCTATCTACGAACGAAAGTTTGTTAGGTTCTACTAATTTTTTCTGATTGGCTGGTGAATGAAAGATCTTACGCACTTAATCAACAACTGATCAGAAAACAATACGCGATGTGCTCGAGAATTGATTTGACAATTATATTATTTGTCTTTTGAAAAATTTGCCATTCCATCAAAAAATTTATATTATATTAATATTTCTAGTAAGAAAACGCCCGCACAGTGATTGGCGATTCCAGGATCTACCGGAATTGAAATTCACTACTTCATTCATAAATGCGACGTGTGAATCATCCTGTCTTCTACTCTTCAAGATACGCACGGAACAGCTCGGTGTTCAGTTTTGAGAGCCAGCAAAAGACAAAGACAATAATGTTCAAATTGATTCTCCTGCACATCGCCGACTGTTTTCTGATTGGTTGCTAATTAGGAGCTCTCATTCACCAGCCAATCAGAAAACACAAGTAGAGTATAACAAGTAGAGTATAGACAGCTTTGTAAACCGTGCATGCGGGAATCTTGTTTATTAATAATAAAAATAGCGTTCATTTATTTTTCCTGAGTAAATGTAGTACAACAAACACAGAATACAATAGTGCATATGGAATTTTTACAACTACAAATTGCAGAACAGGTGAATAAATGAATAGAAATTCCAAAAAAGCTTGGTAAGAGCTTGTCTATTGGTAATTCTTCATTTCTGAAGTTGAAGTGGCAAGCCTGCTTTGAAGGTATGTACTGCAAATATATACAAACATATAATATATTTACTATAACTATCGATACAAATTATTAAATATGGATTGAGGGCACGCGATATAAAACGATATAACATTGAGATAAAAAATGCACTAGATTAACAATTAATATCTATACGTTTTAACTAATTTATTTTATATGTGTATAAATGAAGGAAGAGTTAAAATGATTTTGATTGAGCTTTCTCACTCTATATCATGGAATATTTGTCTATCGTTTGATAAAACCCATTCAATAGTATCGATAGGGTCCACTTTCAATTCCCCGATATATTAATGCATAATTTATTGACAAAATTAATCAACTAAGAAACATAAAACTGAACGATACAAGTCTTTTTTTACCAAGAATGCTTTTTTACATCAACGAAGATTAAAAATTATTCGCTGTTTTTTTGGTTCCTTAGAATTCGTGAAGTAGTACGTGGGCCGAACTCTGTATTTCTTTTTTGTCCCGTTTGGATGTTCGTGTGATGTAAATCTGGAGTGGAAATATCCGCCGGTTGCTCTGATTTTTTGTGGGTTCCAGGGTTTCTTCCAATTTTGTGAGTTTCCACTTGAGGAGGCTCTAATTCACCTAGGGGATCAGTATTCGTTGATCTTCGTATGTGTAACCCTCTCTATTGAATACAGTATGTTACGAATATATGCGCTTTTTCATTTCTATCTTTAGGCACTTTAGGTAGTTCACTAGGAGGTTTCGTTCTGTTCGTTCCTCCAGGGACAAATCTTCTACTATGGACACTTCCTCTCCCTTTAACTTTTACAAAACTTCAATACTTGTTGCTTGGTTATATCTAACAAATTTCACCCCTATACCTTAATAGGGTGTGCCTATGTGTGTATATGTGTTATTTATATCTGTATCTTTCAACTGAAGTTCTAATTTAGTGTTCAGAATATGTAGGACGAATAAAACCAGGTTTCCACTTTGGTATTTGGAATTGAATATGATGATGTTATTTTAGCGTGAGGTTTTTTCTATTTTTTTGTTTTTGTTTTTGAGTTCTTGAACTTCACTTTCCAAAACTTTTATTTTCGTGGAGCTTTTCAGTTCGGTGCTTTGCAAAGTTAAGGAGTCAAAAAGAATTTTGTTCTGATCCGATTAAAGGTTTTCCGATCATCTATGCCTCAAGTGCAGATGATACTTCGATTTGGTAATATAACTATGCTCACTGACTATTTCGACTATATTTGAAAAAAGGATTGGAAGGTTAGTTGTTTTCTTCACTTTGAAATGGAATATCAATCTCAGGCAGCCTATAATGTGTACATTTACCACGCAATCAGTTCAACATTCTACATTATTCAAATGTCGAGTTGAATGTTTATTGCATTCGGCAATCGCCCAAGTTTTCCTCTGAGTAGATCACCTGAAATTACCTCTGACTAGGCTACCCAAAATTTTGTCGAATTTTACGAAGACTAAAACATGTTTATATTTGTTTTTCTTTCAGATTTTAACCGCTATAATTCGTTATAAAATGGCAGTATACACTCGTCATTCACGGGTATGCAAGAGGTTAGATTAGACCCTGTATATAGAGGTTATCTTGATCGAAGGAGCTCAGTGACTAAAGTTCATCGTATAGATGATTCCACATCTCATTTAACGAACATCATGGTTCATATCTTTGAAAAATAGAAACCTTCATAGTCTCATCCAGGTATCCGTTTTTCTATCAGCCCTAAAAAGTTCGATTTTGGGGAGTATAATGAAAACATAAAACAGGTTTTTGGGTCGATGTATCACATGAAAGCTGATTCGATAAAATACAAATATCGTACGAAATATCGAAGATTTGCCATTCGAGAGTTGAAAGGCAACGCGGTACGCTAGCGACTCATGCGTCGATCTACTACGGTTACAAAAGTTTCAGTGTTTGAAACATATTAGAGTAACGCTTTTTTTTCGTGTTATTCACAAAAACATCATCATAAATCATTGTTTTGGAGAAACTAAAGTATTCAACATATGATTACTCTCGTTTCGGACGTCCATAGTCTTAATGGATTTTAAAGGTTTTCACGACGTTTCGAATGCTTGTATCTGCAATCGTCTTCAGGTGAATTCTGTATAATTCAGTATTCACCTGAAGACGATTGCAGACACAAGCATTGGAAACGTCGTGAAAACCTTTAAAATCCATTAAGACTATGGACGTCCAAAACGAGAGTTATCAAGTTACCACATCGCCTACAACTTTCATATTTAATATATGTTGTTCAATTCGACCCTAGTGCATCCTAATCAATACTAAATCTGACCTGTGCTCTCTGGTTTTCGATTAGTGTGATCAGCAGCGGTCTAGTTTGCCGTGCAAAACAACTACATATTTTTTTTAAGAAAAAAATTAGGTCACTATCTATATGACTCCAAAATTCAATTATTCCTCCAAAATATTACCGAAACGAGAGCAAAAGCTGTCGGCACGACAAAAAAAAAACGATGTCATGTTAACAGACACAATAATCGAAATGAAACAACGAAACAACACTCAGCTCGAAAATCTGAAAATGGAAAGCGTTTCGTGCAGGCTTTCCATGACATAAAACAGGCGTCGATTATATGAAAGTGGAGAAGACTTTGCACGCGAACATTGCAAACAGCTTTTAATGTGCGATACTTTTACTTTATAGATTAGAGTAGTATTGTGCACTACATTTCTGAATTGCTAATGATGTCTGCAGTGTTGTTTCATTCTCGTGCTTTGGAATAAACCTAGTGGAACTCTCAGCTGCCATTTTTTTCGGTTTCACATAGTTCCTATGAAACGTGTTTATCCCTCAAAATGATATATTCAGGTGCATAGGTACGGGTTGCACCAGAAATGTTTTTTTCATCTGAAACTCCTAAGTATTTATTTCGTTGTTGTACAGCGATAACCATTTCAGGATTATTGTATCACTTAGGTCCATCTTCGGTATTAAATAGAATAAACCGCTGTAGCAATGCCCAATTTGTTTTCAATTTAGCAATTGCTTTTTTTCTTCAAAAACTGTGTTTATAATATGAAATTTTCCATACTTACTTATGTCATCCAAAATCAGCTTCGTAAAATAGTCAATCTATCTGTTATTATTTAATAATATGAATATTACGTTCATATAATATTTATATTACACATGGGCTGCTTCACCAGTGTTATAATGTCAAAAGAACATTTGACACATAACACAATTAAGTTTAGAGGATCTCTATGATAGAATAATACAAGGCACTATTATCTATCTTAGTCACCAATTGTCCTCCAGAACGAAGACTCGGCTGCGGCTTCATAAATGCGCGGTCTTTTTCGAATAACTTTTCCTAAATAAAAAAATGTTCCTTCGATACTTGAAAATATTGTTAGTTCCTATCAAGACATGATGGTGGGCCAATAACACTTCTGAACATTTTCAACAATAACGATGGGGTAATTATCGAGTTGTGTCAAACTTTGAATGAATTTCGAAATCTGAAAATGTCAAACGTGATCAAGCAAAAAGTCTTCTCGACGGCTTTCTGAAGTATAAGACCATCATAACTGCAATGTTGTTCAGAAAAATCATCAGTTTCATCACTTCTCTTTGGAATGATCTACAAACATACCACAGGCATATCAATTGATCGAAAAAAACATAGAATCTCTAAAAACAAATTCTCGACAATTTGATGCATTTGTAAATGATTCAGATAAATTCATTAATGAAGCAAATAACAATTTATTGCGGAAGAAGTCCATTGAGCGTACAGAACAATTTCTGTTCAAAGAACACGAAATGAAAAAAGTTTTTTAATGAAATAGGAGATGAGAAGCACCTAAAATCCATCGAAAATTCAAAATGAAGATTTATAAAGTAACCATTAATAAAATTATTACCGCACTAGAACTCAGATTCATCAAACATGAAAATTGTTTTACGATTTTGAACTATTTCATCCATTACGATTTCCTGATCAAAACAAGTTACTGAAAACTCAATAAGGAAGGTTTATGGAAAGGTCAAAATTATTATCCTGCTGATGGAATAACCCTTGATAGTTTGCAAATAGCAAACATTTATAAATATATTCTTACATTTCAGTTTTACAGGTATTATGTGAAAGATTTTTTTCGAAATTGAAATTTATTTTTTAATAGGTTAAGAAACTCTCTAAGCCAAGAACATTTGGATGCTTTCATGATGATGAGCTGTGAAAAAGACATTTTACTATCAATAGAAAGCAATGGTATAACTTTTATCTCGTTGAAAAATGAAAATCCATGAGGATTCCAATTCCTAATGCGGGTGATTTATTTTTGTGAGACTCTTTCTATTTGTAGTCTTGATATTCACCAAAGTGTTTTATGTTCCTCTACCATAGAAATATCGTTTATTTATTTTTTTAAATTTTTATAGCAGATTGTTATTGTTATTTATTCCATTAATGTTTTTATTTTATTTGAAGTTTTATTGACAGTTTTGTGTTTGAGTTCTATTATAATCAAAATTATTATTAAATTATAGATAAAAACGCAAAAAAGATTGAATTTTTCGGGTTTTTATCTATATCACTAAAGCAATGGTATAACTTTTTATCTCGTTGAAAAATGAAAATCCATGAGGGATTCCAATTCCTAATGCGGGTGATTTATTTTTTTTTTATTTGAATAATTTTGTGAGACTCTTTCTTTTTGTAGTCTTGATATTCACCAAAGTGTTTTATGTTCCTCTACCATAGAAATATCGTTTATTAATTTTTTTAAATTTTTATAGCAGATTGTTATTGTTATTTATCCCATTAATGTTTTTATTTTGTTTGAAGTTTTATTGACAGTTTTGTGTTTGAGTTCTATTATAATCAAAATTATTTTTAAATTATAGATAAAAACGCAAAAAAGATTGATTTTTTCGGGTTTTTATCTATATTACTAAAATATGAAATAAAATTATATGATTAGCTCTTATTTTCTCCCAAAAACTGAAAGTTGGTCCGGTAGGGTTCAAATCGACCTGTTCGATTCAAAGGTCCAGTCCGCCCCTGCATGGATTTGATGAAATACCTGCTTTCATTGTCGTAACCGTCCTATCACTCATTCTGTCACCCCTAACCTATTAAGTTATTCTATCCTTTTGTGAGGGACATTTTGCGAACATCATAAAAATAGGCAAAGTTGTTCAGATCCATGAAAAAGGCAATCGCGAAAAAATCTCCAATTATAGGCCCATAACGATACCTTCAATTTCTCAATATTATTTGAATATTATTTTTTAGACTGTTTGAATGATACAAACGGAATCATTTCCAAGAATCAACATGATCTCAGACTAGAGAAATCAACGATATCCTCGGTTGATATTTGCTAGAGTGAAATAGCATCTCTGATTGATTCTGGCAAGAGCTCTATTGGGGTTGTTTGTCATCTCAGCAGGGCGTTCGACTGTGTCAATCATGATATTTTGATAAACACCTATGGTATCAAAGATAATGCTCCCCTATGGGTTACTAGTTTTTTGAGAAACCGGAAACACTATGTATGCCTTAGGAGTAACCTCAATAAGGAATATATTGTTACAAACTCATCCCATGTAGACATTGATATAGGTGTCCCACAAGGTTCCATTCTGGGACTGTCTTATTTTTGATATATGTGAATAGTATTGATAAACTCTGCGAAAACATCTACGTCACTATGTATGCAGACGATATATCTGTCCTCATTGTGGATACATCTGATGAGACTGAGAATAAATAGATTCGATCCTCAGCTCGTGGTCGTTTGAAAATACCCTCTTCTTAGATATTAAAAAGACACAATATCTCAGGTTTGACGATAGGCAAAGAATCTGTTTAATTGGTTATTTTTTGATTTTATTTGTCAGATTACATATAATAATAACTTTTTAACAAAAAATTGAACCGACGAAATACGGAACTGAAAAGTAAAAAATAAAATAAACCTTCTTAGTCTCAATAACTAAGCTCCTAAACTAATGTAAGTAACTAATTTTGAGTCGGCGCCAAACGAACAATCAACGAAGATCATTAAATTACTTCAAAAAAATCATCAGAATGTCACCGCGCAACTCGATGCCATCATTTTACGCCTTACCTAAATCTTTTGCTTGTTTGTTTGGAGCCGACTCAAAATTAGTTACTTACATTAGTTTGATCAATCAATCAATCAATCAAGATATGCTTTATTGTCAAAGAATGAAATTCTTAAAGACAAAGCTTGGGTACAGAGTAATAGATTTGTGAAAATTATAAAAATAATAAAATTATAAAAATAATCTGAGATTATGCACATACAGTTAGGTTATAACTGAATAGGTGGGTAACAATATTGAAATATATATAAAAATAGGTAGATATTGTCTAAGATATGCCATGTACATATACATTCACATATACATTATACAAATGATACAAAGTGTGGTAAATAGACAAGGTTGAATAATGGACAGAATTCAGTATGTGTGAAAATACGTAAATGAATGAAGACAATGTTACATATATGGAGCTATTGAGAAAATTGGTTAAAGTCATACAAGTTCGTCAAGGGTTATGAATGAGCTCCCAAGTATGTGGAACTGCGACTATCTAAAGGTTTAAGTTAAAGAATTAATCTATCTCGTAGAGTGATTGTTGTATCAATATGTTTTTTACCTCTCTTCTGAATCGCCTGAGACATGTAGTCTCTCTAGTGGTTATGGGGAGATGATTATACATTTTAGGAGCTTAGTTATTGAGACTAAGAAGGTTTACTTTATTTTTTACTTTTCAGTTCCGTATTTCGTCGGTTCAATTTTTTGTTAAAAAGTTATTATTTTTTAATTTTATGTGGCTAAAAAAAATCATCCAAATCGGATAACCCAGTACAAAGTTATGCCTGATAGAAACGGTTAATGGACCAAAATTCAGAGGGTGAACGATCGATATCCTCCATTTTGCTACGAAGGGGTGGCATTTTTTTTTCAATTTGAGATAAGACCAACTTTGAAGTACACCCTATCCATTGAAAAAAAAATAATCATCGAAATCCGGACTACTCTATGGAAAGATATGCGTGGTATGTTGGCTGAAATCTACTAATTACTACCTAATTAATTTTTGATCACTTCCAAAATACTTACTTACCTAGCTTACTTCAACTATTGACTGTTAAATAATATGATCATCTACTTTAACTATTTATTGTTATATAATATAAATTATTTTTGAAAGTTCTGGTTAGTTGATTTCATCACTTTGTATATAATTCCATCCTTTCATAGAATGTAATTATTATTGTGACGGATGTAGGAGGATCTGTCAATGTCAACTACATATGTGTGCCACTGTTCACAAGTGAAAAATCAATCATCCTCTATTTTTCCACCCATAGGGGTGGATCATTCTATTTAAATTGGAATATGATCGACTATGAGGTATACCCTATCTGATAAAAAAAGAATCATCCAAATCGAAGATCCCAGTACAAAGTTATGCCTGATAGAATCGGTTAACGGACCAGAATTCAGAGGGTGAGTGATCAATATCCTTCATTCTGCTACCCTTAGGGCTGGATTTCATTTCTGAAATTCAAATGGGACCAACTTCGAAGTACACCCTATCCACTGAGAAAAATTATCGGAATCGGACGTCTCAGTAAAAAGTTATGCGTGATCATACATAAAAAAAATATAAAAAAAATAAATATACGCGTCGACTAGAGAACCTCCTCCTTTTTGGTTTCGTCGGTTAAAAATTAGGTAGCGTTTAGGTAGATGAAACCTTCTTCAACATTCAATCGAATAGTTTAAGGTTTACACAAAAATAGAAATGCTGTTGGCGTTTAAATTTTTTTTTCAGTATATTTCATAATCAATATATGGATTTAAAAAAAATACCTCTGCAACTGGCCGCGCTATCGGGTTTTTTTAGTCGCCTTATCAACCCTCCGCTTACAAAACCCCTTTTTTGATTTTCAAGGTACCGAAATGACGCCTGACCCTCCATCCTACCCCCATGGTCGAGACACCGGGGGTGGGGCGACGTCGAGCACGTGGACACCGTCCTGCAATGAGTAACCCGCCGCCAAAATCCGGGAGAGTTGCGACGGCGGCTTTCGACGGTAAACAACGACGCGCAAAGGCACGTGGCGTCACGACGCTCATGTACGCCGCTCAACAAGGCGACGTCGACAGCGTGAAGGAAATCATTCAAGTTCAGGTTAGTGGGGCATTAATGCAATTGGGTTGTCCGGTTAGCTGTGTTTTTCAGGCGTACTCGATGGAAATCTTTCACTGAATGAACTCCATTGTATATTAATCAGTTTTTCCCAAAGATTATTGTTTTTTTTACACGCTTTATGTTAGCTTCACTTGTATGTTTGTTTGTAACCGACTCCTTTGGGCGCGATTTTGACCCACTTCCAGACTGTTACATCTGCCCTGTGTAGTTCTACTATATTGATGTTCAGGGCAGTATATTTTTAATAAAAATACATTTCTTTCACCCTCGTAGTCCAAAAAGACATCAGTTCGGCCTGCGCGCGAAGGCAGGTCTTTTAGATCTTACTATGACTTCTCTAAGGTAAGAGAAATGAAAGGCAACTTAAAAAAAATATCTATATAATAAAAAAGGTAAAAATAAACATAACAAACAAATTCTTGATTAGAGGAAACCGGCAATAGTATCAAAATATTTTAGTGAAAATACATATAAAAAAAAACACATATATCAATTCCTGGAGCTCAGCAAAATGTGAAGTATTTATCTCCAAAACACATTTGTATTCATTTAACAGAATGGAGTGGAAAGAGACGAGTACCCTGTATCGATTATTCTCATTTGCAAAAAGCGTACTGTAAAACTCAAAATTGAAAAGAAATTCTCCCCAGAGATTATAAGTGGTTAGTTACATTAACATACAGCTTCAAATCGCTTACCCTGTGTGCTGAGCTGCTATTCCCTACCAGTGGCAGATAATCCAGAAACTTCATCAAATCCCTGAATTCACGAATTGTTTTCCAGTGCACGATCACCGTCACTATTTTTCCGTTCCGTAGCGGGTTCAACGCTAAACACACGCGTGTACTAATTACCACCGAAACGATACTTAACCCTTAATCCAGGGCGTCGCGACGCAACCTCGCCTTAAAACTCTCGACGCGTTTTTCGCCGTCTCCCCGTATTGCCCACTTGACCGTCCGATTTCGCGAACCCTGACCGACTCCCTTGCCCGCCTCCAAAATTATTATTTACCCCCTTCGTTTCTTAAAACGTTCAATTAGGCCCACCTTTTAATCCCAATTTTTCTCTTACAGCCCCGCCTTCAATGCAATGGCGTTTGTAGTTTTTTATTTTTTTATCCCTTCAACGGCGATCTGTATAAATCCCACGCAAAAATTGGTTATCTTAAAGTTTCCAACTCAGCGTTTCTCAGTCGGGCGAGAAAATGATATTTTTTTCTGCCTTGGGTGGTCCTACTTATCGTTATGAATAACCCATTGATCGTTTTATCAAGTCTAGACAATTCTTTAATGATTCTGTATTATCTGCAGGTGTCTGGGCATATGTATCTCATTTCATTGACCGATATGACTATTGGAATATATTTCCAATCGTATACTCGAAAATATTTGCTGAACGAAATATGTAATGAACTGAGTTCGTTTGTACAGGGTACTACAAGACGTCCGAATGATTTGAAATTTGGCAGGTGCACATAATTCCTGTGACAATGTATTGAGACATTTTTGTGTGGAAAAAAAAACAAAATGGCGGCTCCAATATGGCGTACGAGTTTTGTGATTATGGTCCGATTCGCTTCAAAATTGGTATCTGAGGGTTTTCGTGGTCAGAAATAATGATTCTTTCGTCAAAACTGAAAAATTCAAGATGGCGGCTCCAAAATGGTGGACGAGTTTTGTGATTATGGTCCGATTCTATTCAAAATTGGTATGTGGGGGTTACTGGGGTCCAATATTATGATTCTTTTGTCAAAATTGAAAAATTCGAAATGGCGGCTCCAAAATGGTGGACGAGTTTTGTGATTCTGGTCTGATTCTATTCAAAATTGGTATGTGGGGGTTTTTGGGGTCGAATATTATGATTCTTTTGTAAAAATTGAAAAATTCAAGATGGCGGCTTGAAAATGGCGGCCAAGTTTTGTGATTATGGTCTGATTCTATTCAAAATTGGTATGTGGGGGTTTTTGGGATCGAATATTATGATTTTTTTGAAAAAATTGAAAAATACAAGATGGCGGCTTTAAAATGGCGGCCGAGTTTTGTGATTATGGTCTGATTCTATTCAAAATTGGTATGTGAGGGTTTTTGGGGTCGGAGATTATAATTACCCAATTCGATAGAATTATTCCATTTTTCAATTTGCGAAAAAATAATAGTTTAAAAAACCTAAAAAAACACGCTTTTATAAATAAACCACACTAAAAAGTAGGAAATAAATAATAGTTTGAAAAACTAAAACACACGCTTTTATAGAAAACCAGACTAAACAATTTTAAATAAGAAAAAAAAAATGCGTGGGGTGCATGGTATCAATAATTATATTGTACATTACACACCTAGGGCAGTAAAGTAAGAAATGTCTCAGATCACAGGTAATTGTTGGCCGAGGCGATACCATGCACCCCACGCTTTTTCTCAAATAAAATACATTTTTTTCTTATTTTGAATTTTTATAGTCTGGTTTTCTATAAAAGCGTGTTTTTTAGTTTTTCAAACTATTATTTATTCAATTAGAATGATTGGATACGTTGGAAAGCTTTGATCAAGCAACACACAAATCTTTTCAAATAAAGTTAGCCTTTTATCCCAATAATCAAATAAAAAGTGTATTCACAAAACGCAAAGAAGAAACCCCAACTTTTGATTGCACCAATTTGGTATACAAGGTGTTCCACGGTGGATGGAACATTAGTAGTATCTGGAGAACGGAACAACAGATCATTTTGAAAATTTGTGGGCGTGCATAATCAAACATGCTACATCCGTTTGAAATATTTTCATCAATACACTGTTGCCGCTTGTATCAGAAAGTGGTAGCTACTTTGTTATTTCAAATGAAACACTCCGTATTTCATATAATTTTTGGAATCATTATAGGATTCCTCATAACTTTCCCTTATAATTTCCTATACCTATCTGTAACAGTTTTCGCGATAACAATTATTTTGTCAATAAAACCCCGCACCAAATACATGGGAAAATGGCTCTACTAGAAGTTACACGTTCAAGTTTAAGTTAGTTTATATGTCTGGTTTCGAATATATGAATTTTTGAAAACCATAAAAATGGCTGTTTTCACTTATCCAAAAGTATTACTATTTAGATTATTAGTAACAAATTAATAGCATTGCCGGTTTAAAGGAAAGGAATGATATGTCAGTCTGTCGGTCGTTGAGACAAAAGAAGCCGCCTATTATACAGGATGGGTCAAAATTAGCGACAATTCAGTATATTTCGCCAATGTTTATCATTGGCCCCATTAGTGGGACGGATAATTTTTCATTAAAATATCTTTATTGGGAGTCTTTTCTTACGACAAGAATATTTTCTTTAAAAGGTTTAACTTTCTTCCAAAACATAATTTTTTTTGAATGTTTGTTTTTCCTAATTCATGTTTTTAACATTAGTTACTTAAAACAGTCTTTTTGAGACCAAAAATCCGCTTTGAAGCCAAAACTACTTAAGGAAGATTTATAGTAGTTGATTATAGTCTTAGAGCTAGCTCCCAAATTTCAACGAGATAAAGTACACGGCTAATTTGTGTTTAAAATGTTAGTTTTATGTTAAATTAAGCGAAAACTCGATTGGCAGAAGACAGTTCGATGTTTAAGAGCGTGCGTGGAGTGTTAAATGTACGGATTTTTAAGGAAAGAAACGTGATTAGGTACAAGGTTGAAAATTGGTTATTGCATTGTTTTTATTGATATAAAGAAGAGAAAGAATTGGCAGAAGTGTAGGTCGTGAATAAAGGATTGGCAGAAGTCCTGAAAATTTCAAAAAATTACTGAAAAATACGTGATAAGATACACTGGCAATTTGTATATTTTCTTGTTAGCTTATGAGAAAACTGTATGCAAATTGGCAGAAATGAAAATCGTGAACTAATATTGAAAAAGTAAAAAAATGTTCGAGTCACGCGCAGTACGATAATCAGCCGTTGTCATTATTTTTTAATTTTTTATAAATTTGCCTTGAATTATGAATAAATGATGCATACAAACAAATATGACAAATAAATAATGAATTGGCTGAAGTGTAACTCGTGACATACATCGATAAAAAATAAAAATAAAATATGACAACGGCTGATCATTATACAGCGCGTACTAATAGTAGATGAGACCGATCTGATAACTCGATGAGACATATTTTTTATCAAATATAATTTATAAACAAATATGCCCATGATAACTTGCCTATCGAAAAGTGTTCATAGCTATTTTTAATTGAATTAATTTCAATCAATTTTCTTTCATCACCTTCACTCTTTTGATAACCGAATGAGTTTCATCTCAACTGATAGTTTTTAACACACAGAATATGCCTAGGTAGGTTTGCCTATTTATTTCTGTGCATGGCTACCTGGCAAGCAGATGTGAACAGGTAAGTCAATATAGGTAACTACACCGATCTGTTAACCAATCGAAATTGATATCATAGGTAAGATAATTTAATTACAAAACCAATCGTATAGGCTTGCCTGCAAAAAATCGTACATAAAATATTATTGCCAAGCTATAAAGTTTTAGAATTTTAGCTATTTGATAGGTGCGAGAGAGAAAATAGAGCGTCCGAGGTCCGTGTGATAGAACAGGACACATAGCAGCTGCACGCTACCTGACCGTTGAATGTATCCGAGTGCGCATGCTCGTGTACATGTGAGTGACAGTGACAGCATTTATTTACACTCGACAGTACAAGACAGTAATAGTACTCTGACACAAACAAATAAAGAGAAAGAACACAAAGCTTTCGCTGTCCGTGTCATATCCCATTCATTCATTCATGCGACACTAAAACATAACAAAGTATTATAATTTTTAATAAGACACATACATATAATGAATGCACACATACATATACATAGATACATTCCACACATACATACATATATATTTACATAGATATACATGTAATACAATATTGAAGCAGGAAAAAAAATTGCCTAAACGAAGAGAACTGATGGACATATAATTATTTTGGCATATTGAACAGTAATAGAGGACTGATAATATAACGAAGAGAATTTTTTTTTTTAGTTAAAGAAGTTATGTATAAGTTGTCTTCGATTACTTAGTAGGAATGACTTAACCTTATTTCTATAATATACTTCAGAATTGGAGATGTTGAAAAGGGACCTTTCTGAAATAATATTTATGAATCGTGGTCCTAAAAATGATAGACATTTGGTACCCACTGTTTTATTCGCTAGTGGAGTTCTCAACTTATTTGAATATATAGCTCTTGTTGGGTAATTATGTGAAAGAAAGTCAATATGTTTTCTATTCTTGTATAAAAAGCACACTGCTTTTAGAAAGAAGATCTGTCGAATATCTAGTATCCTAGCTTCTTTATATAAGTTATCTGATGGGTAGGTTCTTTCTTTTTTTAATATAATTTTTAGGAAATATTTTTGAAGTGTGTTCAATTTTCTAGATATACATTTGCGATGCCACCCCATCCGATAATTCCATATGCTATACGGGAGTCTACAAGAGTAAAATAGAGCATTTTTAGATGGTGCAGAGGTAGGATTTTAGTGAGGTATTTGAAGCGGCCTAAGAAGGTTCGCATCGTATTAACAGTGTTATTAACATGATGATTCCAACGGAGATGACAATCTATACTTATCCCTAAATATTTTATATTCTCAGTACGTTTTATTGTGATCGTTTTATTGTGATTCTTTATCTCTAAAGTGTTATACTGCGGAAGTTTGTTTTTGTAGCTTGTTATAGGGAGGAACAATGTTTTATCAAAATTTATGGATAGCAACTTGTGATTAAACCAGTCAATGATACTGTTCATTTCTGATTGGATTTTAGATTTTAGGTTTTCCCAGCTGTTTGATGTATACAATATAACTGTATCATCCGCAAAGCTTATTATGTGTCCAGAGGTTCTAACGGTTAGTATGGTATTAATATATATGATGAATAGAATTGGTCCGAGTACCGTCCCCTGTGGTACTCCAAATTTAAACAATTCAAAACTACTATAGGTATCATCAATTTTGACACATTGCTTCCTATCATGCAGATATGATCGAAATAAGTCAAGTGTCACTCCTCGTATTCCTACATCTTCCAAGGATTCCAACAACTGTTGGTGGTCGACAGTGTCGAACGCTTTTGCAAGATCCAGAAATACACCGATAGCAGGTTGGCTCTTATCGATTGCATCATACATTTTCTGAGTTATTGATGTAATGGCTCCTTCCGTAGATTTTCCGCTTTGAAATCCGAATTGATTATCAGCAATTATTTTGTGTTTCTTCAGAAATAGTTCCAACCTTGTTTTTATGACCTTTTCAAAAAATTTAGCATAGTTAGTTACCAGAGATATAGGTCTATAGTTTGATGGTAGGGTTTTGTCGCCTTTTTTATGTAAAGGTTTTATTACTGCGATTTTAAATTCAGTAGGGCAGATTCCATTTTCTATTATAATATTAATGATATAACACAAGGGTGCTGCTATTTCCTTATATATTGCTTTCAATGTTTCGGTTTTTATATCGTCTATACCTGGTCTCTTATTATTTTTTAAGTATATAATGATTTCACTTATTTCTTTTTCATCCGTAGGTTTAAAAAAAAGGGAAAGGATTTATCATTCTAGGAGGTGGTGATACTGGAGGTTTTCTATGTTTTGTGCTAGTTCTTTTCCTACGTTGGAAAAAAATCATTGAAGGTATTGCGATTTCTCTATTGGAGTCTACGTACTGGCCATCTTTCGATTTCAATTGTTTTATTTTTGTAGGTTTATTATTGGTGTTGGTTATATTTTTATTGTTTTCCAGAGCTTCTGTGCATTATTTTTATTTTGTTCAATTAGGTTTTTGTGATGGTTGAGTTTTGTAACATCGATAAGTTTATTTAAATGGTTTCTGTATTTAACATAGTTCTCTTTCAGTCTTAGATTAACTTTATCTTTTTGCCATTCCTTGTGTAGTTTGTTGCGTTTTTTATATATTTTATAATCCCTATTGTTATCCAATCTTTTTTCTTTATGTATTTCCTTGGAAATATATGGAAGCTTGTTTTTAAAATTTGTTTTTTCGTCCTTTCATTTTTTATTTTTCACTATTTATGATATTAAATAACTAGTTTGGTAATTTAAATCTAATTTATTTTAGAATTGACAAAAAAATCACTATCTCCGACCCGGAAAACCCCTAGATATCCATTTTGAATAGAATCGGACCATAACCACAAAAATTGTCAGCCAAATTAGAGCCGCCATTTTGTTTTTTTTTCTAACAAAAATTTCATAATGCATTGTCACCGGAATTATGTACACCTGCCAAATTTCAAATCAATCGGACATTAGAAGTGGGTCAAATTATACTTGAAAGATTTGATTACAGACAGACAGACAGAAACCGGGACAGGTGAAACTAAAAATAAAAGCTTGTAAAAAAAAATCTTCGACCCCAAAAACCCACACATACCAATTTTGAATAGAATCGGACCATAATCACAAAACTCGTCCGCCATTTTGGAGCCGCAATAGTGAATTTTTGAATTTTGACCAAAAATCATAATCTCCGATCCCGAAAACTCCTTGATACTAATTTTGAATTATATCGGACCGTAATCACAAAAATTGTCAGCCATATTGAAGCCGCCATTTTGTTTTTTTCCTAACAAAAATTTCATAATGCATTGTTACGGGAAGTTTGTACACCAGCCAAATTTCAAATCAATCAGACGATTAAAAGTGGGTCAAATTTGACGTGCAAGATTTGATTACAGACAGACAGACAGGCACCGGGACAGGTGAAAATAAATGAAAGCTTGTAAAATACTGAATTTTTATTCAATTTTGACATCTTAATGTTTGTAAATTTGTTGTATTCATCATGTCTTGTCATATTATTCATGTATTGTAAACCCATTGTCATGTCACATGTATTATTGTAAACCCATTATGTATTTGTAGCCCTGAAGAAGATGTCAAATAAACGTTTAAACGTCGGCAACTTTTTAAAATTCAGATCACTTTTATTGTCCTTGTTGAAGACATCGATGTTTCATTGATAATTTCCGGATCATCATACTCATCGTACTACGTCTGCAACGATAAGTTATTAGGGTTGCATGCTCGTCAACGAGTATTCCCCGCGGTTGAATGTACTTCCGAAATAAATAATGATTTCACATTGTCATAGCAACTTTGTGGTTTGTTTTCGGGGAAAAATTTCGTGTAAATATTAGTAGTCTGAAGATGCTAGTAGACATGACTTCATTCGCCGGTTATATCATCTCCAGTGATTTCTATTTCATTGTGTTGTTTGCTCAAAGATTAGTGTTCTACTAAGGAGGAATTTGTGCATTTGAGATAGGTATGATTTCAAATAAAAATAAATAATAAAATTCTATTCCAAAAATGAAATCCATCTCGATGAATTTGAAAGAAATATGACTTATATTGATACATAGGTTATTGCGAAGGTGTCTTGGGAAGAATGTACTGTATATGCATAAAACTGATTTATTCAGTAGTGGTAAATCTTTGCATATAAAAAATTAAACTTTAAAACTAAAAAATACAATTTTGGACTATCTCTAACTTGACTCTAACAACTGGTCGATGTACTGCTCCTTTTCAAAAAAAAAACTTGGCTGTTAAGGCAATCCGTCCCGGAACAAGTAGAGCATGCTACGGTACACAAAAACCCAGCTTTCCTGCATTCACACTTATTATTGTAGCCAGAATTGCACTCACAAAAAATCATGGTGGGAGAAGAGCAAATTTTT
This sequence comes from Gonioctena quinquepunctata, assembly GCA_018342105.1. Lineage (NCBI taxonomy): Eukaryota > Metazoa > Arthropoda > Insecta > Coleoptera > Chrysomelidae > Gonioctena > Gonioctena quinquepunctata. Next base: position 478,414 of record JAFIRS010000359.1, on the reverse strand, counting down.
TTTAGCTTTGTTCTTTCTTTAACGAAGCATTTATAACGAAACTTGTTTAAAGTGATAGGTTTTGTCGTAGCACCATATGATGCTGATAAACAGGTCACTCCGGAATCAAATATATCAGGATTTTGATTTGGCGTAAGAAAAATATCAATGGCTTCTTGGCAATACTTTTTTGCCTTGCACATTTCAGTATAATTTGCTAATTTATTTGTCAAATAATTAATTAAGCACACACTTTACGGTTGCTAACTTTTTATATGTTGTTCCCAACATCATCACTAATGTACAGTAAGAAGTTACCACAATCCCCCAACTTCTAAAAGCTAAAATCTAATATTATTCCACTAGTATAGGAAGAGCGTCAGGTGAGCACTAAACTTACCGATCAACTGTTCTCTCGTGTTCTATCTCTCTCTAACATTCAAATATGATTTTTTCGATCCAATATAAAGTACCTACATCAAAAAATAAACTTATATTTCAATTTTAAATAAAAAATTTAAGCAGGAACTCATTTATAAAAATGGACATTTCGTCAATTTACTAAAAAAAAAACGTAATATTTTACACTTATTGAAAAGGGAAACATTCTCAATTGAATATTGATAGAAAGATTTTTCTGTGAATTGAAAAATCCACGATTAGAATGAAGTTATTTTTTATGAATGTCTAACAGAAAACAACTACTTCATAAAAAATAACTTCATTTTAATCGTGGATTTTTCAATTCACAGAAAAATCTTTCTATCAATATTCAATTGAGAATGTTTCCCTTTTCAACATGAATACCCCACAAGAGGTTATCTTGACGATGGAAGATAGTGACTAAAGTTTATCTTTCAGTCGCAGATGATTCCACATCTGATTTTATGAACATCCTGTTTATATTTTCAACAAATCAATCTATCATACCCCATGACAGGTTTTAATGTCAGAAAACACTAATTTCAAAGTGTCTCTCCAAAAGAAATGATTCTAACTTTTTCCATCTTTGCAAAGTGAGATTGCTTCTTGAAAATGTGTTTCCCATTTCTTCCGGTCTTCCTGATGATCGTGGAAGCGTGAAATAGATTTTCGTCGACAAAAATGTATTGAAGACCTAGTGAATGCGATGTCTCTCCTGCGTCAATGTTACGAATGATTTCTGGTGAGTACTCTCTTTTGGAAAACATTCTTCTTTGCCTCATTCATCTTTATGAGTTCTTAATTAAGACTGGAATAGAAAATCAAATAACTATCTGAATGAAAATGCAAACTTTCAATTTCAGATTTTTTCTTTTGAGTTAGGGCCTTTTCAGAATATCTATCAGATGTAGTTCAATGTCCAGCGTGGCTTTAGCCGGGGAAGTAGTTGTTTTCTGTTAGACATTCATAAAAAATAACTTCATTTTAATCGTGGATTTTTCAATTCACAGAAAAATCTTTCTATCAATATTCAATTGAGAATGTTTCCCTTTTCAACATGAATACCCCACAAGAGGTTATCTTGACGATGGAAGATAGTGACTAAAGTTTATCTTTCAGTCGCAGATGATTCCACATCTGATTTTATGAACATCCTGTTTATATTTTCAACAAATCAATTTACACTTATATTAACAAAGAAAAAAATATTTTACCCTGCGTATACCTTGTTTGAGGTTATGATATATGTTGGTTAGGTGAGCTTATTTTTTTTTCTGTATAAACGTTATTAAAGTTTATTAAACAACAAATTTCACGGATTTTGGAGCAACATTTGTTTAATTTTTGGTTTTTGGCAAACTTTTATTGCCAATTACATTTTTTCAAGGAAACCAATCAAACTTTCTTGAAGTACAGATTGCAAGCTTCAGAAAGTGCTATTGAAAAATCCTAATATCACATTTTAATCTAGAGTTTTTGGTTTTTGAAGCATAGGCTAAAAACTCAAATTTGTTATTTTTTAAATTATTCAATATATTTTTGCACTCATATTTTCGTAAGTTAGAAAAAAAATCTGCAGCTTACAGTTTTCATTTTGAAGGAGAACTTGATTTACCTTTTCTATGTAAAATCTTCCATTCTTTCGAAAGGCACAATCAATTTTTCAAAAAAATAAAAAAATTCAAGATATTTAACAAAGTAATTTTGCAACTTTGGTACCTAATCTTGCAACCTTTTTATATGTTGTTCTTAACATCATCACTAATGTTCAGTAAAAAGTTACTGCAGTCCTCTAACTTTTTGAAGCTAAAATCTAATATTACTTATCTGGCATCATTAATTCATCATTTCTCGAGTCTGTGAAAAAGGTTTCAATTGTTCAATCTCAACAAACTTTTAGATTTTTACTTCGATTCTGCATTATATTATTGACATAATTAATTTTAAATAATATGTTGTACCAAATCTTTGTAGAGCATACACATTTGTAGTTTTGAAATTTTTGTTGCCAGCGATCGATCTTGGTGTGAGACACTGAAATCTTTTGAAGATGAGGATGCTTCCATTATTCCAAAGAGAGCATCATAAACTTGACAAATCTGATATCCCAGAGGTTTTATATCCCCTATTCTACCAGCGTGTATCAGAAAGTGGTTTTAAAGTTAAATCTGAAATACACATTTTTAAAATTCACCATCTTTTTGTTGACGCGGAAAAAACACATATAACTCTAGAACGATATCAAAGAATCTCGGATCCTCAAAAGGAATTTTAGCAGCATCATCAACAACTAAATTTAGTGAGTGCGCTGAACAAGGAACAAAAAAGGCTCGCGAGTTTATATTTAAGATTCGCCTTTGTAAGCCAACAGTATTCCACGCATATTTGAGCGATTAGCTTTGACTCCGCAAATCATATATACTCAAATTCAGTTTTACTAACAAATCTGTCACATAGTTACATGAGCCAACACCAGTAGAATCAGTTATGCAATGGTGAACTCAGCACTTTCCTACAATGTTCTTCTGTGGGGTAATGGAACGAATATCCATCGGGCTTTTGTTGGTCAAAAACGCATAATTCGACTCATATATTGTCTACGTTATACAGAATCATGTGGACCTATTTTCAAAAAATACAATATTCTTACACTACCTGCCATTTCATAGAAATGGGCAGAAGATTGAAAAACTTATATTGGCTAAAGGTGAATACGCATGGACAAACAGACCTAAATGAAGAATATACATGTTTTAAAAAGGAGTACGAACGAAAGGTTAGTTACACCAAGCATACTCATTATCAGTCACGTATAAACGACAAACAAAATATATCCGAAAAACAAAAGTACTTCTGGAAATTAGTCCGGGAAAAAAACGGTAAAACAAAAAACAATCAGCCACCTGAAATTGTCATCAACAACAAGTTGACCACTAACAAAACTGTGATAGCTGATGAGCTTCGCAAACACTTTGCAACGTCACCCAGAATCGCACTAGATCTGCACTTTCCAAATTCAACATCCGAGGTATGCACTGTGAGTAATCCACAAATGAACTCTTTCTTCTTTAATGCTGCCAATCCTACAGAAATACTAGACATAATAAGTAATTTAAAAAACACCGATAGTGTTGGTGTTGATTGTATTTCTACCAAAATAATTAAAAGCATAGGATCTTACATTGCAGAGCCTCTTGCGTACATCATCAATCTCTCAATTGAACTAGGTAAATTTCCTGATAATTTGAAAATTGGAACGGTTACACCAATCCCTAAAAAAGTTCATTCCCAGTTCCTGGAAGATTATAGACCCATAACTGTTCCCACGGTCATATGTAAAATAATAGAGAGAGCACTGTATAATAGAATTATAACATACTTTGAGAAATATCAAATAATCAGTATGTGTCAAAATGGTTTTTATCCAGGGAGATCAACAGAGAGTGCTATCTTTTCCAGTATATTCATGAACATTTGGATCAGAAGAAACATGTGGGGATACTTTTATTTGATCTCACCAAAGCATTTGACTGCTTGGATTTGAAATTTCTCGAAAGTAAGCTTCAGTCAGTAGGAATTAGGGAGAAAGTATCAAAATGGTTGATGTCCTATTTGGAGCATAGAAAAATATTCATCAGAATGAATGGCACCGAAACAGAAACATACGATGTGAATTTAGGAGTTCCGCAAGGATCAATTCTGGGGCCACTCCTGTTTCTCATATTCATTAATGACCTTCCAAATTTCATGAAAACTGATTGCCTAGTGCAGATGATGTTTCATTAGCAGCATACGGTGATAATTCTCACATATTACAAGAGAAATTGAATCATTTAGCAAACAAAATCACCGAATGGTCACAAATAAATGGAATGATACTCAATGCTTCAAAAACCGTTCTTCTACACGTAAACCCAAAAAAAGAATTACGCGATCAAATTCATATAAATATAGGAACAGTTTCGTTACAACCAATTTCTTCTGCACGATTTCTTGGAACTTATCTGGATTCAGACATGTCCTTCAAAACCGCTATTGAGAATGTCAGCAAGAAAGTAAACTCAAGTTACTATGCTATAGTCCAACTGAAATCGATATTCTATAAAGAACAACTCCTCAATGTCTATTATGCGCTCGTATACTCTCGAATTAGCTATGACATTATTGTATGGGGAAATACATCAATGGCTCGCAGACTACTGATCTCACAAAAACGTATTATCAGACTTATATTTGGTATCAAACGAACAGACTCATGTAAACCATATTTTAGAGATAATAACACCTTAACAGTTCCCAGTATATATATTTACAAATGTATTTTGCTTGTCAGTAAAAATATAGATTCACTAACACATAATCATGATAGTCATAATTATAAAACTAGGCATGGCAATTTGCTACAAATTCCTCACCACAGAACTTCCTTATATGAAAAAAGTCCTCAATACAGTGGTATAAAGTTTTCAATATACTCGAATCAATAAAAGTGAAAGAAATGAAATACGTTTCAAAAACAACTAAAAAGTTATTTGATTGAGAAATGCATATATAGCCCAAGCGAGTTTCTGACTTCTTAACTATAATAAAATTGTATTGACTGTTAAATGATACTGAACATTGTGTGTCTAAATGTCTATATGTAAACAATAACTGAAATTGTATAGTAACTGTTATTTATGTGCCTGTAAGTCATCGAGTCTTCTTTACGGTCTCGTAGAATGAAATTTTATGTATATATGATTATAAGTGTATATATTTTTATATTTATATTTTTGACATGTCCAATACCATGTAATATGGTGTTGATGGAATAAAATATTATTATTATTATTATTTACATTTATCATTGTGTCATATATGTAAAAAACATGAATGCGAGTTTGAAAAAAATCGTGATCTTCATACCTACCCTACAAGGAGCGGAAATTTACTGGGACTGAAACAACATCGCACTCAAATATTTGAAAAATCGCCTTTTGTAGCAAGACCGAAGTTCTTCAATTGCCGGCCCCCAGATATGAAGAAAAAGTCATCTTTTTTAATTTTCAAAAGAAAAGTTGAAGATTATTTGTTGGAAGGGAGTTTCTATTCTGTGAATGAATTTCTTGAAAGGAAAATCTAACATGATTATATTTACCCATATTTGGTTGAATGTACACCTATTTTTAATATGTAAAATATTTTAATATATACCCATAATTGATCAATATTTTTTAAATATTTTTCAATATTTTTTAATATATTGTGTTTGTGAAAGCTACATAACTCTTTGTGTTCTAGACAAATGTACTTAATTTATTGACGATTCCTATATCATTTTGTATGATCAATCTGAGGAATAAATATTATTATTATTATAGAACAAAACTCAATGAAATGTTCGCGTTATTAATTTTTTTTCGTAGACTCGTTCAATAAAATAAACCTAAAAATGACACTCATTTGTTCAATATGACTCACATCTGGGGTACAGTCGAGAATTATAGAATAACATTTGTTTTGTTGGTGATTTTTGCGCCGATTGAATTTATCAATTCATTTTGGATTGTATCAATATCACTGCGTTGATGTGTTCGAAGAAGATGTTCCTCCTTTACGTTTCACTTCAATAAAAAAATGGGTAGGCTTCAAATGAGATGTGTTTATCACTGGAACTGAAATAATGAAATACATTTTTGGGTTATTGGATTCTTTTAACTGTATTTTTTATTCCAGAAATCATCACTCTTCTCCAAAGATCGAACAGGTAAAACATCCCTACACTACTGCTGCACCAGCGACAACATTCGCGCTTCTCAGGCGGCCGACCTCATGGTCATGGCCGCCCCCGATCTGGTCGACAGTAAGGACGAGGATGGCTTCACGCCCCTTCATCTAGCTGTTATCGCAGGCAATATGCAGCTGGTTACGTTCCTGCTGGCCAACAACGCAGATGTCAACGCTGTGGATAATGAGAAGCATACGGTTGCTCATTGGGCTACTGGTAAATATACTAATATACAATCACTTTTGTATTATCCAACTGATCTCTATGCTAAACATGCATAGTTATTTTACGCGCGACACACGCAATCTTGGGACTTGACACAATTTTAATGACCGCTCAATCAAACCAACCTATATAATAGGTGTATGATTGGTTGAACATTCACGACCGAACATTTCATCAAATCTGATGCATTATCGTGCAATAAAATGTTACTTTACAAATTTCTGCTATGAAATATCAAACAACTGCCGAATCCTCTGGTGTTTCCAAATAGAGGAAGGAATTATTCATTATTCAACTCGGGATCGCCATCTTAACCTCTTCTCTAATGGATGGCATATCTCTAGCTATATTTGCTGCTCATCAATATAACGCCAGCAAGCTGAGATATGCTACTACGCTGGAGTTGTACGGTATAATTCAGTTCTGGGGACACCAGATATACCAAAAAGTCTGCAATAGGTAGTATTTCTATATATATATATATATATATATATATGCTATATATAACCCAAAACAAATATTCTCGTTAAATCTTCTCTGCACTCAATGTGCAAAAAAACAAATGAAGTCTGCACAAACATTGATATTTACAACGAATCAATAAGTTCCTTTAAAAACAAAGTGAAACAAATATTGTATAGCAAACAATCACTTCCATATCCCCAATAAACAATTTCGAGCTTATTCTATCGTTCCCACACATGTAATTTGTACCTTTTAGTTCTAGTTTATATATTTAGCTTAGTTATTTCTAAATGAAACTTGCTTCATCTTTTCAACTGTCTTGTTATTGGGTTCTTCAATACAAATGATTTTATATATATATATATATATATATATATATATATATATATATATATATATATTCCGAACTGATGGATGAACTATTCTGAATTCAATTAACAAAAAGTAAATAGATTAAAAAAATGTCTATAATTATTAGGGATTATTTTTGACATTTCGGGAAACCAATATAAACTATCAATCCAAATCATTCATGTACGTTTTGGCCAATCAGAACATTATTATATCGATAATTCAACTCATGGTTAAAAAATCGCATATGCCACAGTGCAATCGTCAGTTTGACAGCGGCAAAAGTTAGCTGCAACTTTTACAGCGACAAATGCACTAGTGGTTTTTTCACTTACTCATTTGTTTATCAATTATCGCGGTGTTGGTTGCCAAAATAAATAAAGTTTGCATTGATATATTTCCAAATATCTTATTCATTAAATTGTCCTGCCGAATAACACTCGATGTTTGTATTGATATCGGGTAAATTTATGTTGTTCAAATTCTAAACTGTTTCATTTAGCAATTTGACTCGAAAAACTGTCAATAGTTGACAGTTTTTCTGGTCTGATTGCTAGGCAACAGTTTCTCATTAAACAACCCAAATTTACCCGATAAAATACAAACCTCTCGTGCAATTATAAGTGAGAATTTTCTACCTATAAAATTGCCGCGTGAGTTCCTTGAGGTATTTTATTGTCTGACAACGTATATTTTTAATTTGACGTCTGTCATCAATTCGCATGAACAGTTAAAAATGAATCAAAAACGGTTTAGTATATCGTATCATAAAAAATAATATATAGAATACCACACGAGAGTTCGATGAACTAGAAAATAATTCTCCAGATTTCTTTCTCAAACTTAGTGCCATTTGGCATTAGCCACTCGTGACTATTGCCTGGCAACAAGTTTCCGAAAATCTGTCAAAATATTTTCACTTTATTGTCACTCTCTTGTGATATCACAACTGAGAATACATTTGATATAATATGGTGTAAGTAGAGAGTGTCACGAGGTTGTTATTATTACTGTGAAGTATTTTTTTATTGTCGAGTTATTTCTTCTCAAAATCCATGGATGTAAACACTCCGCCAACTATCAGTAAACTGATATCAACAAAAATATTATGCGTACAATCTGAAACTCACCAGTTTGTATTAAAAATGGCACCCAACTGAATCAGAAATAGATCGAAACAGGAGTACACGGGACAAATAGTAAGGAACAATCAATGTGTGAGCTGATCCTCCATGACCGTCATTCTAATAGAAGCAGAAACGAACAGAGTAGATATAATCCAGATATAGACCATCCCCACTCCTCCCTTTTTCAGAGACGTAACAATCAGAGTGCACCCATCAAGTCCTGATGAAAGCTGTTCACCTGTTGAAGAGCTGACTAAGGCCTATTCAGGAGTTTATCAAGATCAGTTAAGCTTCTGAACAGGTCTTGTTTAGTTTTGAACAGGTGAGCAACTTCCATCAGGTCTTGAACGGGTGCACTCTTTGAAAATGGGAGGGGTGGAAGCAGTCTATATCTCTATTAGAAATCAGAGACATAATTCCCATACAGAGATTTTCAGGATTAGGAAATAAGATGCAGCAAAGAAGACAAATCTTATAATGAGGTAAGATGGAACAAAAACTACAAACTAATAGCTCGCTGTATGGAAGAAACATTTTTATTTAACGAAGGTTCATCATATTTCTCTTTTGAATTGCATCAGTGAGTGTAATGCCCATGTGCGAAGTGTTTGGTGGGGACAGTAAAATCGATCGCAGCGCGTGCTGTGACAGAAATGTGAAAATATCGGACTGTCAAATTTGTTTTGATATTTCCACGTTAAATTCGTTGTGAACTGTACAAATGAGGGGAAAATAGTTTTTGTAAATTTTATACTTTTCCAAAATCGGCCTGGATATTAGAGCAAAGAAAGAAATTGATAGCTGGTGTAGAAACGAAGAAGTAAGTGTGACAACATTTAACGATTTCACTGAATCAATTTTATTTGCTCCATATTATGGGTTTTATGGCCAAATCAACCAATAACTGATAGCTGCCGTAAAAAGGTAAAAGTAAGTGACAACCTTATATTACGTTTTCACTGAATAAATTTTATTTCCGCAATATTATCAGTTCACACGTTCGTACAAATGTTTTATGGGTAGGAGGAACATATAATTCTCACCAAATCAACCAACAAACACACAACAAATCAAACAACACCGATGTTTGCGTAATAATATGGGCTTGTATTGAATAAAATAAAATTTGGCCGTTTATTCTCAGTTCTTACACATTTCTCAAATGTGCCGTAGCTAATTCATTACCTTTCATCATCACTGTTTGAGGTTGGAAAGATATATTTTATGCTTTCCAATCCTATTCTCATTATAAAATCCATTTGTTAACTTACAATATTATGAATTGTTCTCAGATATCGACAATGTTTCATATTTCTTCAAGTTTTCACTGATTTTGAGAGAATTATCAAAATATGGCTAGCATCTGATTGTCAAATAATTCCCGAGTCCCGAAATGTTTCGTTTGCTAGGCGACGCCACTGTTGTGCACACAGCCAATACATTTTGGAGATGTCAATTTTTTTTCAGGAAATCACTGAGTTGAAGTTGTAGCTATATCGATGACAATAAGATAGGAAAGGCTTTGTGAATTGAAGTGTAGACTTTGTGACTCAAAGTTGAATGGGAAATATTATTCAATAACCAGAGAAATCGCTCGACTGGTATCCATTTCCAATTTTCCATCATTCGAGTAATCAATGAAGGAGGGTAGAATCAGAATCACTTTTTTGAACTCGAACTCGAATACTGGCCACGTTTATACCGTATGTGAATTTGGTAATCTCACCAAGTGTATGTGACCAAATTCAAACCAAATGTTTTAGTAATCGTTTATTTACATCGTGTTTTGTCAAATGATCAATTTACCAACTTGGTTCTGGTTTGGTATTTATTCAGTCATGTAACCAAAAGAAAGGTTTGAAACTCTGCTATCTAATTCGGAATTGTGTCATCTGTCAATGACAATGTCTGGATGTCAGTGATCTCAGGCTCAGTCATTTCAAATTTCATCTGTTCAGCAGTTTTTGGTAAAGCCCCTACTCAACATGTCTTCTTCAAGGCTCTCGTAAATTTTTGGCCATCCAAAATTGATATAATAATGTCCAAAAATATTTGGAGAAACGCACTGGTTTCTCCATCTGTCCAATTAATACCTTCGGACTTTTTTATAGGAGGTTCTGAACTGCAGCAACTCATTTTATATAGAAAATACCAACAAAAATATATAAAACAATTTCCGAGGTAATGATGCGGAAACTAAGGTTAGGAATCACAAAACATATTTTTCACTAACTCTATCTCGCTCTATTTTTTAGGGCTATTGTTTCCATTCGGTTCATTCCGCTAGTGCGATAACCACAACAGAACGCTTAGCAATCTTTCAAACCAAAATTTACAGTCACGGATGTCAGTGAGCTCAGGCTCAGTCATTTTAAATTTCATTTGTTCAGCAGTTTTCGTGAAGCCCCTACTCAACATGTCTTCTTCAAGGCTCTTGTAAATGTCTAGGTGTTTAAATTTTTTGCCATCCAGAATTGATATAATTTTTTTGTCCAAAAATATTTGGAGAAACGCACTGGTTTCTTCATCTGTCCAATTAATACCTTTGGACATTTTTATAGGAGGTTCTGAACTGCAGCAACTCATTTTATATAAAAAATACTAACAAAAATATATAAAACAATTTCCGAGGTAATGATGCGGAAACTGTGGTTAGGAATCACAAAACATATTTTTCACTAACTCTATCTCGCTCTATTTTTTAAGGCTATTGTCTCCATTCGGTTCATTCCGCCAGTGCGATAACCACAACATAACGATTAGCAATCTTTCAAACCAAAATTTACAGTCACGGATGTCAGTGAGCTCAGGCTCAGTCATTTTAAATTTCATTTGTTCAGCAGTTTCTGTAAAGCCCCTACTCAACATGTCTTCTTCAAAGGTCTTGTAAATGTCTAGGTGTTTACATTTTTTGCCATCCAAAATTGATATAATTTTCTTGTCCAAAAATATTTGGAGAAACGCACTGGTTTCTTCATCTGTCCAATTAATACCTGTGGACTTTTTTATAGGAGGTTCTGAACTCATTTTATATAAAAAATACTAACAAAAATATATTTTTTAGGGCTATTGTTTCCATTTCGGTTCATTCCGCCAGTGCGATAACCACAAATTTACAGTCACGCCTGGTATGATTTATCATACAGATCTTAGTCTACTTAGTATTATAGTCTACTTAGTATTATAGTCTGGTACACAACAAATTTCGGTACCAAACCAAGCTAGTTACTTGACCAAGTGCATAGTTTATACCACACTGACAACATAATTTGGTTGGAATATAATCATTAGTCTGCATACCAAGGCACGGTATAAACGTGGCCACTGTTACATATAACATAAAATAGTTCACTACTCACTTCTCCGGAAAGCGAGTCGTATAAATCGAACATAAAGCTCGACTGCCTTGGTCAATCTGAGATAAGAACGAACAAAAAATGATTTATTTTGTAGATAGTGAACTCCATGCCCTTGGAAACCCAGCTAATTTTCTTAACGTATACAAAATCAAATGTCAAGGTCCAGCGTTGACTTGTACCAAAATAGTTTCCATTATAACCTCCCATGAAAGCACGCGAGTCCACTCTACCCTCTGGAAATTAAATAGGCATCAACAGTGCATGAAAAATTGAAACGGATGCATTAACATGAAAATGTTATATGGAGCAATTAACAATGTACATTTTGCATGTTAATAGTGACCCTCGAAGTATATGGGGTAGATACTTCACTGCCCTACACGTGTGTGTGAAAATATGTCTGGAGAAAGGAAATAACGGGCACCAAACATTTCGAAGAGATCGAAAGAAAGTTGAAGGAGCTACAACGAGGCTTGAAAGATAGTGAGTAGAACAATAGACAATTTAGACGAATTTCCATTGCTCGAAAACAATGTAACAAAATTCTGTAGATGCAAATTCCAATTGCCATATATTGCCTCTCATTTCAAGTGACTTGACATTCAGGAAAAGTTTATGAAGTGAAACTTTTTTGGGCGCGATGAGAGTGTAATTTTAAGGTCAAATTTAAATGCAACGTTTTCATGTAAGATTTTAAACAAAAATGATATGACCCCACATCTGTGAACCATTGATATGACCCACAATGCAGGGTGTTGTTTAAATAGATACCCCACAGTTTAGTTCTCTTGGTTGAGATATTGTTACCAAGTTTATGAATGGCTATACTGGGTGTCAATAATTTAGAAAACTCACTGGCGATTTTATCGAGCGGCAGATAAATATAGTATTCCCAATATATAGAGTTATGAATTTTTAGAGAGCTGGAATCGTTCTAATTATGTCCTCGCCAATAGTTAAGGATTTATGCAAATAAATAAAGCACTTATAAAAACAAACATTATTAATAAAAAATTACTTTGTTACAACCAATAAACACACTATATGGTATGACATTCTAATACATACAAACTCACTACTTCCATCGTAATAAATAACTGTTTCAAATAATGTACTATAACCTGAATAATATTGTTTTACAATGAATAAGTGTATCAAGTCCTGTTAGTTTTAAAAATTAAAAAATTTTTAAAATTTCTTTTCCCGTGATAATAAGTAGTATCAAGTCCCTGTATAGACAAACTGAGATTTCAAGAATCTATCAATTTTCAAAATGGAAAAAAAATGAAACTATGGTGGATGAACAACAAGTATCATTCCAAATCGATTGTGAGAAAGTTTTATGATTGATATAAGTCAAGGCTTATACACAATGTCTGGCTCTATTAAATGAGAAATAAAACAATAATGAAAAATTATATTTGTTGAATGAGCACGATCATTCAACTAAACTTATACTGATTCATAATTATTTGTAAATCTTTACACTAACTGGATATTGAATGAATTTGCTTCGATAATAAAATCTGTGAAATAATTCTAGGTATAGATTGTTTTTATGCATAAGTCAAATAACTGGAGATTCTATAAAGTAGTTCAAAGTTCAAAGCTAATTTAATTTAAAAAACAACAAATGACCATACTTAAATATATGGTTAACATTTCAAAAAAACATTTTCACTTTGGGAGGAGATTTCGTAAAAATCGAATATGCCATTCAATTGAATAATAGTTGGAGAAGATCTGATATGCCAAATGATACAAAACACAAAAAAAAAAGCTTAGCATTTTGCCACTGTTACAGATTCTGGATTTCACACACAATATTTTTATCAAACGATTTCTAAATTATGATATTTTTATAACACTTTTGAATATAAATTTCAATTATTTCTATTTGATTATGATTTTAATTATGATCTGACTACATCAAATATTAGTACACTGAATAGTTGGTACTTCGAACTGTTTACTGGGTTGAGTGAGCTTGGATGCTTGAATGAATTTTTTATCATTATATCCCACGTAGGGCTAGTGATGACAACTTTATGTCGTTGATTTATGATTCTCGGATGAGTAAAAAACAAGACTTGTTTTTCTTATGTTGATTTATATTATCTATTACATCCTATATTTTTAACACCCTAGTTCAGACGGTTCACACATCTGACGGCATTTATATTTCCTAAGATAGTGCATTTTAGAGTTATTTTCATGGCACGATGATTATTTATGGTCGTTTTAAGGCATTAAAATGCGCGTTTTCAATTCTCAGCAGGAGACGTGAACATGTTTTCACTATCAATCGCTGTAATAAATCTTAGAAATTTATGATGTAATCTCTACACAGTTTTCTATCCCACGCAGTATAGAATCATATGTGTTGAAATTCAGTTAATAAAGAACATTCTTTATTAGATCTGTTTTTATCTCTTGCCATGCTTATTACTCAAATATATTTTTTCTTAACACATCTGGTAGCTATTTTCGTAGGGATTTTCGACTTCTTAGAATGGATTATTCTTTTTAATAACTTTAATATTTGAGTGGCCACATATAAATTCGTTTTATATATATTTTATATATATATATATATATAGATATATATATATATATATATATATATATATATATATATTTATATTTATATATATATATATTCTCGGCTCATGACGAAAGGACGGAGAATAGGTACTTGGCCAGAGAGAGAAAAAGAGAGAACTATGCTTCATAATATAGTGACTAAAGTTTATCTTTCAGTCGCAGATGATTCCACATCTGATTTTATGAACATCCTGTTTATATTTTCAACAAATCTATGCTTTATAAGTTACTGACCTCATTTTTGATTAGGTGCTGTCACATATATAGATGATAATAAGCATCGATGGATCAATGGGGAAATGCTCGCCTGCCATGGGGGCGGCCCAGGTTCGATTTTTGGCATATGGAATATTTGTTATTTTGAAGTGAGTTATTTCAAAATGAGTAATATTTTTGTTAATTCATGTTTATTCATTTTTATTTTAATCAAATTTCTAATGATGATAAATGAGTTAAGGATTCCCAAATACTTCGAAAAAGAAACGTTAAGCAAAAAAAATGTGCCATGCCGTCTTGTTATTAAATTTCATACACCATTTGCAGAGTAACCCTGAGTAATACTCCGAACGGGGTTGGATAAACTGCGTCGAAGTTGATTAATGTTTTAAAATGTGTATAAATTGTAATTAAAATTGTTTCCATGCTATAATCGGTGTCCTGAAAATCTGAATAGCGAGAACATATATATAAATATATATATATTATATATATATATATATATATATATATGTTGAGAGAGTTTCTCGGGTTTCTGTGTCCGCGTACTGTGTTCTTGGTTCTCAACAAGTCCGATTCACCTGAAGATGGCAAATGTGAATTTGCCGAAACGTAGATAAATCGGACATTTTTAGTAACAAGAACACAGAACGCGGACAGAAGCTCCTTCAATTAAGAAAGTAGAAGGATTGAAAGTTCTGCATTACCATCTTAGAGGAATGACTTTCTATAAATGTAGTTGTAATTGCAACCACAATTCAATTGAAAACATACCAGTTTGATATGCCCAATAGGTCATTTTAGATTCCTAAACCACCTCTGTGGAAATTCCGTGTTAGTTTTTGGTTGATTATCATTCTCTGATATTTCAGTTCGTACTCCCACTCCTCAAACGATCAATGAAAAATATGTCCACCGGCAATACGGAAGTAACATCAGCATTCATTGTGTAATAATAAAATATTAATATTTTCTAAGAAATTTTTATGGGGCGCAGATGGGGATTTTTCCTAGTAAGACATCTGTTGAAATGTAAATAAAATACGGGATACCACAAGGATCTGTTTTTGACCCGTTACTTATCACTAATGTATCGATCATTATAACACACAAGTCTTTTATTTCCCTGATTTTATTTATTTCACATTTATTTATTCTATGATTAAAGTTAATTTGGATCGTTTTGTTTATGAATGAGATGAAGGGGCATTTTGTTGGGTTTGGGAAAATACTATTCAGCTCACAATATTCAGCAAATCTGTCCAAATCCTCTTGTACCAAAGATCAGTTCTTCCAAATCGCCTGCGTATAGTATGATTTCCTAGTATTCGAAAAATCTTAATATATCGTTGATATAAATAATGAAGGGTAGTGGACCTAGGTGATTACCTTGTGGTACTCCAGAGGTACTTCTGTCCCTGAAAAGAGCGCGGAGCTCTACAGCGGGGACATAGGGAAACATATAGACTAGAATAAATAACATGTACACAAATATTGAATAAATTACTTTATTGATTGACCAGAGGTACTTGGATATATCCTAGATTTGAATCATTTGATAGTGATGACCTGAGACCTTTTTGTTATTTACCGACGAAACCAAAAAGGAGGAGGTTCTCTAGTCGACGCGTATATTTAATTTTTTTTATTTTTTTTATGTATGATCACGCATAACTCTTTACTGAAACGTCCGATTCCGATAATTCTTCTTTAGTGGATAGGGTGTACTTCGAAGTTGGTCCTATTTGAATTTAAAAAATGAAATACACCCCTAAGGGTAGCAAAATGGGGGAATTCGATCACTCACCCTCTGAATTCTGGTCCGTTAACCGATTCTATCAGCTATAACCTTGTACTGGGTTCTTCGATTTGGATGATTCTTTTTTTAATAGATAGGGTATACCTTATATCTGGATTTCGGATGAAATTATCGACCCTTACGGGTGGAAAAATAGGGGATAATTGATTTTTCACTTGTAAACATTGGCACACACATACGTAGTTGACAATGACAGATCGCTACTGACTTTATTTTTGTTCCACATCCGTCAAAATCATTATATTCTATGAGAGGATGGAATGATGTACAAAGTAATGAAATGAACTAACCAGAACAACAAAAATAATGTATATTACAACAAATAGTAAAAGTAGATAATCATATTATTTAACTGGTAATAGTTGAAGTAAGGTGGGTAAGTAAGTATTTTGGAAGTTATCAAAAAACAAGTAGGTAGTAATTAGTAGATTTTAGCCACAAAAAATTGAAAAATAAAAACATTTTAAAAAGAAATACGGAACTGAAAGTAAAATAAAATAATATTCTAGTTCAGTACTAAGCTCCTAACTATTTATATTAATTTTGAGTCGGCGCCAAACGAACAATCAACGAAGATCATTAAATTACTTCAAAAAAATTATCAGAATGTCACCGCGCAACTCGATGCCATCATTTTACGCCTTATCTAATTAATTTGCGTGTTTGTTTGGCGCCGACTCAAAATTAGTTACTTTCATTAGTTTAGGAGCTTAGTTACTGAGACTAAGAATGTTTATTTTATTTTTTACTCTTCAGTTCCGTATTTCATCGGTTTAATTTGTTGTTAGAAAGTTTTTATGTAAGAGCGAATCAACCTCAGAATATCATAATTGATGCCAATTTCAGCAAGTTCTTCAATAAGAATTGAATTGTCAATATTATCAAATGCCTTGCTGAAGTCGGTGTATATCGCATCAAGCTGTGATCCATACATTTCGTTATGCATTCCATGTAAAGAATCAAGTTACTCTCAATGGACCGTGTTAAGAAGAAACCATACTGTTGTTCAATTACAAACTTTCTGAACTATAATTGAAATTACTTCAAAATTAATTTTTTCAAGAAATTTTCCAGATATTGATATTCGTATATATCAAACGATTTCCAATGACATGGTGCTGGCTTTTGCTGGCTTCAACCAAATTATACATGACCTACAATGAATCTATATCTGATGAAATACATTTCGTATTGATTTGCCCAATCCAACAAGGAAACTATCGATTCTTCTTGATTGTTGGTCAAGTGGAGTTTATTCGGAAATGACGAATCGATTGTCATCAAGTCAATCTCGTAAGTGATAACCATGTTTTCATTTCCAAGCCCGATCTAATTGGAAGAAAAATCGATGGCAATACGATGAATGTAACGTTTTATCATGAAATATAAGGCCAGTTCCTGGAATATACACTTTGAAATGCTGCTAAAGTGCTGAGGTCGATTCAAAATCAAACATTCGATTTCCCCCCAGCTTGCTAACTGAAATACTAGAACAATTGAGAATACTGAAATTATGATTTTTCATCAGTTCTCTGTTTCATTGTTTCTGAAAAAATCGACTCGTTTATTCCAGAAGTAAAAAATTATATAGTTTCAGTTTTACAAAAATATGATTTTGCAAAAGGGGCACATACTTCAATGATCTATCACACGAGCTTGGGGTGCTGAATATAATGCATAGATACTAGCAATGTTGATGAGCTCTTCATTTCTGAGCATTTCACTTTTTATTCCACGTCAAATTTGAAAAAATCCGTTCATGCATTCAGAAGAGTGTTCCTATGTCTAAGGCCATCTGGTAGGTATATAGTTATCCTGGGTCACTTTGTTCTTTATCTCTCACATTTGGAAGTTATAGTGGGAATATTCATTAAATTGAGTTTCTTCTTTGAGAACAGTTTTGGTTCTCCCACTTCTGGCATAGATAGCACCACCACAGTATACTAGAGATACAGTAGTCCGACTGAACTCCGGTACCTTTGATGTTGGTGTCCAGTTTAGTTTTTTAAAACCCCACCGATATTGACAGTATTGGCATCTCTCACTACCTTTTTTAACCGACGAATCCAAAAAGGAGGAGGTTCTCTATTCGACGCGTATATTTTTTTATGTATGACCACGCATAATTTTTCACAGAAGAGTCCGATTCCGATGTTTTTTTTTCATTGGATATGGTGTACTTCGAAGTTGGTCCCATTTGAATTTGAAAAATTCATCCCTAAGGGTAGCAAAATGAAGGATATTGATCTTTCACCCTCTGAATTTCGGTCCGTTGACCGATTCTATCAGGCATAACTTTGTAGAGGGTTTTCCGATTTTAGTTGATTATATTCCAATTTGGAATGAAATAATCCACCCATATGGGTAGAAAAATAGGGGATGATTGATTTTTCACTTGTGAACATTGGCACACATATGTAGTTGACATTGACAGATCCTCCTACATCCGTCACGATAATAAGATTCTATGGAAGGATGGAATTATATACAAAGTGATGGAATCAACTAACCAGAACTTTCAAAAATAATTTATATTATATAACAATAAATAGTTAAAGTAGATAATCATATTATTTAAGAGTTAATAGTTGAGTAAGCTCAACTTTAAGGAAAAACCAAATTAAAGAAACAACATCGCTAAAACTATTTAAAAAAAAAACAAAAAGCATATTGAGTGATAAAGCCTATTATAATCTACAAGATTACTTTAATGACACACTGTGATATCCTAGTTTATTAAGTATACCAATCTTTCCATCTTTTTATATTATCTGTTCAATCTATATTATTTATGTTCTTTTATTGTATTATATTACATTTAATTAATGTTATTGTGAAAACTTATCTATTTACAATAAGCTAATGTCTGTTATAATTTTAAAATAGGCTGCACAAAATTTGTAAATTGACTGATTATCGATAATCTTACTGTATAACATTGTGTTTGTTAACAAGAGATAACTCTTAGCAACAATAAACATATTCTCTCTCTCTCTCTAGGTAAGTGAGCATTTGGAAGTAATGAAAAATCAAGTAGTTAGTAGTAATTAGTAGATTTCAGCCAAAAAAAATTGAAAAATAAACACTTTTTAACAAAAAATTAAACCGACGAAAAAACCAACTGAAAAGCAAAGAATAAAATAAACCTCAATCTTAATGATAATTGAGCTCCTAAACTAATGTGAGTAACTAATTTTGAGTCGAAGCCAAACAAACTAGCAATTGAATTAGGTAAAGCGTAAAATGATGACAGGTAGATGCATAGCGGCGTTTTGATTAATTCTTCAGTAATATAATGATCTTCCATAATTGTTTGTTTGGCGCCGAATCAAAATTAGTTACTCACATTAGTTTAGGAGCTCAATTATCATTAAGACTAAGAAGGTTTATTTCTTTTTTGGCTTTTCAGTTGATTTTTTCGTCGGTTTGATTTTTTGTTAAAGAGTTTTCATTAAATACAAAATCAGGCACAACTGTAGACATTTTGCTATTTCACTATTTCACATAAACACAAAATTATACAAATAACCACCAACTATTACAAAGGAATGAAAGAATTTGTGAGAAAGACGTAAATCTAACAGAATGAAAAAAGTTAGGTTATCTCTTGTGTACAGTGGTGCTGTGGTTATATTTTTAACGTTGCAATGTTGCCAATGTGAACTGTTGCTGCGATCTCGCACTTGCAACTCTTATTCTAATTGTAACTGAAATTTTCCTGAAGTTAGAATACTGCTTCTAGTATACTGTGGCACCACTAGTTTGATGATTTCTTGTTGCCAATAAACCATTTTTATCGCTGGCTCCGTGTTTATAAATGTTCTCAATAATTTCCTAGTTTGAAGAGTTTGTGAACGAAATATTTTTATTCACTGATAAAAAATTATTTTTTGATCAGTTTTAACAGTAAATAACAATACTTTATATATTAATTAATTCCAAACGACTAGCCAGCCTTCTTTTAAATCTATTCGAATAACTTGGGAGTCAAAGTAAACGTACTTTCAATCGTTTGAAAAACCTCTAATTGACAACTCAGCCATGAACATCCTGAAAGAAATTTTGTCAGTCATAGTATTGGAGTTCTATACAGTGCTTCTCAAAAGTCCTCTCCCCCCCTCTTATTTTTGGAACGATTATACATAAACAAGTGAAATTTGGAAACTGAATATTAAAGGTTGTAAACTTCCCTACTAGTGATGATAGACGACGAAATCGTCAAAGCTGACGTCACAAGGCCATTGTGACCAATAATTTCAAATGGAACCCTACGGCAAGCGACACCTCTTTTAAAAGGTATCGAAAAAACCTATTCAATGATACTTATTTTGTTTGTGTTTATGGCAGTTTTAATGGCTCATTAGTAAACATTAAAATTTAAATTCCATTCAGTATGATATTAATTACAGATTTAAGAATCAGTATCTAATTGAAGAAATTGCTCGAAGTGACCTCTATTTACTTTCTGACAGTGAAATATCCTATTTTTAAACTCTTCTCGTACTTTTGCAAATGTGTCTGCGGAAACAGCCTCACATTCTGCAACAATACGTTGTTTTAAAACGTCAATATTGTCAGGGTCAGTGGCGTAAACCTTTGATTTAAGATACCCCCACAGAAAAAAATCCAAAGGTGTGAGGTCCGGTGATCGAGCTGGCCATTCCGTTGAACCTCGTCGCCCAATCCATCTACCACGATACTCCTCATCCAAATGCCGTCTTACTGTACCGTAATAGTGTGGAGGAGCACCATCCTGTTGGAATGTCATTTCCAAATTGCCGAATTCATCTGGATTATCTTCCAAAATTTCAAGGATTAACGGTTCTATTGCGTTTTGCAACAGCTCCAGATAAACCCCACATTCTGTGTATTTATATTTCCATTTAGATAGAAAGTACTTTCGTCACTAAAACAAATTGTCTTGACATAGTCTGGCTGTTGGTTAATTTTAGTTTCCATATTTTCACAAAATTCTAGTCTTCGGTCTGGGTCGTCGTCTGAGAGTTGATGAACCATTTTTAATTTGTATGGATGGAATTTGTTTTTTTTTCAGCACCCTGTGTACTGTACTTCGACTGACTTCACAGGTAGATGCAACGTGAGTTGTTGAAGAAGTAGGATAAACTATTACTTCTGCCAGGATATCAATTTTTTTCTCATCAGAAATTTGTGGTCTGCCAGATTGTTTCGCATCATTACCCGTTGTTCCAAACTTACGAAGCAGCTCCCTTAAATAAGTCCTTAAAACGGGGCGATCGGGAAACCTCTCATTGAAAATGCGTTCTGCTGCATGAATATTTTGTCCAGTTTCACCAAGAATTAGGATCGCTGCTACTTTATCACCTAAAGCACGTACCATTTCGCTTCTTGAAGCACTTAAACGTCCGGCTCACAACAGTTTAACAAATTATTAAAATGTACAAAAATATTAAAAATACCAAAAGCTGCTGAAACAGTTGAACGTTTGATCAACAATACACAAATTATTAAATGTACAAAAACTTGGACAATTACAAAAACGTCGAATCAGGGAGACTAACAAAAACGTCAGCTTATTTGACAACTATCCAGAGGCGGAGCTTGAATTTGTAATTTTAACTGATTTAATTCATCACAGCTTTGCGTTTTTTGAAAGCGAGTAGCCAAAACTGCCATAAACACAAACAAAGTTGGTATCATTGAATAGGTTTTTTCGATACCTTTTAAATGAGGTGTCGCTTGCCGTAGGGTTCCATTTAAAATTATTTGTCACAATGACCTTGTGACGTCATCTTTGACGATTTCGTCATCTATCATCACTAGTAGGGAAGTTTACAACCTTTAATATTCAGTTTCCAAATTTCACTTGTTTATGTATAATCGTTCCAAAAATAAGAGGGGGGGAGGGGACTTTTGAGAAGCACTGTATATCCACCAACTATGATATGAATTTGAACTCTTCTGCTCTAAAACTGTAGTCGTAGTGCATTTTGAAAATATTGAGTAAAAAATAAAAATTTGGAAAAAAACAACGAAATGACTCCAATACGGTCGATTTTAAGAATGGAGAAACTTGATAATCGATAATGACACCTAAAATCCGGAAACACAATCAACAGAACATTCCATCTGAAAAAGCAAATGTTTGGTTTACCCTGCATACACGAAGTTTCTAAATAATTTTAAAATTTTTGACTTGACTTTCCTCATAACCATCCCAAAGGGTATTTCTTAGCTTTCGAACTTTTCCATAATATGTGGTCACCCGGAACATACCTTGATACACAAGTGAGACTAATATAAAGCATGTAAAACATAGTTCTCGTCGAGTATTTTGATATCGTGAGTGATAAAATGTTTTATTGCCTCAATTACGAACATATAAATAACGAAACTGTTATTACGGTCAGTTCAGTAGTAGCATTTGAATGAAATCAACCTATTTCAGCTTTCACAAAGCCTAGAACGCACGTGTACTAGATTCAGGTCACCCAGATTGATTAAATCTCTAATGCAATACACACGTTTATCAACATCAATGAAAAATAGCAAGGGGCGACAACTGATAACCAATGAATTGAGAATTCATTGAACAATTTTACAGCTGTTTAGTTTCTATGCTCTCACGACACAATGTCGAATATGTTTTGAAAATACCAGAATTATTTCAACCAATTAATACGAATAAAGACCTGACATTCTGGAATAAACAGGGCCGGATTAAAAGGTGTGGAGGCCCTGGGGCAACAAAGGAGTGGAGGCCCCTAAATATTTTTCAAACAAGTTTTTTTTTTTAATTTATTGCGGAACAAATCAAATTATTTCGACACGAGCATATGTGGGTATAATAAAATAAAAGAAATAAATTAAATTACAGCGTAAACAAAGGGATTCTTGCGAGCTTTTTTCGACGAAAAATCATTGATGATTTCGGTCAAATCCAGCACCCGGAGAAAATCATTCTCAATGCTAAGAAGCGATTACTTTGATAGGCGGCTTTATCTCATCGTAATTCGCCTATTTTTTTTCCAGTGCAATTTGACATCATCACATTCTCAGTTGTAATATCACAAGAGGGTGAAAATAATTCGACAGATTTTCGAAAACTTGTTGCCAGGCAATAGACAAGAGAGACCAACTGGCTCGAGTGGCTATTGCCAACAAGTTTGAGAAAGAAATCTAGATAATTATTTTCTATATATCGAACTCTCGTGTGGTATTCTTTAGATTATTTTTTGATGTTACGATCATAAACACATTTCCTTGCAAAATTATATAATGTACTAAACCGGTTTTGATTCATTTCACACTTTTCATGCGAGTTGATGACAGACGTCAAATTAAAAATAAAGGTTGTCAGACAATAAAAACAAAATACCTCAAATTATTCTCGCGACAATTTTCTAGGTATAATAATCCCACTATTGATTGGCCAAAACGTATATGAATTATTTGAATTGAACGTTTCCTTGATTTCAATGCAAATGTCAAAATAATTGTAATTTCAGAATTGTGAGAATGCTAGTGTGAAATCTTTTGGTTTTCAAATTTGATATAGAACATCTTAGATAGACTGTAGATAGTCTTTTCGTAAGGTTTACATTGCTGCAGAATGTCACCTTCTATTGGACTCAACTTTCGATTCCGGATTTCTCTGTCATACAAGCGCCCTAGGACATATTCAACGTAAATAGGAAACAGGTATACCTCTTGTTCCAATATTCCCGATCAGTACTGCCCAGTAAATTTAATCGTTCTGATTTTACTGAAATTTACTGGCAATATTTTCGCGCCACTCTTAAAGGAACCTTGTTAGTGGTTAAAGATTTACTGGTGCTACTGGAACAAAAAAGGTCATGTAATGACAGTATCCCCTCCCCAATTTTGAAAAAAGGTAGGTTACGTTATGATTCAAATATTTATAATCTAAACAAAATCAACAGTGATAATTTAAAATCAGTTCGGTGTTATCACATTATCATAGCATTGCATTGTTTAATTCCGGCCATCATTTCACCATGAAAAGAATAGGTTATGTTATAGGATTATGTATTTCGTTTTTCCCTTACTGGCCCGAATCGTTCCGAAAATAATCAGCAGTTCAATTACTGCCACTGTGAAGCGTTCCGAAATTGGTTACTGTGGCCAGTATTTCTAGTAATATCGGAACATGACCATAGATGGGCAAAGTGTTTGTAGAATCGGCAGAAAAATTGTCAAAAAAATTTGAACTTTTGTTCTATTATGGAATGCGCACAGGGCTCTTATAAATAATTGGATGCAATCATATTCATAAATTGAAATATTATTTTCTTTTGCTTATGATTATTGAATTTCATTGTGTATCTAGATCGCTTGTGTCATTCGAAGAATACATCGACAGAAAATCCTTCATTTAATAAAAAAAAATTGATATATTTTTTTAAATTCAATTGTTCTTGTTTTTACAGCTAATTTCGATACGATATAATATTTTGTATAATAGTATGATGTTTTACTTGGTGATTGTTTCTCCCATATACACATGATTCATCAGATCGAAGATTAATATTAACCATGGATTTTGACAAGAATAGAAGAAAAAGCGGAAGAACTGCTCTTTCGTTGTCAGATTTTTTATATAGAATTTTGCATATCCTTCGGTATTTGTTGGGAAATTTTACCTAAAAATTTATATTGTGGAGGCCCCTCTCTTGTGGAGGCCCCGGGGCTGCAGCCCCGTTTGCCCCCCTCGCCCCCCTCTTAAACCGGCTCTGGGAATAAACATCGTACCCCGCACCAATCCAATAGTTTTTTTTTAATTTCTAATAACCATTACACTTGCTATTCTCTTCTGAACACTATGAAATAATTCAATATTTTAATATGTAAACGAGTTGAATGAACTGCAGCGGGACGTCCTTGATAAAATATTCATCGATATTTTCATTCGACAAATATAGCGGTTAGTGACCGGTACATAATCACTAGTATTATTGATTTCGCTTGATAATAGTATATCATTATTTAATTTGATGTAACATTCAGAGAGATCATATTTTCGTGCAAAAACTCCATGTATAGGTGATACTGATATACTATACAGGGTGATTCAAAAGTACTTTGACAAACTTCAGGAGGTGATTCCTCACAGTATTCTAATATGAGTTGTCCAAATAAATATATGTTCGAAAACGCTTCGTTTCCAAGATACAGGGTGCTAAAATTTGATTTTTATTTTCGTTTTTTTTAAATACCTTTCGAAATACTGACCATAATTAAACGAAAATTGGTATTGAGAAGTTTTTATTGCTCTTACTCGTAGGGGGCATCACCTACACCCCAAGTAGCACACAGAGGTCATAATTTGGTTGTACAGACGTCTACTAGACCTTTCGCAAAAGTCCATGACTTATGTCTTGTAATATGCTAAGACGTCGCTATGTATTCCAATACGACAAAAAGGCACACTCTTGCAACGACACATCGACGTTATAAAGTAGTGGTAATGACTTGCCAATATAGACTTATATAAGCCAGTCGCAAACGGGTCGGTCTGTGGTCTTAGTGTAGTCATTATATCATTATGCATGAAGGTCATAATCTTTCTAATATAGTATTAAAATATGTATACCATATCAAAGGATTTTATATAATATCAATATAGTATACTAGTCAGCCTTCCTTTACATGTTCATGATACTCTGTGACCGTGATAGTTATCGAGATAAAAATGATTTTCATTTATGTGTCTTTAAGAATTGTTCTGAAACTCTAGTGACCAACAAATCCATTTTACGATCAAAATCCAATTCTACTCACTTAAAATTCATGCGCCTCGAAAATGGAGAGAGATAAATATTTATTTTCATTTCAAAAAAATATATTTCATCAATTTTTCTCATTAATCGTTGAAATATGTAGACCATATTACGAAAGATACTTGATTAGCATATCTCCAATGATTTTTAAATAGATATAACACCCAGGGTCCCATATTTTTTATTGTTAATATTTTTGTTCCAATATGGCTACCAGAATGATGTTATCAATCAATCGAGAAACATGGATGCCGTCCTTCTAGTGTCGAAAAGTTGTAATTACTCCGATATGTACTATCATACGAGTGTCTCAAAGACATCGCAATATCTTACATAAAAAAGTTGTAATGTAGTCGCTGTGACCACAAGTAGCAAGTTTTGTTGTACTAACGTCGTAACGCTATCAAAACAGAAAAATATATACACTGAGTGCATAAGCATTCCGCTAGTTCCACCTAATGGAAAACGCTAAAAATAACTGACATTTACAATAGAGGTTATGTTGATGTTAAACAGTTATATTTAAATATTTTTTTTTAATTTTTCTTTCCTTTTGAAAACAATTAAGGAACTGGTGAATTTTTTTCCCAGACTGATTAATTATTTCAGATGTTAATTTTGGGGTAGGCACCTATCGTTCCTCTTTATATTTTTCTTTACGCTCCAGTTCTCTTGTAAGGCAGATTGGATGTTTGTTTTGGCATTTTAATCATTCATACAGAACTGAATATTCTACATACATAACACAATATACCTATCCAACAAAAATAACATAACCAACAAAAATAATCTAACCTAGATACATAATGTAATCATTACGACCAAAGTTCATCAGTTGATAAAACTACATTACATGAGTACAATATGTAGTCGTAGGAACGTTAAAAAAATCTATTCATTAGAACCACATATGTTCATTGTCATAATGACCTCACAGCAACTGCTCTTAAGTTCTACTTAACGACACATACAATTTATTTACATACAGTATAACTTCATCTCGAGAATTCTTTATTGTACACGACGTCATAGCAACGCCTGAAGGTTATAAATCGCACATTAACTTTTCGGTTTTAAAACATACAAATACGTGGTCTTTAAGACGGTATAAGAAGTCATTATGTTAATTTTATGACTCTGTGCTACTTGGGACGTCTTTTTCTTTTTGGAAGATTCATAACTTTTTTGAGCGTACTTCTAGCACATTTTCAGGGGAAAAATCAATTCTTCTATCATATCTACGTAAAAAAGCTACTCTTGTTACAAGTCGCTATAAGCAACCGTTTCCTAGATATTTGGACTTGAAAATTTCAAGTCGATTATTTGATAATCGTTGCGTGTTGAAGATATTACCATTATTTTGCATTTTTCATAAGAATGCTTAGGAAATAAATTTGACGTTCAAGTAAGTAGTTTTGGTAATTACGTATTATGTGACAGTTAAACGACTTGTTGTTTTGTTGAAGTTTCTGTAAGTTTTAAAACACTAATATTGAAAAAATGGATTATTTAAACAATAATGCTCATTTAGCCGATATGCATTTCATTTATTGTCCAAATATCTAGAAAACCGTTGCTTATAGTGACTTGTAGCAAGGGTAGCTTTTTCACGTAGATAAGATAGAGGAATTGATTTTTTCACTGAAAGATGTGCTAGAAGTACGCTCAAAAAAGTTATGAATCTACGAGTGAGAGCAATAATAACATCAGGTTCGAATTCGACACCTCAAAAAACCTCTCAATACCAATTTTCGTTTGATTAAGGCCAGTATTTCGAAAGTTATTTGAAAAAAAAACGAAAATAAAAATAAAACTTCAACACCATGTATCTTGTAAACGAAGCGTTTCCGGACATATATTTATTCGGACAATTCATATTAGAATATTGTAAGGAATCACCTCCTGAAGTATGTCAAAGTACTTTTGAATCACCCTGTATAGCAAGCTGTTTTTGCATAGAGACGTGGACACCCAAGGGCCCCATTAATATCGTAAATTTGTTTTTCTCTGGGCACCAGAACCTTCCGTAGTTTTAGCTTCACGATGATTTTCCACCAGTCCCTATAAGCTGTTTTCCTCATCATTATCTTCTTTCTACTTGACTGTTCGATAAACAATTTTTAATCCTTGAGGAAAGTTTGTCCTTCACCTTTGATAGAAATAAATGAAATTCCGTTCTCGCGAACAATTCCTCCAGAACCGTCATTTATATTTTTTTCACCACACCAGATGTTATCACAGCTAAAGAAAGGAAAATCAATTCCAATGACCTTGACAGAACTAGCCGCAACGACGACGAGGAAAATTAACATTTTTCATCGATTTTGTCCTGCTCGTTATGACTCATAGGTAAACTATCATGGTCACCTGTAAAGATGGGCAAAATGGCAGATAAATTAGTTATTGGAGAATACGATTGACATGTTCAAAAAGGAAACATTCTCAAGTGAATATTAAATAGAAATATTTTTCTGGAAATTGAAAAATCTATGAAAAAAATGAAGCAATTTTTTGTAATATCCAAAAGAAAATAACTACTTCTCCGGCTATTTGGGTATATTTCATACAAAAACTACTTATTGAAGACGTCACTGCTTCAAGAGTTTCGAAATATTTTGGTATATCTTCGCCGATCATGGTCCTCAGAACTATATGCCATTGGCAAACTATATATCGTTTGTTACAGTTTCCTGAGCTCCACAACTTTCCCTAAGATGTACACAAAAACAGAAAATCACTCTGAATTACCATTGATGTTTTTCAATCGAGGAATAATTTTTCCTTGCCCTGTATGCCACTTTCGTAAGAGGTTCTTTCGTTTTTGAATTGAATCTTATAGAACCGCAAATTTGTTCTTGGTCCTCAAAAGTCGAACTCGTAACAGTCGAATGAATGAGACATCACCTGAAGATGGCAAATGTGAATATGCCGAAACGTCGTGAAATCGGACCTTTTGAGCACCAAGAACACAGAACGCGGTCAGAAACCCGAGAAACTATCTTTCATTCCGAGAAATTAAAGAACTATATATATATATATATATATATATATATATATATATATATATATATATATATATATATATATATATATATATATATATATATATATATATATATAAATATATATATATAAATATATATATATATATATATATATATATATATAGTTCTTTCATTTCTCGGAATGAAAGTCTGATTCAGTCAATTTATATAATTCCTCTAAAAACAGTTTTTGTCATCTTCAGGTGGTTAAAAACATTAAAATAAGTAAGTAACATAACAGGTCTCTTATAAAATACTCTATCTATATTTTTGCTTTTCCATTATCCAATGTTGTTGAAGGTGTGTGATTTCGTTGTTATCGGGAATGGTTTATCTTTAATGTTTTTCTCCTTCATAGATACACTGCATTGTTTAGAAGATTTAAGTTGTAATATATGAGCCTTAGTGTATTTTCATGGCAACAAGTGAAGATCAGTTTTCATTATTTGAACAAAGTTAAAATTGATTTTTATAAATCTGGCTTAAGTTTTTGATATAATTTCTGTTGTAAATACTGTCGGGATCTTTTTTTATATGTATCATTTCAAGGAATGTTCTTACTTTTGGATTTCTCTCTTTGGTCAAAATTGAAATGTTTTTAGTATTCAACTGATGTTGACTTTCTTTTTCGTGTTTGGATAGGGCTGTAACGTCAGTTTTTGAAATTTTATAGGATTGTATTAGTTTTTGTAAATATTGTTTTTTTTGACCTATATACTTTGACAGTCTTGACAAGGTATTCTATATACTGAATGGGTTAGATTTGTTTTTTGGTACTTTCGGTTTCAATTTTGAATAAATGGTGTTATTTGTATTTTGTAGTTGATGTTATTCACAAAATTGTGGTATCCGTATTATACTTATAACGAGCCATTTCGAATAAAAACTCTGATCAATAGAACTATTGCACCAACTCAATTATCAACTGTATATCTTTGAATAACATGTAACACCAAATACTACTATAACTGGGTACCGATTCACTGAGTCTTTGTTCTTTCAAATATTGAGATGATTTCATTCAATGAAAGACCCAGTCTATGTATATTATTCTTTGGAAAATTTTAAGTTGCTTTGAGTCCTCCGTCAAAATCTTTACTAATACGTTGGGATACAAGTTCTTCTCTTGAAAGGATCAAGATAAGAAATGCTTTGGGAAATGAAGAAAGGACAAAACATTCCATATCAAGAATCTCAAAGTTTTGTGAAGATATCTTGATTTCTTGACATGTCTTAAAAATATTTTCATTGCATAGAAAAAATATGTAAATGCGTTGAAAGAAATATCAAATATTTGTGAAACTATACGATATTGTTTGAGTGTCGATTTTATTGATTTGGAAAAGACTAATCGAACTGTGTTGGTAAGATCACAAGAATATCCCAATTCATCTCGAAAAATTCTTGGCTGGGAATTAGAATATAACGCGAAGGCTGGCGGAAAAATCACTGTGATAAGACTGACAATGATGAGGGTCTTCATTTTCAAAAAAAGATCACCAAACAAGGCAATTGTGCAAAACACTTGAGGAACATAACGGGAAAAATGAAAAGACAGAAGTGAATGGAATGTCATTATGAAATAATCGTAATAATATATTTTATTTTTTGACAATGTTATTTTTGTTTCAGTATGTGGTGAAACAGCTGCTCTACGGGCTGTATTGGCTTCAGGAGCACCAGTTTCTACTCCTGATGTTCATGGCGGTTATCCTCTCCATTATGCTGCTCAAATGTGTGGTGGGGTGAGTATAACCAGTGCAATAAGTGTGGTAAATATGCTGCTAGGTACCTTAACGTCTAATTTCAATGAAAGCTGTGATACTTGCTACTTTTCACCTTCTACTACTCTCCAGAGAGAGTTATAACCTTCTAAAGGTTTTTTTTGCAATTAAAAGTTCCTAATCACATTTCATCGTTATTTAATATAGGAGACATATTTTATATTGTATTGTACCTGTTTGTTATTTCGATATTATCGCCAAAAATTATTTTCAATACAGTCGAAATCAACCTTTCAAACCAAGTCCAAGTTCCGAATAAAGCGGATAATAAACACAAGGATTTATGAAAGGGCAGCTTCTGGAAAAATTTAAACTTTTTCGACGGTTGAAAATATATAATTTGGTTTCTGCCATACTAGAAGCAGATTGGTATGGAGTGATTCTCCGGGATTTGTCCTCATCATCATCATCATCATCATCAGGTGTCATTATTGTCCAGAAACGCAGTATGGTTAGAATATCAAATCGATGTATATACAAATTTTGGACTGAAAAAATCAAGGTATGGGTACAATAGCCGCCTAAATTAATTTTTCATAATCTATTCGGTGATGTAACCGGTTTTGCCGATGACACGATTGTTTTATTCAAGGGTCAATACTAGCTCAATCTGAGAGAGAAAATTTAAAACGCACTACCAATTTTATTAGATTTTTACATATAGAAAAAACAGTACACTTACCAGTGTGAATAAATTCAAATATTTGAAAAAGTTCTTTGACATCCACCATCTTCGAATTATGTATTATGCCCTCATTCGAACACATATTTTTTATGGAATTATTGCATGGGGTAACCAACAATAACTTAAAAATTCTCGAGACACTTCAGAAATGGCTCATAAAAATCATACTAGGAAAAAAGGGATTATCCCAGTGACGATCTTAACAGGGAATTGACGTATATCCAACACGTCAATCTTTTGTTCTTACTCTTTTAGTGTACCAACGCAAATATGTTACAACAAGCAAACGAGTAGACCATCTTTATAACACCCGGTATAAAGAATAATCTCTTGATGTACCTAAAATGCTCAAAACTATTGCACAGCGATGTTATATATTTCTTGGTCCCAAACTATACAATAGAATCCCAATTGAAATGAAGAATTTCAACTCATTATCACTATTTAAGCAAGAAGTTAAGAAATGGATTCATAATAAAACTAGAAGGGAGATGCAAAATTTGTAGTTGTAGTTCTTTTTCGCTCGTGGTCTACCACTTGTTTCAATTTATATTGAATTTTTGTGAAGAGCTTCTTAAGTCCCTTGTTTCTAATATTACACTTCACATGTTTGGCTCTCTTGTTTGATATATACGTCTTGTCGGGCATGTAGCCACTCCTATCGAGATATAATCCTATTGAGATATGTGAATAATATGGAGTGTTTCTTTCTGTCACTAGATACCGGCAGTTGAGAGTTACTTTTTCCTGCGTACCTACAGGTGATTGAGCTTGATGGTGTTTTATTTGTGTTAGGTCTCGCTTCGGTCAGAGGTCTTCGGATCTCTGACTGGTGACTACTCCGTACTGATGAGGGCCAAAAGCCTGAAACCGGTATGCGGATTGTTAGGCGGACCTGGCATAAATTAAACACAATCAAGTTTATCAGATAGAAACATTTGCAATCAATTTCCATTGTCAATGGAAGTTTACATAGATTTTCAGGCAGATATCATTCAACGTTCTGAGTGGTATTCGCCAGGAAAGTAGTTGTTTATCGCTTGTGGTCTACCACTTGTTTCAATTTATATTGAATTTTTGTGAAGAGACTCTTAAATCCCTTGTTTCTATTTATATATTATTCAGCGTTATTTGGTATCTATATCGCTATTGTATTATTATCATTATTGTGTTCTATATCCTACCATTTTATTATACTTTGTTAATTTTAACATATAAATTGATCATATATGCAAAATAACCCTAGCGAGAAACGCGCAGGTTAGACTTTGTGGATCATCTTCGTGTTTATTTACTTGGTAATATCCTAAAAACTTATATGTGTAAAATTGAATGATAAATTAATATTATTATTATATAAGAAAGTTAATTATAATTCTTGTAGAGGTGCCAACCAATTTTCAAGTGAAAAAAAATTAAAGACTTCCTAAATTTCAAATATTTCTATTCTGTGAGATAATTTTTACAAATGGGATTATACCAACTATTTTCTGTTTCTGGGTTATTTTTAAGGTATTTTTAATCTCCCAACCTGTATTGACGAATTCGACACAATTTTGAATTGTCAAATGGAAAATAAATATATTTATTATCATGTTGAAAACTTGATTTTCCCCATTTGTAGAGATACGCCTTTTCTCAGTATGGAATAAGTAATTTTTTTCTAGGACAGAGATTCCAGTCTGGGTCTCCAAGTACTCCAAACTCTTCTCTCCCACAGCGACATCGTTGTCTCCGTCACTGACGGCGACAAAAGACAGCCGCTGCTTTGGGCCGCTAGTGCCGGATCGGCCAGGGCTGTCCTCGCCCTTATTAGAGCCGGGGCTAACGTAGAGGCGGCCGATAAGGATGGACTCACAGCCTTGCACTGCGCAGCTTCCAGGGGTCATACTGACTGTATGGATACGCTTCTGACGTTGTGTGGTGCTTCTATTGATGTGATTGATAGTAATGGCTGCACAGCGCTTCATTACGCCGTCACGTTAGGTAGGTAGAATAATAATAATTATTATAATAATAAATCGCCTTTATTCATATGTAATATGAAATGGTGAAGTGTCAGCTGAGAGCTGTTTTCAAACTTTACCAATTTTTTACAAACAATTTGAAGAAAAACCAGAAGAAATCGATTAAATATACAAATGCAAACAGAATATAATAGTGGTGGGAGAGATTAATATTTCATGGACATAACAAACAATAAATATAAATCAATGCAATAAATACAATAAATATACCCACATACATATCACATAAATTAACATACATATTCACATTGAACACATATATACGCATATAATTAACTACTAAATACATGATTCAGGTTAGGTTTACATGGGAAGGTTCGTGAGACGTTGGGTGATCAAGATTCCAAAGAAAAAAAAAGAAAGTTTGAGTCTTCTTTTGAAATTGATTATTGAATAATCCCTGAAAGGAGTAGGAAGATCATCATAAAGCTTGGGAGCAGTGTAAATGAAGCTTCGTTTATGGAGTGAGGTGCGATGCTTGGGAATCTGTAAAGTCTGTTTTTTCCTAGTATCAACATAATTATGCTTTAAAAACCTGAGTTTACCATATATATATGGGGGCTTCTCCGTTTTTATAATTTTATTTTATTAGATATTCGATCGTATTTTCTGAGACCGCTGCAAAAACGAGCACAAGAGTTTTGAATTAATTGTAACCTGTTCAGCTTAGAGTTTATTATTGCAGACCCGTGAAGCTGGTCACAATAAGGCAATTTTGAAAATATTAAGCTTTCACATAGTTTAACCTTAATTTGTTGAGGAAGAACGTGCCTGTGAGAAAATAGTTGTTTCAGTATGCCAAAAGAGGTACTACATAGCATTTGGATATGTTTGGAGAATCTGAGCTCAGAATCAAACCAAACACCCAAGTTTTTGCTCAACCAAGGCTGTTTTATTTCGATTGCCGAATAACATTACCGATGATTTGGCGGCATTCAATTTCAAATTGTGTGCGGAGGATATCTTAAAAAGATTTTCCAAATCTTTGTTGATTTGTGTAGTGCAAATATCTGAGTCCTCATACTCAAAGTCGATTTATATTTGGGTATCATCAGCGTAGTGATAGATTTTGCAAGATGTTATGAATTCATGGAAATCTGATGTATATATATATATATATATATATATATATATAGAGAATATCAATGGCCCTAGTATTGAGCCTTGTGGCCCACCAACGTTAACTGGTAAGGCATTCGACATCTTATTATCTAATTTAACTCGTTGAGTCCGTTGTAAGATATAGTTCTTGATTAATTGTACAGCCTTTTCGTCAAATAAAAAAAAAGTTTTTTGCAAAGTAATTCATTATTCAAGGTGTTGAAGGCCTTACTATAATCCAGCAAAGTTAAGCAGAGTAACTTTGTGGTTGTACTGTAGTATTCTCTGATGCCCGATTGAATATTAGGGATTATACCTCAGCTAAAAACGTATTCAGAGATCTGCTGTTTCATTAGAATTTCTAGCACTTTCGATATAGTTGGCAGGATGCTTATCTCATATTGAAAATTGTCAATAATGATTGGCCTAGCAATTTGTCTCTTTATGTTAGTTTTATTATTTATTTTCCACTTTCTCAAACCCATAACAAAACCTCGACTTTATGGCAGGCAGCGGAAAAAGAGACCTAACTAGACTGGTGGTCGTGAGCGTAGAGACGCTGGCTGATGTCCAGATGGTCCGAGTTCGGATCTCGGCAAGGCTACTAAAATGAAAATGTATTTCTGTAGTTTCGTTGAGCTGAGGTCCCCTTCTTCTCAACTCTGACTTTCGAGGGTTGCTTTGCGACTAAGTTGGCGGTTAAAAACAATTTTAAACATTTTTTTTAAATAATTCTCCATTCTGTAGGACATGCAGATGCAACCGCTCTGCTGTTAGCCCATGGAGCGGATCCCAACAGACAAGATCGTAAAGGGAGGAGTCCCGCCCATTGTGGTTGTGCCAAAGGTCAATTCGAGACCGTAAAATTAATTGGTGAGTAGAATAATTATAGTAGAATGCATGTTTTTCTTACCTCAAACTCTTGCTTATATATATATATATATATATAATGCCACTATGAAAAGTAATATATATAAGGCCTCCGTGATCTTAACTAATATAAGTTTTCATTATTTTCTGTGGGTTGGTCAAACAACTAAGAAAGCGGTTAAAAACAAAACAATATATATATATATATATATATATATATATATATATATATATATATATATATATATATATATATATATATATTTATATATTTTTGAGTTTTGAGGAGTTTCTTGGGTTATTGGATTCGTTTAGTAATAAAGGTCTATTTGTTGATACAATTCGTTTCGTCCCCGGCCGGGGACATTTTCAATTCTTTATTTTTTTCGTTATTTTTCAGGGCTGACATTTTCTGGAAAGAATGTATAATGTAATTTTGTGAAATAAGTAACTCAACAGGTAACATACCTTGGCATAATGTTTCATGTAGAACAGTTTAAGTTGAAGAAAAATACGAATATATATATATATATAACATGCTAAACGAATCCAGTAACCCAAGAAAGAAACAATATATATATATATATATATATATATATATATTTTTTGATACCCCGGTCAAAAAACACTTTATATAAGGAACTTAATAATTGGAGGAAAATCGACGGAGGATGCAATACTCGCTTTATCATCATATACAGGGTCTTTCATAATTGAATGCTGAAGGGCGATAATCCTTGGATGATTTCAAGGAAAATTCCTCAAATGAATATTTCTGAGATACAGGATGTTGAAATTTAACAAAAAAATCAGTTCTTCCCCAATATCTCTGAAACTGCTTTGGCTTTTTTTTTCAATTTTGGTACATGCAGAGTACGCATTAAAATAC
Organism: Gonioctena quinquepunctata; assembly: GCA_018342105.1. Classification (NCBI taxonomy): domain Eukaryota; kingdom Metazoa; phylum Arthropoda; class Insecta; order Coleoptera; family Chrysomelidae; genus Gonioctena; species Gonioctena quinquepunctata. The sequence goes on along the minus strand of JAFIRS010000359.1, from coordinate 441,897 downwards.
ATTTTTTCCATGATAAAATATTTCTTAATTTCCATCAGTGGCGTCCCTGTCAACATGCCCTGTCATATTTTTGATCAAAATAATGATACGCCACTGTATTTTTCCCAAATAAATAATATTTTTGTAATTGTCCTCTATCTTCTCATAAAAATGGTTTTGTGTCTTTTTTTCGTCCGGCGGACGGTTTTCGATTTAGAAAATAAAATACATTCATTTGCTTGTCCCTATTCGATTTTTTCTCTTAGTCTTAATTTCACAATTGTGGTAACCAAAGGATCTAGGCAAGATTTTTATAATTTTATGGTAACTATTATTTAGTTTTTGTAATGAGTACGCATAAAAATACATTTTTTATTTTTAAAAACATAACTGTTATGAACAAAAAATACCAAAATAAAATTAACTGTTCAAAATGTCCGCCTCCTGCAAGTATGCACGCTTCAGCCCTCCTTGTCATTGGCTCGCGTACTCTTTGGAAAATCCCTGGAGTATTCCTTATTACTTCACAGGAAACTATTACGCGGTGTCGCAATTCTTCCTCAGTTGGAATTGGTTGACTGTACACCAAAGTCTTAAGATTTTCCCAAAGAAAATAATCAATACTATTTGAGTCTGGGGATCTAGCTGGCCATGACTCTGTTCCCCCACGACCTATCCTGCGATTATGAAAGGTTTGGTTTGAATATTCGCGTGCCAGAGCACTAAAATGAGCAGGTGCACCATCGTGCATAAACCACATGCAATTTCTTATTAAAATAGGAACATCTTCCAACAGAATTAGCAAATTATCTTCAAGAAATCGGCGATAATTATGTCCATTTGATCTGCGTGGTAAAAAATAGGTCCAATTAGGTGATCTCCAATAATTCCAGACCGGACATTTAATGAGAACTGCTCCTGGTGATGATGCATGCGGATTTTCCTCGGCCCAAAAATGATTATTATGAAAATTTCCGATACTGTTTTCAGTAAAACTAGCTTCGTCCGTGAATAAAATTTCCCTGTCAAATAAAGGATTTTTGTTAACTTTTTGGAGAAACCATTGGCACAAATTCACTCGAAATGGAAAGCGTCGAGGAAGTAGAGCCTGAACTCGTTGAATGTGATATGGATATAATAAATAATCATGAAGAATCTTCCATACTAGAAAATGGACTATATTCAAATTATTGGCAACTTACCTCGTACTTATTTCAGGATTTTCGTCAATTGAATTTAAAACAGCTACCTCAATTGCTGGAGTTCTTGCAGTCCGATGTACTCATTTCAAGTGATGATTTGTCTCAAAACTTCCTATTTCACATAACCTTCTGTGTGTGCTTGAAATCGTTCGAGCATCAGGAACCATTCTATTTGGGAAGTGCTCTTGCTACAGTCGCCTGGCTTCATATGCGTTTCCGTCAGTAAGCCCATACAAGTAATGTATGACTGCTAATTCGGTATTTGTAAAATTTACCGTGTTTTTTTTAATAAACAAGTTTTTATAACGTAAATGATATCTCGTATGTAGCTAAAGAAGTGCCAAAATTGTTCATGTTGAAAACAACAAAATGTGTTCTTAGCATACTAGATTTTTCTAGCCCACAAGATAATCCTACTACTCTTCAACGGCTGATTTCGCATAGGGACAAGTAAATTAATGCATTTTATTTTCTAACTCAAAAACCGTTCGCCGGACGAAAAAAAAAAGGCAAGATACCATTTTTATGAGAAGATAGAGGAAAATTACAAATTATTTGTAATCATGGAAAAAATGTATTTTTATGCGTACTTTGCATGAACCAAACTTGAAAAGAAAGCCAAAGCGGTTTCAGAGATCTCAGAAATAAAGCGATTGCGGAAGAATGTTCATTCGAGGAATTTTTCTTAAAATCATCCCAGGATTATCGCCCTTTAGGATCAGCATTCAATTATGAAACACCCTGTATTTATGATGCATTAAATGAAAAAAGGCTACCTTATGCATATTCGTTGATCTTTCGAAAGCATTCGACATTGTTTGCCACAATGAAATCAAAATTGATATCCCCATTTGGGCTAAAAGGAAATATTCATTATTGAAAGTTATTTGACCCATGGAAAACCTAGCATCAATGGTTCAACCAGCCAACACAGGACTGTTTTCTATGGAGCCCCACAATGAACTGTACTCGGACCCTCATTGTTCACATCTATATAAACGGTCTACTCGAAATGAAAGCATAAAGAAACATCCTGAGCTTTGCAGACCATACTGCCATACTATATGAATCAAATACGTGGCTATGAAGGATCTTGTAGAAACTGATTTTCGGAAGATATAGAAATGGTTCAGAGGTAATGAGTTACAACTCAATTTTACCAAAACAGGATACTTACCTCTCTCTGAAAATAGGAGTTATTAAAACAAGTCGATAAAATATTTCGGCATCATAATAAATCGGCATTTGAGACGGAAACTGCTAATTGAAAATCTTGAATAATTGAAGGAAAAGCTATACAAATTAGCACTGGTTGAATCACATATTACAATAGGGTATGGGGTGGAGTAAGTGATAATTATTCGGAAAAATTGAGGGTCTCACAGAAATATATTATAAACATTGTTTATCATTGGACTCTCACTCACCCAAGTGATTAATTGTTCAGGTATTCATTCCAATTTCCTTGATATCAGACAACGTTATATTGATAAAAATTAAGGAACAATATCTTAGAAAAGTCAAACCACAACCATAACAGAAGAAATAAAAATGAGATCCTAGTATTACCGTGCTGTAACAAAACCACAGATCAGCGTAAGGTTTATATGGTACCGGATTACATAATGAAAAATTATTACAAATTCAATTAAAAAAAAAGGTGAAAATTGTGGAAGAAGAGACATAATTTTTTCATGAACTTGTGACAACTCTATCGAGGTGAACTTGGTGCGTCTAAGCAACTTTATTTTCTAGTCCTCCCAAGTGCTGCATGTCCTTGCTTTATCTCTGATGGCAGTAACTTCTTTCTCTGCTTCTGTATCTTCCTCTGCTTATGTGTCTTTCCTCGGTTTTCTGGAACATCTGCCCAAAATAATCTCCCCGTTGCCATCGTTGTTTTTTTGTTTTTCTTCTTTTTGTCGTTCCACCTTCTCCCTTTCTCCCAGTCGACGTTCCTCCTCCCCCTTTGTTTTTCTATGTACCTTCTCCTTCTGCGATGTTCCTCTATGTTTTTCTATCTGCGTCTTGCCTACTCAATTTATTTAACTTTCAGCAGTCGTTTCTCTCGTTTGGCAAACTTCTGCTTGATTATTTTCATTATGGCCTATCATCGTAGGGTATTTTTTTCATTCACTATGGATTTTTCATGAACCAGCCATTAATATGCTCACTTCTGATACCAACTATTATGAATCTAGGGTTAGTGGTAATTGAAATACTGAATCAATTATTGTTCATATATTTACTTTCCACAATACACAAAACAATAATGCACTCTGCCAATTGAATCAAATAAATCAATCACAGTTAACTGTTGAAATACTGTACTACGCCGTCACTGTTGAACTGTCGGTGGCACGCACTAACAGGCAGTGGAGTAGTGTATCCTTTTTCGTATTTTTTTCTCAGGATCACATGGTGCTAATTTGTGGTTGAGGAACGCAAGAGGCGACTTGCCTCTCCATGATGCTGCAGCTTCTGGGAGAAGGGAATTAGTGAAGTGGCTTCTGGAAATGAGACCCAGTCACGTCAATGCCAGAAACAATGATGGGAGATGTCCTTTACACATGGCTGCTTTGAATGACAATGCAGATATGTGCAAGGTAAGGTTTGGCAGTTTGCTGAAGCGGGATCACTCACAAACAATTGGAAATCACTGTTATCATGAGAACACAACCATTGATGCATTAGTAGGTATATACAATTTGATTCAATATTTCATGAAAAAAGGGAAATATTTTCGCTTTCGTAACAAATTCAGTTTGACATGAATCAGATTCAGTTTTCGAAGTGGTTTCTGAGCTAACCAGAGAGTTATTATTTTGAAGCCATTTTAGATTTTTCTATTTCCGGAATTCAGAGGCTGATCGATGAAAAACGAGTCAATTTTCTGACTTGACCTTACCTCGAAGTTTGCATAATGAATATTGAAATCGACACGAATGCTTGTTCATCGGTAGTTTACCGAACTTCCAAGGTCTCAGTTTATATATTTGATGGAATTAACACGGGAAAAGTTTTTCCTATCTCTCACTAACTATCATTTATCCACAATACTGTGAATAGGCACTGAAAATAATTGTTCATAAATTATGCAGATAATGAAGGAACATTGTTTAAATGTACCCAAAAGTTGCTGATTCACGCAGGTCGAAATTTTTTATGAATTTTTGAAAAAAATATATTCTAAATGAATAACATAACAAAATTGGTGGAAAAAAATTATTCAGTAGTTACTTATATCACAAGTGATGGATATTTTGGTAAGTATACTTTTGTGTCAATATTGTTGTAGAAATTTAAAAGAAATTTGGTCGAGTGGCATTTTTGCAACAATATTGGCGAAAAAATATCAAAGTATCTATTAGAAGTGGTACATGACAAGAATATATACCGAGCCAGTTATTACAAACATACACTTAAAAAAATGGTGTTACTTTCTCCACGTTTTTTCGAATTTCTTCTAAGAAAGTGTTTCCGAAACGGTTGGACATCATTTTCCAATTTGACAGTGACTTGGGCATCACTTGACACTTGAACTATGTTGATAGGTTGTTGTAAATAATTGGAAATACCTGTTTGATAACAAGTAGCGTTTAAATTCGCGAACATACAAGCAACATGGTCGTATATTAGCTGATATTTGGGATTTGATTGGTTAGATGAATGCATTTGATTGGCTGAATTAATTTCGAGGTATATAATCAGTATACTATTTTTCTGGGGTTCCGTTTTCCACATTTGGATCATAATATTTTTGTGGGTATAAGCTAGTTTGAACTCTATTATTTATAGATACTGCTTGACGCTGGTGCACAAATCAACCCCGTTCTCCGAACCTCCAAAAACGTCTTCATGACCCCCTTGGACTGCGCCCTCCAAAGGGGTTTCAGATCAACTGCCAAATTTCTACAATTACATGGAGGTGTCCCAGCAACCCGACTAGGAGATCCTAGGATCCAACCAATGAATAGCGCCTTGAACTTGCAAATAAGAGACGACACAACACTCTGGGGTGGCAGTAGTTCAGATAGCGAGAGGGAAAACGGAGAAGTTAGCCATAGTGGACGGAAGATGCTCAAGAAAAAGATGTCTTACAAACATGGGAGACGAAAGATGACATTATCTGGAAGTGATCAGGAATCCTCCAAAAACAAGCAAGATAACTCTAGTACGAAGGAAATGCCAGGAGGCAAAGATACCGAAAAGAAACTATCTGCAAAGCAAGAGACAGTAGTTTCTTCTGTTAGAAGTGGTACGAGAAAAATGTCATCAAGCCGATTGGATTACACGAATGAGATAATCATCAATGGAAAAACCGAAATAAATATTCGCCAGCATGAAGAGATTGTTATAGGAGAAGAATATCCACCTGTAGTTGCCACAGACACAGCACAATCTGCAGTTTCGGCCAAAGCCAAGGAAAGGGATCGCAGGCCTAGGAGTGCAAAATACAGCAAAGTTAGAGATAAATCGGGAAAGCGAATGGACGAAAAACCCCGTAGGACACTCATTGATGGGACCACCAGTCCAGAAACCGTCATTCAACAGGAAGAGTCGAGAAAAATATCTCTGAAAGACCAGAGCACTAACACCTCCGAAGATACAACAGAAACAGTAATCGAAAATAAGAAGTTTGCAGCAGTACAAACAACAATTGGAGATGGAGAAGTATCTAAAAGAGACCGGGAAGGCTCGGCATTACTCGACCAGCAGTCAATAATGTCGTTCACCAGTGAAGATGCGGAGGAACAGAAAAAAGAATTGGTTGTAGAAGCGTCTGTCCATCCCCCACCGAGATGCCTCGAAACATCCGAAAAACAGAAAGAGCAGACTCCTGAAGGTGTTACAGAAAACGATGTTGAACCAGCCTCGAAAACGGAAGAAATTACACCTCACGCTTCTGTTGCTACTCTGGCTGAACGTCAAACTGAGAAGATACCAGAAGATGAGGACCGACAGAAAGTTGAACAACAGAAAGACGCAGAATCTGAAGATACACAAAAGCCGCTTCAGGAACAGGAAGGTAATACTCCGAGCCTCGAGACAGATATACTACCGCGTCAAGAGGTAACAGTGGTGGATGGCATGAAAAATGGAGAGAATGCACAAACTGACCTGGAGGAAAAAGGCAAGGAACTGATCGAGATCCGAACTCGGGAAGAAGCTGATGGACTTGATCATACAGAAGGTGTTTTCGGAGAAAAGGTGGATGAGTTTATTAGTGAGCCTACTACCATAGCAGAAAAAGAGGAATATGATGTTACGAAAGAGAAAACAGGGCTTGATCAAAAACAAAAAGAATATCCATTCGACGGAAAAGTGAGTGAGACTGAGCTGACCGATGCTTCTTTGAAAGATATAAAAAAAGATGATGTTACAATTGATGGAAAAGAAGATTTGGTTGAGAAACAAGATCAAGAAGATTTGGAAAAATCACAAGTCATTTCAGGTAAACTCAGTGAGGAATTAATTGAATCGAAGGAGGTGAATATGGAAGATGGAGTCGAAGGAGATATATTTGTGGGGAATGATGATCATGATATTGGAAAACTAGAGGACGATAATGTAGATAAACCCAGTGCTGATATCATCGAGTCGAAGGAAAAATTAAAGCGTACGAGCCGTAGGGAACAGCGGAAAACTCAAACGAAAGGAGAAACTGCACCAGAAGAGCAGCAGTCTGAGAGCTTATCCGATGAAGGCGCAACCTTAATTAGCGAGAAAACCCATAAAAGTTTCCGAATTCTCGACGAAAAAGAAGCAAATAAGCTCGACAAGTCGAAGCAAAAAAGGCAAAAATCTAGGAAAAGCCCAACGGGTGTGAAAAAGGTCCAGAAAACGAAGGCAGTGAGCGAAGAGAGGAAGAAAAATCAGCATAGTAAAATACCTACACCACTATTCAATAGTACTTTGTCGAAGAGCGATAGACATTTGAATGAAGCGAAGAGAGATCCTAATTACGATATTCGTGTTCCTTCGTTGCCAAATATCAGCGATGGGAAACACGAACCTACAAGATGTGAATCGAACATGTCTGCGCCACTTCAGAAGTTGGCCTATAGCGATAACGAGAGGGGAAGTTTTTCAGAAGGCGATGAACAGCTGCAAGTTACGAAGAGCAAGCGGAGGGTCAAGAAGAGGTCCAAAACGAGGGAATCTAGGAGTGCTGGAAGTGATTACGAAAGTAGCAACTTGATCGATTCCGGGTTTGAACCGAGTCCAAGAAGTACCAGGATACCCCGGTGGAAGAATATGTCGGAGAGGGGAGTGAACATGACTTCGGTTACTCAGAATATTCAGAGTAATATCAGAAGGTTTGTAGTTTCATTTTATATATAAGAACACCACCAAACTCTCTTCGCGTGCTGTATTCGTCGTCCTCAAAAGGTCCGATTCCACGACGTTTTGGCAAATCCACATTTGCCATCTTCAGGTGATGTCTAGAAATTCGATTGTGTCGAACTCGACTGTTGTTTTCTTGTTGTGCTACTCAATTTGTAATGGTGATTAGTCGATTGTGCACGATTGTTACGGTTGGTTTACTTCGTTCGTGACCTGTTATGGGAGGGGCTGGAAGAGGTCTCTCCGGCCCCGAGTTCGAAACAGTCAAATTTCTAGACATCACCTGAAGGAGGCAAATGTGCATTTGCTGAAACGTCGTGAAATCGTACTTTTGAACAGAAACCCGAGAAACTATCTCATATATATATATATATATATATATATATATATATACAATGGAGTTTGAGTTTCTTGGGGTTTCGGTTCTTTTTGTGAATGACAAGTCTTCTTTTAGGCGATAAACATTTATTTCGTCGACGTTTCGACCGTGTCCACGGTCTTCTTCAGGAACTACAAATATATTTTACGTTGTCATAAAGATCCAATGTTAATGATGAAATGGACTTACCTAACAATAATTAGCTGGACCAATATTTCGAAAAAAGGAAAGTGTAAAGGCAGCAGATGATTTATTTTCCATAATTATAAAAAAAAAATCTCCTCTTCATTGTGTATAAATAACCGGGAGACTTCTTTTTATTAAAATCAAACGTGAGCAATCTGATAAGGAGGCTGGTTGATATGGATGTGAACTATCGTTGGAATGGTACGGTGAAGCAACTTGGGTTTTCGGTGGACGGAAGTTTATGTGGGATTCTACTTCGGTTGTTTAAATTGATAAACAAGTCCATTTCATCATTAATATTGGATCTTTATGTCAACGTAAAATATATTTGTAGTTCCTGAAGAAGACCGTGGACACGGTCGAAACGTCGACGAAATAAATGTTCATCGCCTAAAAGAAGACTTGTCATTCACAAAAAGAACCGAAATCCCAAGAAACTCAAACTCCATTGTATATTCCTGGTTCAAGAAACTCAAAACTACTATATATATATATATATATATATGTGAGATAGTTTCTCGTGTTCCTGTTCAAAAGTCCGATTTCACGACGTTTCAGCAAATGCACATTTGCCTCCTTCAGGCATATATATATATATATATATATATATATATTTATATATATATAACGACAGAAAGAGAGATTTGTTTCGAACCAAATCTCTCAGTGCTAATACCCACCGGCAAGGATAAAAATGTGGAATACCCAAAATTATAGAAGTGACACCCTACAATTTGTGTGGAGAAGCTTAGACCTAATGAAGTGGAATTCAATGACACCAAATTTCGTGCAACATTGATAGGTCACCAACAGATGTTAGTATAGGCCAATCCACGACACCAAAAGTCGTAATTCTAGTGCGTACAGAGTAACTCAAAACAAATAACGAAAGAAGGAGAGATTTGTTTCGATTCCAGGCGGATGATGGCTTTTTTGGAATCGAAACAAATCTCTCTGACATCTGTTGGTAACCTATCAGTGTTGCACGAAATTTCGTGTTATTTAATTCCACTTCATTAGGTCTTAGCACCCCACAAATTATAGGTGTCACTTCTAAAATTTTGTGCATTTCACATTATATATATATATATATATATTTACGAAAAGTGATTGGAAGTTTTGTAGTATGTAGTATAATCCACTATGATATAGGGGTTGAATTCATTTTTATGATTATTCTTCTGTTAGGACTACCAATATGTTGATATGACCCCGAACAGGGCGTTGTTTAATTAGAAACCCCACACTTCAGTTCACTTAGTTGAGATGTCGTTACCAAGTTTATGAAGGGCTATACTAGGTGCGAATAATCAAAATAATATCTCACTGGCGATTTTTATAGAGCGGCAGATAAGAATCGTCCTCCCAATAGAAGGATGTTATAAATTTTTAGAGAGCTGGAATCGTTCAAATTGTGTACCTCGCCAACCTATGCAGATAATGACTTAAACAAACAAACAATATTATTAAAAAAAATTACTTCGTTACAAACAAATAAACACACCGCATGGTATGACATTCTAATCCATACAATGTCAGCACTTCCATAGTACTAAATACATGTTCCAAAAAATGTAATCCAACCTGAATAATAACTGTTTTCAACAGACAGTAAGTCAATTTTCTGAAGCCCCTGTATATGGGAACTGAGATTTAAAGAATCTAACAATTTCAAAAATGACTTCAAGATTAACAACAATTTTTAATACAAAATAATCTGTCTAAAACCCGTTATAAAATAAATTCAGCTTTTTCCAAATACACTGTATATAATATATAATATTTTATTTATTCAACAATCTTAAATAAATAAGGAAACTATGGTGGATGAACAAGTATAATTACAAGTTTCATAATTTATACAAGGCAAAGGCTTATACCTACTCTTGTACAAAATATCCGAGACTCTATTGAATGAATAATTAAAACAATCATAAAAAAAATGTTGAATGAGTACGTATCATTCGACGGAACTGTATGACTGATTCATATTTGTTATTGGATATAAACTTAATTTGAATCAATAATAAAAACTGTGAAATAATTCTAGGTATAGTTTCGGATTACAACAATGAGTCAAAATATTCCGGAATGTATTCCGCAGTCTTGTTTTCATTCATACTGCAAATAACTGAAGATTCTATAGGGTAATTCAAAAAAAGGCTAATATGTGATTAAAATTTCATAAAAAACATTTTTACTTTGGATAGAGATTTGGTAGTTACCACTTTTCCACAGATTCTGGATTTTACACATGATATTTTTAGCAAAAGATTTCTTAATTCTGATTATTAATTATTGATTTCTTCAATATTTTATTTAGTTATTATTTTAAGTAATTAAATACCAAATCTTCTCTGACGCGCACTGATTCCAGATAACACATTTGCTCGTTCTGATGATTTTCTAATACTGTTAGTTATACATCTCAATTATTTATATTTGACCGTTTGAGACTGAATTTTAATAAGACTACATATTAGTACTTAGCTATGTACTGGTTTGAATAGACGGCTGTCTGAATGAGATTGAATACAAAATTTTCTAGTTTTTTATATCCTTCTAGTGGATGATGTTACGCGTTAGTTATCATTAGTCTCCCACGTAGCGGGTAATGAGTAGGTTTTATGTCATTAATTTATTATATAAGATTTTAGGGATGAGTAAAAAAAATATCACCTTGTCCATATTTATATTTTTATCAGCGGTTCAGTTAGGATAAACACACATGGTAAAAATTATTCCTGGTAGGATATTTCCTTTTATGGTTATTTTTATCGCGCAGTGTTTATTTATGGGTTTTTTATACGTTAAAATGCGAGTTTTTAATTCTTAGCGGCAGACTTTAACAACATGTTTGGTTTTTCAATGGCAATAGTAAATCTGAGAGATTTATGATCTATTCACCGATATTTTTCAATCCCACATGGTATCAAATGTGTGAAAGTCAAGTTCATAAAGAAAATTTTTATTAGGTCTCAGGCTGACTTATGTTATCTTTCGACAAGTTTATTACTTAATGGATTTTTTCTTTATCATCATCTGGAAGCTATTTCCGTCTGCCTTTTCGACTTATTCGTTGAAATAATTTTTCATATTTGAGGTGGCGCCGTCTTCATATATAAATCCGTTATATCTATGTAGGTATATTCTCGGGTCATAACAATTTTTTATATTATGACTACATTACCTACAAATAAAATATGAGTTTTCCTTCCATTTTTTCATATACTCGATTACGTAGATGGATAGACAGATGAGGTTTTTTATATTAAATGAGTTGACAAAGTCCAAATCCTCTCCTAATGACACATTCATAGCATATGGCATACATTTTGAAAATAGTTGTAATTATTTGATGCTGAAAGTCTTGTATAAACAAACACAACGTCAAATTTAAATAAAATATTTGGATATATTCAATTCTAAAAATACTGTAGGATGAACAGGCACAACGTCAGAATATAAAAGTATAAAATTATGGTGACCAAGAACATGCATTTCAAATCAAAATAATAAAAAATCTCACAATTAATGGAAATACTAGAATTGATATGTAAAATATTTCTCTATTGTAGAAGCATTTCCCCATAAGTATTTTCTCAACATATTTTCTGAATTGATTTATATCAATAATCTGTTATTAACTTTGGTAAATACTATAAATTTGTTTACTTTTGTAAATCAAAGATTGTCTCGTCAGGGATAAAGTAGGAAATGGAAAAGAAAGTTTCTAAATCTTACTTGAATGTAATCAGATTGGTTTTCGAAATATTCACTATCACTAGATTTGCGTCACAACAAATTTTGATTTGTTTGTATATCAAAAGGAATGGATTGGACTAAAGCAGCTCGATCTTCATTTTGCCACGAAACTATAGTGTCGTCTGAAAACAATGTGAAGTTTCGAGAGATGTTAAGGCTATCCATATCGTTGATAAAAAGTAGAAACAGAACTGTTCCTTGGAGGACTCCTCGTGGGATATATTTTTTTCATAACTATATTATCATTACTACTTGTTCTATTGAATCTTCTTGAATAAACATAATTTACAGTTAATTACTTCGTTGATCATTTTAAAAAAACAGCAAACTCAAAGAAATTCCATCTAAAGTTGTTCACCATCGTATTTTCTGAGTCAGGTATCACTTGGAACGGAAGATATTCCAGCAACTGCTAGAACTGAAAAGACACCAGATACGAGCCGGCCAACATAACGAAGCGGTTTTAGTCAAAAGAGCCATAGACACCTATCACCAATCCTGCGCTTCAACCGTTGGTGCTGGACGGTACATCGCAGAAGACTACACCTTCAAGAGTTTCGAAAAATTCCTCTACGAAGCTCTTCGGAAGCTACAGAAGAACGGTGCCGAATATTTAAGGGGATTGCCAGAAACGGATTCGAATCCGTTATTGTGCACTAGGAGTACTAATAAATGTATGCACGCTACACATGCTTATACAGGGGTTCCATGTGCGGCGTATTGTAAGTATATCTTCTATAGCTCATAAGCCGCGTACTGACTTGAATGTGCACACTATTATGTTCTGTCATTCTTTGTTCTAAGTATCTACCTGTTTGCCCCATGTACACCTTGTCACACATGGTATTTTGTAAATAATGTTAGATTTTAGATCTTAAATGTGTTTGTTTTTGGTCTTGTAAAAAAAAATCTCTGTGTTTTCACATTTCATGCAGGTAGTTTGAAATACTTGACGTTTAACGTTGCTTTTTTCTTGTGTATTCTTACGGTTGGAATATAATAGTTTTTCAATCAAAGATTCGGGGTAGCAATTCTTCAGTAACATTGTTTCAATAAGTTTCACTTAGCATGTGAGGATTATGAAAAACAAAACCTCAAACTCATTGAATGTGTCGTTGATAAAACACACACAACCCTCATATCATTTGCAGTGCAATAAAATTGTTAGTGACTCAGGTGAACTATTCATGCATCAACCATACCAAAACAGTTCAATAAACCTTCAAAAAGAAATAATCATGTTCAATTCTATCAATCTCATGAAAAAATTAAAAAAAAATTATGTGCATAGTATACAGAAGAAAAGATATACAGCTCCTTCTAAATGCAAAATAAACATCTAAAAAATATACTTATGACTGTAAAGCGACCTTTATTTCCACTTCTCCTCAGTTTTCTCATGTAAATATTTTAAAATTATCTCTATTTATATTATATACTTACTTATGACTGCCAGAGATAACAAGGCCAAACAGAATTGGGTGGGCTATAATTCCAACTATACAAATTTCCAGGAGAGGATGGAATGTATCCTATCCTACTTCGAAAGGGGCAGGAAATATTAATTCCATTTCTATGTAAAACATTTAAGGCTTGTGTAGCCATGCGATACATACCTAGCGAGTGGCAAAAAGGGGGAGTGATTAACATACCCAAGGTGGGGAGACTACATGACATGACATCCTAGTCATACCGCCCAATCAGTCTATAGGTTTTATTGACAAACCCTCTCAACGAACGCCAATACGCGTATCAGCCAGGTGAGTTACCAGACTTGGCACTGGATGATCTCAACAGGCTACTAACAAAATCCCTGGGGAACAAAAAGATAGCCATCGTGACATTCGTGGATATCGAGGGTGCTTTCAACAATGCATCTACAAAGTCAATTACCAAAGCTCTAGAAAATAAAGGGATCGCATCCCTCCTGTGTCGATGGGTAAACACCAGTTTGGTGAAAGGGGTAATCATATCAACCATAAGTGAAACCACAGTCACAGCTAGACCAGGTAGGGGATGCCCACATAGTGGGGTACTATCACCTCTTCTGTGTACTATCCTAGTAGACGAACTGCTGGTAAGGCTAACTTCAAAGGCATGCATTGCTTAGGATATGCCGATGATCTTGCAATTATTGCAAAAGGCAAATTTGCAGGAATCGTTTTGTAGTTGCTTTTACAAAAAAGAGAGTACTGAGAGGACTCAAAACACCAGTTATGAACGGGGTAGGAATTCCAATTGCACAAGAGGCACAATACTTGGGAGTCATCTTCGACCACAAGCTGACATGGAATAAACACCTACAAAAATAATTCAAAAAAGCACGGTAGCCCTCATCTTTGCAGAGGAATGTCTGGAAAAAACTGGGGGATACGACCGAAAATGATTATTTAGTCATGATAGCATAGGGTTCGGTGAAATGGTGGCCAAAGACTCAGCAGGCTGGGGCGATCCGAATGCTAAGCGGCATCCAAAGGCAAGCCTGTCTGGCTGCCACGGGAGCTATTAGGACCACCCCAACAGCCGCCTCAGAAGTCTTGATGGAACCTACCACCACTTTATATTCAGATACAAGGCGAAGCCAGGTCAGTCGCCAGTATACTGACCAGAGGGCAAGCGCCCATAAGTAGACTGCACGGCAAAGTGTATAACGATCCATACAAAGAGTTGGAAACTGACCCCATAATGGGAATGACATCGGACGTGATGCTTTCCAAGTATAGCTTGGAGAAAAAGTTAAAAACAGTCATAACAGACAGAGAGGCATGGAAAGGAGGACCTCCGTTTAATGCACAAATTGCCTGCTACACAGACGGCTGAAAAACCAAAGAAGGTGCAGGAATATATTTACCCAAACCAAAGACAGGAGTCTCACTGAGCTAAGGAAACATGTGACGATATCCCAGACATAAGTTGCAGCAGTACATCACTGTGCAGAGGAGTTACTAAGAAAAAGACCATTGCCAAGTGGCTATTAAAGCAATCAGCTACATGCAAGTTAACTCCAAACTTTTTTGGGACTGCTTGGGTAGGGTTTCAAAAGGTAGGCAGTCAAAACAGACTATCTCTGGCTTGTGTGCCAGGCCACACAGGCTACAGGCAGATTCATCAGCCCGAGAAGGAGCACGACGTGTTCCAATTGGCCCAGAACTTTTTTGTGGTACAGCAAAAGCGCTGCGAACAAACAAAAGAGCAATCGCAAGGATGGTGGAACAATGCGCCGGGCATGAGGCAGGCCAAAGAGTTCATCAAAATTCTTCGCCAAAATTCACAAAGTACCAGCTAAGCCAGAATAGGACATCAACCAGGATCATGGTTGGGCTCCTGACAGGGCACTGTAGACTCAAGAAACACATTAATAAAATCGGGCTGGCAGACACAACTACATTTAGGAGAGGAGGAAACCTCAGCGCACATACTGTGCTACTGTGAAGGCCTTAAAAGGCTAAGGTTTCCAACGATAGGGGAGAAAAAACCTCAGCCCCCCCAATATATGGAGGCCTCAAGGTCTGGCCTATGGAGTCTCGTAACAAGGACGGGTCTAGACAGGGAACTCTTACATACCATGAGGGCATACACAAAAGATCGGCATAGGTCGCAGTGAAGTGGCTCCTAGCCCGTAAGCCCCGTACAAATCTAATCAAATCTACTTACGACATGACTGTGAAGTCACCTCTATTTCACATATTCAGTATTCTCATGTGAATATTTTTAAAATTCACTTAGAAATCCAACTATACATTATATTTGTACCATTAGAATTCAAACAAAGTATCCATAGTATTCCCACGCACAACTTCGGGTTTTATGGGATACTCGTTTGTTTACGTTTGTCCAGCAAATGAATGTAATAAAAACTGGTTTATTTATATGTACAAATTGAATGCCACTTCATAATGTTAAATTTCAATATTCACCCATTTTTACTACCAAATGAATATTTGTATATTTGTGTACTACATACTTCGATTATGATTCTATTGTTCTGTAAATAAACATTATATGATTTTATTATTATCAATTATCTATTGCATGCGCCCCACGTTTCTCATTTCAAATCTCACAACTATTTTTATAGCTCTTGAAAATTCACAATCCCAAATGTTTAGGACAATCTGTATGAGGTTAGGAATCTGTATGGGGATATAAATCTGTATAAAGCAAGCAGAAATTATGTTATACTGTTATCCGTTTTATAACGTGGTATATAAAGAAATCTATAAAACAAATTTGTTAACTTCTTTCAGTACCCAAAATGGACCACCACAGCATACCCAAGATAGGCTTCAACTCGGTGAATTGTAAGCCGGGATCGGGGTTTCTGCCAACGATAAACCCCAAAAAATCCGTTACGTTGGAGCTGAGCCACGGAACCGATAAGCAAGTCATCTCACTGCCTACAGATCGACTGGACCAAAATAAACGTTATTATGTTACTTTCACAGTGAAAGGACACGAAGCGCCTCCGTCTGAAGATGGTAGCAATAGTATTAGTAATATTGCGCACAGACATTCCAAAAGTGACTGAAACATTTATATACAATATAGAGTGGATCTATGGTAAATTCAGTGAAATGGGTTGTGTTTTCAGCAATGGTTGTTGAAGCAATACCAAACCTGTTGTTGTTCATGCCTGTAATATTTACAGGGCATTTTTCCAGAATAGGAATATCGATCAGATAACTGTATAACTAGAATAGACCAATCAATAGAAATTTTTTCGTGACAAAAATACTACCAGGAAACCGATCCGAAAAAATGTTATGTTTCCCACTCCCAACTGTCATTGCTTAATTTGTTATAAACATTTAAAATGATTTATTTTTTATCGTTTTTGACTTGTAACTTGAAAACTAATAGAGAAATCTCGATACTTTCGATGGATAAATTGTAGAGGATCAAAATGCAGAGAAAATTTGCCCTGGCTCAACTCGATCGGATCATTAGCAACGGAGAAAAACCTGTCAAGTTTTGAAGCAGGCTCTCCACGACATAGACATATGTACTTTATGGGTGAAAAAACTTTTTGACAAAAAATTGAACCGACGAAATACGGAACTGAAAAGTAAAGAATAAAATAAACCTTAGTCTCAATAACTAAGCTCCCAAACTAATGTAAGTAACTAATTTTGAGTCGGCGCCAAACAAACAAGCAAATGAATTAGGTAAGGCGTAAAATGATGGCATCGAGTTGCGCGGTGACATTCTGATAATTTTTTTGAAGTAATTCAATGATATTCGTTGATTGTTCGTTTGGCGCCGATTCGAAATTGGTTTCTTACATTAGTTTAGGAGGTTAGTTATTGAGACTAAGAAGGTTTAGTTTATTTTTTACTCTTCAGTTCCGTATTTCGTCGGTTAAAGTTTTTGTTAAAAAGTTTTTATTTTTCAATTTTTTGTGGCTGAAATCTACTAATTACTACCTACTCGTTTTTTTTATTATTTCCAAAATACTTACCTTACTTCAACTATTACGAATTAAATAATATGATTATCTACTTTTACTATTTGTTGTAATATAAATTATATTTGTTGTTCTGGTTAGTTTATTTCATTACTTTGTATATCATTCCATCCTCTCATGGAATATAATGATTGTGACGGATGTGGAACAAAAATAATGACAGTAGCGATCTGTCATTGTTAACTACATATGTGTGTGCCAATGTTCACAAGTGAAAAATCAGTTATCCCCTATTTTTCTACCCGTAAGGGTGGATAGTTTCATTCGAAATCCAAATATGAGGTATACCCGATCTAAAAAAAAAATAATCATCCAAATCGAAGAACCCAGTACAAAGTTATGCCTGATAGAATCGGTTAACGGACCAGAATTCAGAGGGTGAGTGATCAATATCCTCCATTTTGGTACCCTTAGGGGTATATTTCATCTTTCAAATTCGGATGGGACCAATTTCGAAGTACATCCTATCCACTGAAAAAAGAATTATCGGAATCGGATGTCTCAGTAAAAAGTTATGCGTGATCATACATAAAAAAAAAATTATAAAAAAAATATACGCGTCGACTAGAGAACCTCGTCCTTTTTGGTTCCGTCCGTTAAGAAACTCAGGCACTGTTGGATCATTGATTTTGGCATAATTGCAATTTGATTTTTTTAATGCACTTTATTGCAGTAGACCTGGATGCATCATAGATGGTCCGATTTCAATTTTTCTAAAAGATTACAAAATGACTATGCTCATTTTGGGTTGAATGCTTCGAAATAGATGAGAAATACTTGCAAACATGACCATGTTACGCCACTGGTCTATTATGGAATTATATAATGAGATGGTTAAATCCCTCACCGTGGTGAGCTAAAATAGTAAAAATTGTGTATTAAAATAAATACCACTCTGATTACTCCAGCTACGCCACTTGCTGGTTATCGGAAGAAATATTCAACACTAATAAATCAATAACGCTAAGGAAATATCAAATATAGTGTCGCTATATTTGATTAATCCTTTTTTGTCAAAGTAACTACTTTGGTGCACAGGGAGCATCAATTACTTGGGAATAAGTGAACCGAGATTATTTCGCTGGAGCGGCCTACATGATAAATATCTCTTTCTCTTAATACAGGGAATGTGGGGCGTTTAGATAGAAGCACGTACCGATCTCAGAAAGATTAATAAATAATGCACTTGGAAAAGCATTAGAATATACATATATATTTTATAATAGTAACATAGCATTTCCATCAGTTCTATATACTGATAAAATGATAAAAATAGTCAAAGAACGGTTGAGATTTTACATTATGTGAGTTTTTGGCCGTCTCAAAGTCAAGTGAACTGAATATAGTAAAAATGCCATCAATTGTTGAACAGACTGTTGATGAATATTATTTGAAAAATAGGGGAACATAAAATATGAAGATACATTCAAAAACATATGAAAATTATAATTGATTCAATTTGCTCAAACATAAATCCAGAAAAATATATGAACTCACTCCAGACCATCAGGTTTCAACACTTATTCACTCGATATTTGTTTTACACGATATTAGTTTAGTTGTATTACTATTTTATTTATTTCCGCGAAAGTTGTTCATTTACTTTTATATCGCACTGTATATTAGACTATAGCTGTATTGGTAATGTTTTTCTATGAGAGCATGAACTATCGGTCAGATGTTTTCGGTGCCTTATCTCGTTCTTGAAGCATTGATAACAGGTTTTTTATTAATACTAAATGCTGTTTAACTGGGTATTCACTTTGTGAAGTCATTACTCGTGCAGTTTCTGTTTGACTTGATGGGAATTATCTTTCTTAATAATTTCGCAATTTCACTGCAACATGATTACTTGTCAATGCACTCATGACTGATGACTGTCTAGTCAATAGCTGTTACTTGGTCGATATCTACCGCACTTCTATAAGTTACATTGTTATATGATTACTATGTGAAAGTTTGAGCACTTCTCATCTTTCTGCACTACATGTTAATCAAATGAAAGTTCAAACACGTCTCGCGCTTTTTATATGATCTCCCCTTCCATGGATTGTTCTTTCTTGAACCCCTCTGGTCACATTCCCAACGTTAATTATAATTAAATTATTAATAAATCACCGTCTGAGTATTTGATGGCTCGTTACTGTAGCCGGAAGAATGTATGAAAAAATTAATGATTTATCTATTTTGTGGTCGTATTGCATTTAATGAACACACCTTCGTCCTCTTGTAGTACTACAAAACAAGTTTCTAAAATTGATACATTCGAAAAATTCACGTTTTCCAACAGACAATTTATTTTGCGAAGCCGGTGTTCTTGATATTCGTCAACTCTTTTATTTCAATATCATTTTAACGTACCACAAGAAGAAAAGTTATCGCTTACCGCCACACAATTATAACACCCGAAAAAAAGATCATCATGTCGATTTGTTGAAAATATAAACAGGATGTTCATAAAATCAGATGTGGAATCATCTGCGACTGAAAGATAAACCTTAGTCACTATCTTCCATCGTCAAGATAACCTCTTGTGGGGTATTCATGTTGAAAAGGGAAACATTCTCAATTGAAATATTTTTCTGTGAATTGAAAAATCCACGATTAAAATGAAGTTATTTTTTGTGAATGTCTAACAGAAAACAACTACTTTCCCGGCTAAAGCCACGCTGGACATTGAACTACATCTGATAGATATTCTGAAAAGGCCCTAACTCAAAAGAAAAAACCTGAAATTGAAAATTTGCATTTTCATTCAGATAGTTATTTGATTTTCTATTCCAGTCTTAATTAAGAACTCATAAAGATGAATGAGGCAAAGAAGAATGTTTTCCAAAAGAGAGTACTCACCAGAAATCATTCATAACATTGACGCAGGAGAGACATCGCATTCACTAGGTCTTCAATACATTTTTGTCGACGAAAATCTATTTCACGCTTCCACGATCATCAGGAAGACCGGAAGAAATGGGAAACACATTTTCAAGAAGCAATCTCACTTTGCAAAGATGGAAAATGTTAGAATCATTTCTTTTGGAGAGACACTTTGAAATTAGTGTTTTCTGACATTAAAACCTGTCATGGGGTATGATAGATTGATTTGTTGAAAATATAAACAGGATGTTCATAAAATCAGATGTGGAATCATCTGCGACTGAAAGATAAACCTAAGTCACTATCTTCCATCGTCAAGATAACCTCTTGTGGGGTATTTCACAGAAAAATATTTCTCTCAATATTCAATTGAGAATGTTTCCCTTTTCATCATCATGTCATTCCGTTAACACAAAAATCACTCTTACAGCATACCTACACCTATCTAGCCCCAAAATTATTCAACACTCTTCCGAATACAATAAAAAACATTGACATATTTCACCACTTCAAAAGGCAATTGAGACAATTTATATGTAGGCAGCCAAGACAAACGATTTCCGATTTTGTTGACAAAAAAAATATTTTAAATTAAGTTTCTATCAATGTAAGCAATATGTGAATGAACAAAATTGTTATTACTTTTATCATATAACTTTATAGCATATATTAGTACATCAAATTGTCCATTTTAAATTTCATAAATTACATTACACATAGATGGGGGTGTGCGAATGTGATTGTAAAAATTCGTCTTTACATTTAGATAAGTCTGATATTCAATGGATTTTTTCACATTTCCGTAATTGTTAGTCAGTAGGTTCATTATTTATAAATTTTATCGTATTGTATTTTATTATATTGTATTTCTCGAAACAAGTGTGAACAACACTCATCGAGTACTCATTTATTCACCTTTATCTGTTATTACATTGCTTTGTATCCTTTTCCTAAGTGAATAAATAAAAATATAAAAAAAAAATATGAAAAAAAAATTAAAAAAATGAGCTGTCAAAACCTATAATTTATAGTTTCTTTGTTTACTATGAAATTCCTTAGATTTGCGTAACTCGGAAGGTGATGATTTGTTAATAGCTCCTTTGTGAAAGGGTGTCTTTTTTATATGCATTCCAGGGCTGGACGATTTTTCTGTACTTATGGAGTTATGACAATCGAAAACCAGCGAGTGCATGAAAGCGGCTCAGGAGCGGGGGGTAGAGCAGCAGATTCATAATGGGCCAAAGGCTCATTCTAGAATTATTGGAAAAAGCTATACCCAGCTACCTTGATGGTGACGCCACTAGATGATAGTAAAATTAGTCAAATTCATCTCCTAAGCATTCTTGTGAAAAATGCAAAATAATGGTAATAACTTCAACACGCATCGATTATCAAATAATCGACTTTTCAAGTCCAAATATCTAGAAAACGGTTGCTTATAGCGACTTGTAACAGAGGTAGCTTTTTTACGTAGATATGATGGAGGAATTGATTTTTTTACAGGAAGATGTGCTAAAAGTACGCTCAAGAAAGTTATGAATCTTCAAAAAAGAAAAAGACGTGTAGGTGGCGCCCCCTACGAGTAAGAGCAATAATAACATCAGGTTTGAATTTGACACCTCAAAAAACCTCTAAAAACCAATTTTTGTTCAATTAAAGTCAATATTTGAAAAAGTTATTTAAAAAAAAACTAAAATAAAAATAAAACTTCAACACTCTGTATCTTGCCGGACATATATTTATTTGAACAATTCATATTGGAATATTATGAGGAATCAACTCCTGAAGTTTGTCAAAGTACTTCTGACTTATCCTGTATAAAGAATCATCTTCAATATAAGTAATGTTACCAGATATTTTTTTTGCGATTGGATATCTATGGAGGAACGGAGAGATGGGTTAAAAAAATTATTGCTGAATTGTAACACTTATATATTTGCAAAAACATTTTCATTATAAATCTCAAATCATAGTTTGGAGCTGAGATGCTTTATCCTATGCATCTTATCCCAGAACTCCATAGCCGGCCTGTCTGGATGTTCTGATAGCATCCTAATATCCCTCCCAATGTCCAGAACTCCAAATGAGTTTTTGCTTATTGGAGTCCATCTCGTTGGAAGTATTGGATCGTGATCTATCGGAGTGGGATTACCATATTTGGCAAAGTTCGTAAAGAGCTTCACCATCCTCAGTATCCCGATGAACTCAGCGTTATTAGGTTCGATATCCGGAGTGAAAAAACTCTTGAAGAGGTAAGCGATGTCATCAGCATGACATACTCCTGAAACAAAAAAGATCCATATTTGATTTCTTCGTATTATTGGTATCTATTCTCATTGACATTGATCTCTTTTTTGATAGTTTCCTGGAGAATTTTATGTGGTGTTTCAACTGTTCATTTATTAAAAAATGTCGGACTCCCAAAAACACTCCCACAACTAATAGAATAAATGTATCTCATCAACTTCATAAAAAAAGAAAAGAACTCCGGGATATCGACTGGCTGCGTAAGAGAGTGCCCGATGAAAATATAACAAAGCGCTTTAAACAACTGAGAAAAGAAGTTAACGAACAAAAAAAAAAAAAATTTAAAAAAAAAAAAATTTAAACGAAAAAAAAAGAAAAAAGAAAAAAAAATTTATTAAAAAAAAAGCGTGGGGTGCATGGTATCGCCTCGGTGTGTAATGTACTATATAATTATTGATACCATGCACCCCACGCTTTTTTTTTTAAATAAAATAATGTTTTTTCTTATTTTCTATTTTTTAGTCTGGTTTGCTATAAAAGCGTGTTTTTTAGTTTTTTCAAACTATTATTCATTTCCTACTTTTTAGTGTGGTTTATTTATAAAAGCTATTATTTTTTTGCAAATTAGAAAATGGAATAATCTTATCAAATTGGGTAATCATGATCTCCGACCCCAAAAACCCCCCATAGCAAATTTGAAGCGAATCGGACCATAATCACAAAACTCGGCCGCCATTTTAAAGCCGCCATTCTGAATTTTCCAATTTTTACCAAAGAATCATAATATTCGACCCCAAAAACCCCCACATACCAATTTTGAATGGAATCAGACCATAATCACAAAACTCGTCCACCATTTTGGAGCCGCCATCTGGAATTTTTCAATTTTGACAAAAGAATCATAATTCCGACCCCAAAAACCCTCGGATACCAATTTTGAAGGAATCGGACCATAATCACAAAACAAGTACGCCATATTGGAGCCGCCATTTTGTTTTTTCTCCACACAAAAATTTCTTAATGCATTGTCACCGGAATTATGTACACTTGCCAAATTTCAAATCATTCGGACGTCTGGAAGTGGGTCAAAATCGCGCCCAAAGGATTCGGTTACAAACAAACAAACATACAAGTGAAGCTGATATAAAGCGTGTAAAAAACAACACATTTCGGTAAGATTATAAATGAATCCAATAATAAAACTACCGAAGGCAAGCGTTATATGGGTAAAATCGAATAAATTTGATATAACGGTGTAACAATGACACAACCAAAAATGATGCCCGCCACTTTCGGAAACTATTTGTCAACCGTAATCAACGAGAAAATCGCTCACCACTTCGGCCCAGAACGATCGTTCAATTGCACTACAGGGCGAGCCACACGTAATTCGTTTTTCTTTGTCCCCGTCAACGAAAATGAAATCATTGAAATAATTGATCAATTGCCCAATGAGAGGTCCACTGGCCCTGATGAAATTTCTGTATCGGTAATAAAAGCAAGTAGTTCCATTATCGCACCCATTTTATGTCCCATAATCAATACAAGGGAAGTTCCCTTCTGTTCTCAAATTAGAAATTAGCTTCAGTGAACCTGATACATGAGAAAGACGATTCTGAGCATTTTTTCAAAAATTATAGAGAAAGTAGCTGCAAAAAGAATAACTCAGTTTCTCGAAACTTTGAATCTTTTCAGTGATAGCCAACACGGCTTTAGAACCGGTATCCCAACAGAAACAGGGACTATACAGTGCGTTCAACATATCACAGACAAAATGGACGTCGGAGAAAACGTAGTATCAATTATGTTTGATCTCACACGGGCTTTTGACACCGTTGAGAGCTCCCTCGTATTAAAAAAGCTATATCAACTAGGAATTCGGGGCTCCATAAATAATTGGTTTACTTCATTTTTCATGGTAAAAATTGATGACGTCACCTCGGACGAATTTGAAAACGATGTCGGAACTCCCCAAGGAAGCGTACTTGAGCCCTTAATTTTCTTGATTTTTATTAACGGTCTTCCACGTCATATAACTGAGGGAAGAGTCCTGATGTATGCTGATGACACCTGCATAATTGACTCGGAAACAACACTAAAACAGTAAATCGACACTATACTATCAGAATTCAAAGACTGGTGCTCCAAAAATAGGCTCATTATAGACCACAACAAAACAATAATTACAGAACACCAACAATCCCACATATCTCATTTGAGGGGCGTTCGTTTGAACTATCCAAAAACACTAAATTTCTAGGCACACAGATAGATTGTAATCTTTCTTGGGAATAACAATTAGATAGCATATGTAGTGAGCTAAACAAATGATACTATGTAATATTGACTCTGCAAAATAAGTTAGATTTTGAATCTCTATTGAATGTGTATTATGCTCTTGCTTATTCAGCCATATCATACACTATCGTTGTATGGGGCCAAGCCTCTGAAACGAAACGAGTATTTATTTTACAAAAACGAATCATTCGGCGTATTTTTGGACTTTCATACAAAACCTCTTGCAGAGATACTTTTATATATTATGGTATTCTCACAGTACCATCTATACAGGGTGGCCCACCACATTCGCCTCGGTATTTCTACGAGAAATGAAGAGAGTTAGGGAAAAACTTTTAGCACAGTTATATGTGGGTCCATGAGGAGCATATTCCAAAATTATTTTGAAATATATAGGGTGATCCCCAAAAAAATTACATACCAAAGTTATATTTTTTCTTATGGAACACCCTATATTTTTTTATATTCTTAGATACTATAGACAAAATAAAGGTGAGTTACTATTATATTTCCCATACTCAAAACTGACGGTTTCTGAGAAATTTTGAGAAATTTAAAAATACAGACCATAATATGAAAATTGTTTTCACCCTGTAACGTGTAACGAGCTGCTCGTGATTAAATGTACTGCTTAGCTTAAAGGTTAAAGTTAACTACTACATGAAATTTTTAATGCAATATTATACAGAGTGGCGAAAAAAATTGCCTCAAAATTTGGACACATTTAATTAAATAACTTCTCAAAGTTGAATGGAACACCCCGTATTTAGTGGCGTAATTTGACGCAGAATTAGATTCCCTTCAAAACTATATTAGGGTTCCCTATACCTATCTCTTCTGCTTTCTACACAAAAGGCGTTTTTATATTTTACTTATGAGTAATTTTTTTATTTAAAAATGAAACACACTGTACTGTAATGAAAAGCTTGAAAAGCATTTTTGAAGTCATTTTATCGAAAGATTAAGAATCTTAAATAGCTTATTATTTTAATAAATGCTCAAAATGGTGTCCATTATTCTCGATGCATAGGCGAACTCTTTCTTGAAATGAGTGCTGAACTCGGGATAACATATTTTGCGGTATGGAACGAAACGCATTTCTTATTCGTACTTTCATATCCTGAGGTGTCGTTGGCGGTGTATCGTGAACAATACTTTTGATATATCCCCCTAAAAAATAGTCGGGACTTGTAAGGTCTGGAGACCTGGCTATTATTGAAAAAATAGTATAATAGGTTTTATAGGAAATCGTAAATGTATGTTTTTATTGACCCCATATTGTAATTTTGGTATTTATTTCAATATGAAGTCTAATTTGCTAAGAAACAAGCGAATTTAACATATTTCGCCTCAATGATTAAGACACGTGCATCTTCTTATTTCGAAATGGCAATAAATTTGAGTTTTTACATTTGCCTGCATTTTACTTTAGATACACCGTATTTTCAAAAATTTAAACTTCTGCTCCTAGCGAATCTACGTATTCCTTAATAAAAAGGTTTTTAAAACGCTTTTCAAGCTTTTCATTATAATACAGTGTGTTTCATTTTTAAGATAAAAAAATTACTCATAAGTAAAATATAAAAACGCCTTTTGTGTAAAAAGCAGAAGAGATAGGTATAGGGAACCCTAATATAGTTTTGAAGGAAATCTAATTCTGCGTCAAATTACGTCACTGAATACGGGGTGTTCCATTCAACTTTAAGAAGTTATTTAATTAAATGTGTGTCCAAATTTTGAGGCAATTTTGTTGGCCACTCTGTATAATATTGTATTAAAAATTTCATGTAGTAGTTAACTTTAACCTTTGAGCTAAGCAGTACATTTAATCACGAGCAGCTCGTTACACGTTACAGGGTGAAAACAATTTTCAAATTATGGTCTGTATTTTTAAATTTATCAAAATTTCTCAGAAACGGTCAGTTTTTAGTATGGGAAATATAATAGTAACTCACCTTTATTTTGTCTACAGTATCTAAAAATATAAAAAAATATAGGGTGTTCCATAAGAAAAAATATCACTTTGGTATGTAATTTTTTTGGGGCTCACCCTATATATTTCAAAATAATTTTGGAATATGCTCCCCATGGACCCACATATAACTGTGCTAAAAGTTTTTCCCCAACTCTCTTCATTTCTCGTAGATATACCGAGGCGAATGTGGTGGGCCACCCTGTATATATATATATATATATATATATATAATGAAACTATTGACATTCATTTATAACAACAAAAACAATTTTGATAAACACAGCGATACACACGGATATAATACGAGAAATAAAAACAATATATTAGTAAATATGGCAAAACACTCTTTCCAAAAAAAAAATCGCCGATTACTGCGGGTAGTCGCTTCTTCAATAAACTACCTTCTTCCTTGAAGAGCTCGAAATGCGTAGAGGTTTTCAAATGCCGTCTAAAAAAACTCCTAATAAAGGAATGCTTTTACCTGTAGAACAGTTCGAAAACTACATTAATGGTAATAAAATCATATATTTTTTTTTTTTTTTTTTTTTAAATTTTGTCATTTTAAATTTTTTATCGATTTATTAGTTCATCTTCATACAAAGATTCTTTTTTGTGACTCGTCCAATCTGTTTTTTGTAAATAGGAAACGGACTCGATAAAATTTGATTTGATTTGATTCATTCTTGATATAATTGGTGAGAGATTCAATGGTTCATTCTGTAAATAAATATTAATATTTGAACGATGTTATTGTTGCTTCGTGATCATGTTTATCAGGATAAATATAATAAAATGTGATTTTTTCTATCGATTTTGAGGTATTTCATAAGGTTTGTTTATGATTTTGAAGGTTTTGTCTGTTCTGATTGAGATGTTTCAGAAAAGAACCTACAGACTAGCCGCAGTGGCGAACCTATAACAAAAAGATACAAAGAAGAATAAAATAAACATGACCACAAAAAAAATGCTATTACCTACAGTCGCAGTACAACTGAAGTAATCCATGCGCCGCAAATTGGTTGGTTGTAATGAAATTTTATTGCAAATTGTCAAATATTCCAGAAAAGAATGGTTTTTATGATTATCCTATGAAATTCAATCCAGTTTGATATCTGCTGTTTGTAAATAATATTTTGCTTCCTAAAATTTTGCATGTAAATGGACATACAGTGCTTGTATTAAGTCCGTTTCCCCTCTACTAATTTTTGAACCACCTGGTATATCGCAACGGGATTTGGAGAGCTCAAATAGGAGATGAAAACATACTTTTTTATGAAAAAATCACAGCTAAAAGTTTCAAAATGGCGGCTGAGCGCTATCTTCAATGATTTTTTTTAATAGAACATATTCCATTTTCTAAATCTGCTCATAATTCGCAACAGTTTTCTTCGATACACTTTACTCCTAAATTCAATTGTTTTCAAAATATTAACGTTTGGAAAGTGACATTTTGGTCATTTCAAACCCAACCAAAAATACTAATGTTGCTTTCAATCAAGTTTGCATTGGAAAAAATTGTTGTCGCGGTAACATCTTGTTTACTGTCAAACTGAACTGCTAACTGTCAAATAGTCCGGTGAGCGCCTAAATCCTTTTATGAAAAGTGTTATCATGGCTCGTAGTTTAGACGATAAATATGAAGCAGTTTTGATATTTGGAGAAGCTGGAAGAAATTATCATCTAGCAGTCCGTATGTTTAATGATAGATTTCCCGAGAATCCTATTTTGAGGTCATATTTGCGCAAACTTTTAAATAAGCTCCAAGCAACTGGTACGCTGAAAGATGCTCCAAGATCAGAAGAAAAAAAGGTAGAAATTGTTGCTGAAATCCGACTCAGTCGACGTCTGCAGTTGCTGAATCCTGTGGAGTAAGTTCAAAAAATGTCCAAAGAGTCCTAAAAAAGAAAAGTTTCATGAAATGGAAATCCTGCATGCTCTCACGGATGATGATCCAGACCATAGGGTTGAATTTTGTGAGTGGTTAACAAGAACAATTGAAGGAGAACGGGGCTTCCTAAAACGTGTGTTTCGCATACGAATGCACGTTTTTTCTTAATGGAAAAGTCAACAAACAGAATGTACGATACTGGAGCGATACTAATCCGCATATTTTTAGAGAAGAACATACCCAGTTTCCTAAAAAGGTGATTGTTTGGGCGGGGATTTTGGGCAATCGCGTTGTTGGACCGATTTTCATCAGAGGCAATCTTAGAGGAGTTCTTTACAGAAATCTTTTATAAACTGAAATTGAACCTCGAATAGGACAAATTGTATTAAACAATCAGGAAGAGTTTGAAAATCGTGAAATCATATATCAGCAGGATGGGGCACCTCCCCATTTCGATCGCATGGCTAGAGAGTTCCTCGATACAAACTTTCCTGGGCGATGGATAGGTCGCAGGGGAAGTACAGAATGACCACCTAGATCTCCGGGTCTTACACCTCTATATTTTTTCATTTGGGGGTACCTGAAGTCAAAAATCTACGCCACTGAATGCCAAACAATAGAAGATTTGGAACGCAGAATAATAGATACATATGAAGACATAGATGAACAGACTTTCATCAACGTGAGAGAAGCTATTTATAATAGGGCACTTCATTGTCAAGATTTAGGAGGGGGCCACATTGAACACTTGATGAAATAATTGTTGGGGTTAAATAAAAGTGTTATTCAAAAATAAATTATAATTTTTTAGCTAACTAGTTTGTTTTGATTGTGAATTTACAGAACACATTCGTAGGCTTCGAGATTTTCCGGTAAGCGGTACCGTTTATCCTTAATAAACTATCTTTACGCCTCTTATTAGTCGAATTCATCAAAAGATTTAACTACAAATTAATAACAACGTTCAGTTAGCAAAGTGTTTTACCGGAAGTGACTAAAATCCAGATTTCATTTTAAACCGGAATGTCACTTTTCAAACGTTAATATTTCGAAAACAATTGAATTTAGGAGTAAAGTGTATAAGAGAAAACTCTTGAGAATTATGAGCAGATTTCAAAAATGGTATAATATACGGGGTGTTCCATTCAAAAATTTTATTGAAGATGGCGCTCAGCCGCCAATTTGAAACTATTAGCTGTGATTTTTCCATCAAAAAGTAGGTTTTCATCTCTTATTCAAGCCCTCCAAATTAGAAGGGGGGAACGGACTTTAGACGAGCACTGTATATTTTTTCTGTTTTTGTAAAAACTCAGATTATCTATCAAACTTAATTATAAATACATTGTACTAGTTAAGCTCGTGTCTTAAGAAGCTATACTGAATTTACCTGTTCCAGCTAGCCCATAAAGGTTTTTCATGAAATTCAATTCAGTTTCTAGTGAAAATCTGTAAAAATATATAGGAGCTGCACTGGATTCCAAAAGGCGTTCGGCAGTCTTGTATACTTCATACTGGAAGGCGTTATCGGTATACAGCTAAAAATGAAGAAACCATAAAAATATCGAATATTTTATAGAAACATTTTCATACAGGGTGATTCAAAAGTACTTTGACAAACACTTCAGGAGGTGATTCCTCACAATAATGAATTGTCTCGAAAAATATATTTCCGGAAACGCTTCGTTTCCAAGATACATGGTGTTGAAGTATTATTTTTATTTTCGTTTTTGTCAAATAACTTTCGAAATACTGACCTCAATTGAAAGAAAATTGGTATTGAGAGGTATTTTGAGGTGTCAAATTCGAACCTGATGTTATTATTGCTCTTACTCGTAGGGGGCGCCACCTACACGTCTTTTTCTTTTTTGAAGATTCATAACTTTTTTGGAGCGTACTTCTAGCACATTTTTCAGTAAAAAAAACAATTCCTCTATCATATATACGTAAAAACCCCTGGTACAAGTCGCTATAAGCAACCGTTTCCTAGATATTTGGACTTGAAAATTTCAAGTCAATTATTTGATAATCGATGCGTGTTTGCATTTTTCACAAGAATGCTTAGGAAATAAATTTGACGTTTAAGTAAGTAGTTTTGGTAATTACATATTATGTGACAGTTAAACGTTTTGTTAAAGTTTCTGTAAGTATTAAAACACGAATTTTGGAAAAATTGATAATTCAAACAATAATGCTCCTTTAGCCGATATGAATTCCGTTTATGGCCTTGCGGATGGCAATGCGCCCGAAGCAAGACGTATTTATCAGGAGCGATTTCCTAATCGAGTACTGCTTTCAGCTCCAACATTTACCAGTCTCCACCGTCGTTTGGCAGAAACTGGTAGCTTTGAGAGAACAGCTGATATTATTGGATGACCACGAGCAGTCCGTACCCCAGAATTGGGAGAAGCTGTTCTGAACGCTCTCGAGGAGAATCCAGAAACAAGTACAAGAATAATTGCTGAAGCTCTCAATTGTACTCAGTCCACAGTTTGGAGAATTATCCACGATCAAAAATTCTATCCATTCCATATTCGAAGGGTACAAGCTCTTTTGCCATGAGACTTTCCCCAACTATGTGTCAGTGGTTTTTGAGAAAATTGGTGGAAATCCTCAATTTTTAAGATCTATACTCTTTACGGACGAGGCAAACTTCTCCCGGAATGCTATCACAAACTTCCATAACAACCATGTTTGGGCTCTGGTGAATCCGCACGCAGTACGTGAAATACATTATCAGTATCAATTTTCTGTAAATGTATGGGCGGCAATAATTGATAATTACTTGATAGGTCCTCTCTTTTTTCCGTTCCGACTGAATGGCGCAACTTACAGAGACATTTTAGAAAATGAATTGCCGGGACTACTTCAGAATGTACCATCAGAAATTCGTATCCGCATGTGGTTTATGCATGATAGGGCTCCGGCCCATTCTAGCGTTGTAGCCAGGGAATTCCTTAACACTGTCTATACAAATCGATGGATCGGTAGGGGTGTAGAAGAACCTACCCAGGCGTGGGCACCAAGGTCCCCAGATCTAAACCCGCTAGATTTTTATTTTTGGGGAAATTTGAAGTCACTAGTTTATGAAACTCCAGTAGCGAACAAGAAAGATCTAAGAAACCGAATAGTAGACGCCTGTGAAACAATAAGAAACACACCAATAATTTTTGAGCGAGTACGAGATTCAATGACTAGAAGACTGAATGCCTGTATCTTCGCTGAAGGTGGACACTTTGAACAATTTATTTGAATACAATTTAATTTCTTTTGTTTTATTTTATTCTACATATTAAAAATTTCTTGAAATGAAATGTTGATATTTCTTGCAAATTTTATTAAAACAAATACAGATTTTGCACCCTTGATACAAAAATAACAATGTTAAACGAGTAAGAATAAATAGAATACGTGGCGCCCCCTACAAAAAACCAAAACAACTTACTTAAACGTCAATTTCATTTCCTAAGCATTCTTGTGAAAAATGCAAAATAATGGTAATAACTTCAACACGCATCGATTATCAAATAATCGACTTGAAATTTTTAAGTCCAAATATCTAGAAAACTGTAACTTATAGCGACTAAAGGGTAGCTTTTTTACGTAGATATGATAGAGGAGTTGAATTTTTCACTGAAAAATGTGCTAGAAGTACGCTGAAAAATGTCATGAATCTTCAAAAAAGAAAAAGGTGACGCCCCCTATGAGTAAGAGCAAAAATAACAACAGGTTCAAATTCGATACCTCAAAACATCTCTCAATACCAATTTTCGTTTAATTTAGGCCAGTGTGTCGAAAATAATAAAAAAAAACCAAAATAAAAATGAAACTTTAACACCCTGTATCTTGGAAACGAAGCGTTTCCGGACATATATTTATTTGGACAATTCATATTAGAATATTGTGGGAAATCACCTCCTGAAGTTTGTCAAAGTACTTTTGAATCACCATGTATATGAAATATATTGGAAACGTTACGGTCAGACTCACCCTATAAATATTGTCCAAATCTGTCGAGCTTTCTCTTTTGTCGGGAAAATAAAAACTTTTCACTTCTTCAACAGCTCTCTTATAACTATCACTACCCACTCTCAAATTCATCGAGCGAGGAATCACACTTTCATCAATTATATTAATGTTTTTCTGACCCTTAACATTCAAGGCATAGACGAACATTCCCTCTCTAGAGACACAACCTGTCATAAAGGGCACTTTCGAGTAATTCCCTAACTTCATGATGTCGAGTGGGTCTTCAGCGAGAAAGGCATCCTTGGAAGGTTTTTCTATTACTGGTCCAAAAGGTCGGAATAGACTCACCAAGAAACGCTGAAAAAAGTATGTATTATTCTCATTTCAAATGGCTTCATTATGATACAAAGAATTATAATCGGGTGGCTCAGCAATTAGGTTGAGTAGCAACCGTCATAGTCCAAGACGGGACTGCAGAAAATTTAGCCAATCGAGTAACAGAATGAAGTTTTTAAAATGTCAGAACTCACAGTAAACATGAGAAAAATCGTTGACTGCCTGGGCAAAAGTGGTGCATAAGTTTTTTATGGCCTTTTTTCGAAAAAAGCAACCAACCAGCGGTCTAAGATGATGGTTCACAAAAGGGACAGAGGGTGAGCGTGGGTTCAAACTCTAGCTCGGGCAGTTTTTATTTATTTTTTCCTTCGAAATTGAAAAATGATTTGTTTGGGGTAAATATTCATCCCAAAACAAATCATTTCTCATGTCTGAAAACTGGCTGCAGGAAACCTGACCGATCGAGTAACACCATGAAATGTTTTCACAAGCTCTCATTTAATTTCATATAATATACAGTGCTTCTCAAAAGTCCCCTCCCCCCCTCTTATTTTTGGAACGATTATACATAAACAAGTGAAATTTGGAAACTGAATATTAAAGGTTGTAAACTTCCCTACTAGTGATGATAGATGACGAAATCGTCAAAGATGACATCACAAGGCCATTGTGACCAATAATTTTAAATGGAATCCTACGGCAAGCGACACCTCTTTTAAAAGGTATCGAAAAAACCTATTCAATGATACCAATTTTGTTTGTGTTTATGGCAGTTTTAATGATTCATTAGTAAACATTAAAATTTAAATTCCATTCAGTATGATATTAATTACAGATTTAAGAATCAGTATCTACTTGAAGAAATTGCTCGGAGTGACCTCCATTTACTTCCTGACAGTGAAATATCCTATTTTTGAACTCTTCTCGTACTTTTGCAAATGTGTCTGCGGAAACAGCCTCACATTTTGCAACAATACGTTGTTTTAAAACGTCAATATTGTCAGGTTCCGTGGCGTAAACCTTCGAGTTAAGGTACCCCCACAGAAAAAAATCCAAAGGTGTGAGGTCCGGTGATCGAGCTGGCCATTCCGTTGAACCTCGTCGTCCAATCCATCTACCACGATACTCCTCATCCAAATACCGTCTTACTGCACCGTAATAGTGTGGAGGAGCACCATCCTGTTGGAATATTATTTCGAAATTGCCGAAT
Organism: Gonioctena quinquepunctata; assembly: GCA_018342105.1. NCBI lineage: Eukaryota > Metazoa > Arthropoda > Insecta > Coleoptera > Chrysomelidae > Gonioctena > Gonioctena quinquepunctata. Next base: position 407,783 of record JAFIRS010000359.1, on the reverse strand, counting down.
TCATCTGGATTATCTTCCAAAATTTCAAGGATTAACGGTTCTATTGCGTTTTGCAACAGCTCCAGATAAACCTCACCAGTTAAATTAGTATTTAAAAAAAGAGGCCCAACGATAAGGTTTCCCAGGATACCTGCCCAAACATTCACTCTCTGGGGAAATTGGGTATGTGTTTCACGAAACAGGTGAGGATTTACATTTCCATTTAGATAGAAAGTACTTTTGTCACTAGCACAAATTGTTTTGACATAGTCTGGCTGTTGGTTAATTTTGGTTTCCATATTTTCACATAATTCTAGTCTTCGGTCTGGGTCGTCGTCTGAGAGTTGATGAACCATTTTTAATTTGTATGGATGAAATTTGTTTTTTTTTCAACACCCTGTGTGTCAATGAATTACGTTTTTTATGGAAAATATATAAACTTTATTTCTGATGACTCACTGACAAGTATATTTCAAAATCTCTTTTTGTCAACTCTCTTGTCAAAGTCAAAAGTACAATATACAAAGTAATTTCAACAGGTTTCAGTAACATTCTCCCCCTCGGTGCTAACTTCCTGATTAGCACGAATATTGAGCCGGTGGAGTTTTCTAACAGGTCGCTTGTAAATCCCATGTGCTGTCTGAACATCAGCAACTCTAACGATTCCGTCTGGGCCCATATATACTTTTTTCACTTTACCCATTGGCCAAACTCCTCTCGGAAAATCCTTTTCATTTATGATGACTAGTTCTCCTTCTTCTAGATTTGGTTTATCTTCATTCCATTTACTGCGATTTATCAAATTTGGAAGGTATTCACGTAGCCAACGTTTCCAAAACATGTCTGCTAAGTATTGAGAAATCCTCCAATATTTTTTAGATAGAAGATCTTTTTTGTCAAATACTCCTGGTGTTGTTATGGTGACTGATTTGCCGATGAGAAGATCGTTCGGGCAAATACTAACCGGGTCCTGTGGATCTGTGGAAATATGAGTGAGAGGTCTACTATTTATAATATACTCTGCTTCGCAGAACAAAGTTTGAAGAACTTCTTCAGCAGGGTGTTGATCTTTCATGATGGCTATTAGAGCTCTCTTGAAACTGCCTATGAGACGTTCCCAGCTACCTCCCATGTTCGGACTGAGGGGTGGTAGGAATTTCCAATTTATTCCTCTATTTGCCATATCATCTATCACAGTTCTTATCTGAAATTCATCCAAAGCCTCTAAGAGTTCGCGACATGCTCCTCTCAGATTGCTGCCGTTATCTGACCAAAAAACATTTACGGGTCCTCTCCTAGCTAAAAATCGTCTGATGGCCATAATACAAGAGTCCGTGCTCAAGGAGTGAGCGATTTCGACGTGTATTGCCCTCATTGTCAGGCAAGTGAAAAGGACTCCATAACGTTTTTCGGTTCTTCGACCTATTTTAACCAGAAATGGGCCAAAAAAATCAATACCAGTGGCGGAAAACGGTTTTTCACATTTCAAAAGCCTTTCTGGGGGTAATAAACCCATTTTTGGTTGTGGTGGATTTGCTTTCATACGCCTACAATAAGCACATTCTCGAATTACTTTTTTGACAATTGTTCTGATGTGTGGTATCCAAAATTTCCTCTTGATCTCGTTGATTACGGTTTCAGTTCCTTGATGAGCATTATTTTTGTGAACATGCATAATCATTTTATGTGTATAAGGATGATTCCCATCTAGAATTATGGGTTCCTTTTCAATCACAGTGATTTCTTCCATATTTATGATTCTGCTAGACACTCTCATAATATGGTTATCATCAAGAACGAGAGACATGTTGTGTAATCGACCATTTCTATTTGGAATTTTCTTCGTCAAATTTGACAAATCCACGGAAAAACAAGATGCTTGAACAAGTTTTCACCATTGCCTTTGGCTCCATTCCAGTTCTTCGCAAGTTAAGAATGTATGGGGTATATTGTTAATCATCAAACCTCTTGTGTTTGTGATAAAACGTTTAATTCGTGCTGTTATGCGGAGCAATTTAACCCAAGTGTAGTGGGATTTTATTTCTGGTAAGGCCTGTGACAAAACTTCGGTAATCAAGTTCACTTGTACTTCATCGGAACTATCCATTATTTCATTGAGAGGCTGTGGAATCTTTGGCCAACTTTGTTTCCTTCCATAAAGAAATTTTTGACCTTTGAACCAACGGCTTTCAATATTCAATGTTTCGTTTGGAGTGTCTCGTGTACAATCATCTGCAACATTATCTGTCGTAGGCAACTAATTCCATTCGTTAATGTCACTGCTCTCTAAAATCCCACCAACTCGGGCAGCTACATACGTTTGTAGTTTCTTCTCACTTTTGAGCCATTGTATAACTTTTCGTGAATCGGACCAGAAATATCTAGCAGAAATGTTCAGTTTCAAATGTTTGATTACTTCGCAGCATAATCTCACTCCCAATACTGCAGCTAGCAGTTCTAATTTGGGTATCGTTAGTGTTTTCAGGGGTGCCACACGTGCCTTCGAAGCAATGAGATATAGCTACTGTATTCCAGTCTCAAATAAACTGCTGTAGAATAGGCAAGTTCACTGGCGTCTGAAAATGTGTGAATTTCCATTCTTCTGCTCCTCTTCAGCTCCAGGGAGTAACATCTTGGAATTTCTATGTTCATAGCGGATTTCAGCTCCCGCAGCCAAATAGTCCATTTCTTGAAAATATTGTCTGTTATGAAATCATCCCAGCCAATGCCCAAGCGCCATATCTCTTGTAGCAATATTCTTACTTTTATGGTGATCGGTGATAATAGCCCAATAGGATCGTAAACTGACATTGCCATTTTCAAAACTTGTCTTTTAGAGGGAATTTGTGTGCCATTCATTATTTCCTTAGAAATTTTGTGAAATTTCAGATTGAAAGTAAAACAATCTTTCTCTGAATTCCATAGCATACCCAGAACCTTTTCTTCATTAGCTCGCCTGGCTACCTCCGATTGGATTTGCTTGGTTAGTAAATTCTCCGGAAGTTGTTCCAGAACCACAAGAGAATTCGAGATGAAATTCCTTATTTCGAAACCCGCCTTGCTATGAACGTAAATAACATCTTTAATGAGTTTTACAGCTTCTTCCTCGGTTTCAGTCCCATCCAAATAATCATCTACATAGTGATGATTAATAATTGATTCAGCGGCTCTTCCAAAACACTCGCTATGTTGATTTGCATTGTAGTTTTTCACAAATTGTGCCAGAAATGGTGAAGAAGTCGTACCAAATAACATAGCAGTCATCCTGTAGACATATGGAGATCTACTGGGGTCAAGATCACGCCATAAGAAACACTGTGAAAAATTATCTTCATCTGAAATTCGAATTCTATTGAACATCTCCCGAATGTCACCTGCGAAAGCTATTTTATGTAGTCGGAATGTCAAGAGAATACCGAAAAGGGACATCAGCCAATCAGGTCCAGGTAAGAGGCAATCATTCAATGATAAACCATTTGTTCTTGCGGCTGCATCAAAAACAACTCGAACTTTTCCCGGTTTATTGGGGTTCAGAACTGCAAAATGGGGTAAAAACCATGTATTCTTTGCATTTTCAAGCTGTTTTGCGGTTACTGGGACTGCATACTTCTTATCCAGCAGCTTTCGAATTTCGTCTCGATATGATATCGTGAGTTTTTCATTTCGAGACAAGCGTTTCTCGAGACATTTCAGCCTCTGGTTCGCCATTGGAAATGAGTCCGGTAAAACAAGGTCATTTTCTTTCCACGGCAATCTTACTTGATATTGATTCCCATATCGCTGAATAGAATTTTCTGCTATCGATATCGCCTTTTCTTCCTCTTTGGTCTTCCTTCTGTCCATTTTTGTGATTGCTACTTCGAAATTTTCCACTGTCATATAGCTCTTCACCAACTCATGTAGCTTTTCATCTGACTCTTCGCAGCAAACAAAGGAGACTTCAATTTTCTCCTCATTTCTGTCTGGATATCCTATTGTTCCATGGACGGTCCACCCTATTTGAGTTTTGGATAAAATTGGAGCATTCGGAGTGGGCTGAATGACCTGTCTGGAGACGATAAGATGAGCATTGTTTTGACCAATCAGCAATGAAGGTTTCTCAATGACTTGGGATGGGGAGAAGGCTTGTTGTACGAAAGGAAACATTTATATCAAGCTAGCCAGGTCATACTCCTGCTGTGGTAGATCTAAATGATCCACGGTCCTGACATTTTTCAACTCATGAAATACGGTTCCATTTCTTCCTGCAATCTCTGCTTGTACTATCTGAGAATTATTTTCATACCGAAATATATCGCCTGTCCATTTGCAACACAATGGTGATATTGGACCCATCAAACCCAACTGTTTTGACACGGTGGAATCAAGCAGTGTTGTTGTACTTCCTTCGTCTAGAAGAGCCACTATTTCCATAATACCATTTGGACCTTTCAGTTTAATAGGTAATATTTTCAATAAAGTATTGCTGTTTTTATGCGTTACGTGAGTTGTAACTTCAGGCGTTGTCGGATATTCGGCATTTTTGTGTAGTAAACTATTGTGAAAACGATCACAATTGTTAACCCCACATACTTTTCTCTTCTTACATTTTCCTTGATGTTGGCGTAGACAACAATAGCAAGCATTACATTTTTGAACAATTTTCCAACGTTCTTTCACTTGCGCCTTTTGGAAATGACTACAATTTTCTAAAGGATGTTGATTCTGATTGCAAATTTTGCATCGTTTACAGGTGGTCCCTGTTGTATTATTTGTTTGTTGATTCCCAACATTGCTCATACATTTTTATTAGGAACTGCATTGGAGACAAAAGTGATTCTGGAAATGACTTCGGACATTTGTTGTATCCAATCCGAAAAATCTCTCAATGACTCTTTTCTAGATGGGATTTTCTTCTCAATGAGGCAACTTTCCCATTGAGTGAGTAAATGGGGTGGCAATCTGGAAACAAAATTTGCCAAAAGTTGTCTTTGATCGAACATTTGTTCAACCTCCCCTTCTACCACTGCTGCCACGTTTCTTATAGTATTGCTAAAATCCATGAAAGATTCTGAGCTATCCACAACAGGCAGTTTACAGGCTTCCGATAACAACTCTTCCATTATCCTTTCGGGCCGACCATACTTCTTATGCAGAATGTCTAAAATTTCATCTGGTTTCTGAGCGGTTATGAGAAGCATTTCGACTGATTTTCTTGCTTCGCTTGTCAGACATTTGTTCAATCTTAAAACGTTCTCTTTTGGTGAAAATGAACAGGTTTCATTGGACAACTTGTATTGAGAATAAAAAATGGGCCACTTTGAGTACGATAAACCATCGAAAGTCATCAACTGGTTGCCTATTGTTTGACGTGATAGCATATTGTTGATTGATTTTGTTAGGCCCTCTATCTCATTTTTTTGCGCCAATCCTTTTTCATTATTTGCTTCGAAGTAATCATTTACTTCATTTGTCCACTCTCGAACATACTGTGAACTGGATTGTACTGACTTTCTACTTCTAACCTCTTCTTCAGAAGAACATTCTTCCAAACTCGACACAACTTCTTCTTCTAGGAATTCTTGATATTTCGATAATGAATTCTCTTTATTTTTCAAACGTGCTTCACCTATCTTGAGAAGCTTCTGTTTTCTGTCGAGTTCCCTTTGTTTTGCTTCAATTTCTTTGATAGTGTAACGAAGCTACTATTTTCCCGCTATATTTATCAGCCAAAAGCTCCCTGTAAGGAATTAAACCCCGCTTGACACTAATAATAGGTCTAGAAATGCCATTCGTGTTCGTGATAAATCCGTGGATTATATATATCCTAATAAAACAGACTAAACGCCTTCCGGAAACCACGCGACATAGCACGCACGAGTATCCCCTGCGCCGGCTATCGTCTCTCGAGAAAACATTCTCAACAAGCAAGCTAGGCGATATTCAAACGCCAACGAGACATTTCAGTCCTCCGAGAGCAGCCCGAGCCAGCAGTCCAGTCGAGCCAAGAGCATACGATACCGAGCAGACGTCACGATAGAAGCCACCCAGTACAGTTGAGTCGAGACAGAGACGCACGCACCGAGCTGACGTCACAGCACGAAGGATTTTACGAGCTGGGTAATTATTCTGTGAAAGTATACTTTGTATCGAAATCGACAGAGTCCACAAAACGGCGCGCGCATATAAGTCGTTCGAGAGGGATTCGGAAAAGAGGGAGAAGCCGGCCGTAGTTCCGTTTCGACATATTTCAAAGAATTAGTAGCTTGCCCAGCCCAGCAGAAGCAGTCACGCGGCCGACTAGTATCCAGAGTGTGAGCCAAAGACCGAAGCAGTCCACGACCGTCCCGGGCCTTGCCGAAGCAGTGAGATCAAAGTTTGATAATAGGGGGAGAAACCCCTTTACAAATTGGCGCCCGAGCAGGGACCGTTTATATAGTATACCGAGACCTGTCATTTTTGACAGATGTCAACTTCGACTCAAAAGAGAGTCAATATGCCGAGTGACCCCTCGTTTAATAGGTTTCCGGGGGTGTAGAACCGATTACCGTCATCCGTTCCCTTTTCAGGTTAATCATTCACGAGATACGTGGGTGAAAAGAGAGAAAGCAAGCTCTTACGACAAGGACAGTTTGAAATCCGTGGAGCCAGTTCCACAGTGGATTGAACCGAAATCCGTTGAAGGCTACCGACCTGTCATTTTTGACAGATTGTCAAACTCGGCTCAGAAGAGAGCCAGGCGTCCGTGCGGTACCTCCTTAACGAATTTTCGAGTGCGCAGAAGCGCTCCCCGCCATCCGTTCGTCAATAGGAGGTACGGTGCCCAAGATACGAGCACTAGACAAGGAGTTTCGACTGTGAACCAAGTAAGACGTGCGAGCTGAGGAGTTTCCGACTGTGAACCAAGTAAGACGTGCGAGCTGAGGAGTTGAGTGCCGACTGTGAACCAAGTAAGACGTGCAAGCTGAGGAGTTGAGTTTCGACTGTGAACCAAGTAAGACGTGCGAGCTGAGGAGTTGAGTTTCGACTGTGAACCAAGTAAGACGTGCGAGCTGAGGAGTTGAGTTTCGACTGTGAGACAAGTAAGACGTACGAGTTCCGAGTATTCGCCTAAGTTGCCGACAGGACTAGGAAGCTCCATCACCGTGCCAGTGACCACCACAGGACCGGCCGCGTGCCCACTGCCTCTGAGTCCAGGTGCAGGAGGTGACCCCAACGACACCCGCGTCGGATGGGTATACCAGCTACGAAAAGAGGAGCTAGATACAGAGCTCGCTAGATTTCGCTTGGATCCAACCGGCACCGTCGACGAGAAGCGAAGGAGGATCATAAAATTTCTCCGAGAAGGACGAGCAGCATCAACCGCACCGACCGTCACCAACCCGTTTCTGTTCCCCCCGACGACCACAGGAATTGCCACGACAACCGCACCGCCGCCAGTATTACCCACAATCACAGTGACGAGCACTGGAAACCCGATCATGAGCAACGTACTCCCAGGAACCCTAGTAGGAGCACAGGCCGCCCCACTGCCGCCCCACTGCCGCCTACCACGAGTGTAGGGATGGCACCACTGAGAGTAAAGGACTGGAGAGTGACCTTTGATGGAACCAACGACCCCGCCGCCTTCCTCGAAAGATTGGAGGAGATTCGAGAATCTCAAGGCATCCCCGCAGACCGCCTCCTACAAGCTATGCCAGAGTTGTTGGAAGGAATGCCGGCCCTCTGGTTCAGAAATAACCGGGCATGCTGGCCGAGATGGGAAGACTTTTGCACCGCCTTTCAGGACTTCTTCTTCCCCGTCAACTACCGAATTGACTTGGAAGTGGCCATCAGCAGGAGGACACACAACCTGAGAGAGAGTATGACAGCCTACATCACGGACCTGCAGACCATGATTCGCCGCCATGGTGGAATTTCGCCTGATCGGGAGTTAAACTGGCTGTACCGCAACCTACACCGAGAGTTCCGACGTGAAATAAAAAGGACGGACTTCAACAATGTCCATGAATTCGCCAAAGCTGCCAGAGAGTACGAGCTTTTGCGAGCCGAGATTGAGCAAGCTCAGAGTACGACTCCAATGCCGCTTTTTGCACCCCACCAGTGGTCAGTGGGCAAGCCCAACTAGCCACACCGCCCCCTAGGAGCCCAGTAGTTCAGCCAGTTATGAGCCAAGGCAGCCCAGTTATCCGCCGCCCCATCGAAGGAAACCGAGAGTGTTGGCAATGCGGGCAGACAGGGCATTTTAGGAGCCAATGCCAATCAGCCCCAAGGATATTCTGCTCCCGATGCAAGCGAGACGGAGTATTGTCTCGCTATTGCCTTGCACCCATGTTTTTGAGCTTTATTACGAATCCGCACGATCCCCACCCTTTTTCACAAGAGCTTATGGTTATTACGTGTATTCCGCCTACGTTAACACACCCTTCCCGCTTCGTGTCGCTATTTAGTGATTGCCCTGTGTGTATTTGTTGTGATAACTTGAGGCCGCCGTCAGCCGCCATTACTGTACTTTAATGTTATTAATATACCTGTTTATCCTGTTTGTAGTATTCTTTCATTGACTATTCTGAGTAGAATTTGAACATCTAGTGCGCAGTCGCCACCCAGGTTCGAAACCCAGTTGAAGGCAATTAAAGCCTGCCTTGCTGGCCCTGTTACAGTGTCACGACTATATTGACCCCTGGAGTGTCTTTCTTCACTGAGACTGCCCGGAGCAAAAGTAGCCTTTTCCACTATAAACATAAAGGTGGCGCCCGAGGAAAACCGAGAATAGTGAAAAGCGCCAAAGGTTGATAATAGGGGAAGAAACCCCTTTACAATAGGTTTCGCTGTAATTTTCATCTCTTCAATTTCACATTCCAGATCGACGATTTCTTCTTGATTTGAATAAAAATTCTCTTGTAGTATATCTATTTCATTCTGTTTGTCTACTATTTTCGATCTCAGTTGGTGTTTTTTCCGAGAATGACTAATATGATATTTCGTTTTTCCACTTTTTACTGACATGGATATACTTTTTTTTTCTGCCTCATCATTTGAAACATTTTGAAACCTTACCATGAAGTATTTCAGGAATACATTCGTTAAATTACTCGTACTGGTATTTTCCGGGTATTTGAATTCGAAGAAATCACACAATTGTTGTAAACTGAAGATGCTGAGTGATTTACTCAATAATCCACAGTGTTGATCATATTCTGCTGAGTTTTCGCAAAATTCAAATCCAGAAAACGATGAAATATGTCTTCTTGCGGATCTTTCTTTAGCTTCTTCTCCATATAATGCAAAATGAATATTGTTTAGTAAATTCTTATCAGCAGCAGTTTTCAATTTTGCCTCCAACCCTGGTATATCTCGAAGCACCAATTTTTGTGAAGACTGTGCAAATTCTGACTGTACACACCTAGTGCTGGAACTATGCGACTAGAAGGACCACAACTTTGTCAATGAATTACGCTTTTTATGGAAAATATATAAACTTTATTTCTGATGACTCACTGACAAGTATATTTCAAAATCTCTTTTTGTCAACTCTCTTGTCAAAGTCGAAAGTACAATATACAAAGTAATTTCAACAGGTTTCAGTAACACTGTGTACTGTACTTCGACTGACTTCACAGGTAGATGCAACGTGAGTCGTTGAAGAAGTAGGAATAACTATTACTTCTGCCAGTATATACATTTTTTTCTCATCAGAAATTTGTGGTCTGTCAGATCGTTTCGCATCATTAATACTACCCGTTGTTTCAAACTTACGAAGAAGCTCTCTTAAATAAGTCCTCGAAACGGGGCGATCGGGAAACCTCTCATTAAAAATGCGTTCTGCTGCATGAATATTTTGTCCAGTTTCACCAAGAATTAGGATCGCTGCTACTTTATCACCTAAAGCACGTACCATTTCGCTTCTTGAAGCACTTAAACGTTCGGCTCACAACAGTTTAACAAATTATTAAAATGTACAAAAATATTAAAAGTACCAAAAGCTGCTAAAACAGTTAAACGTTCGATCAACAATACACAAATTATCAAATGTACAAAAACTTCGAATTAGGGAGACTAACAAAAACGTCAGCTTATTTGACAACTATCCAGAGGCGGAGCTTGAATTTGGAATTTTAGTATTAACTGATTTAATTCATCACAGCTTTGCGTTTTTTAAAAGCGAGTTGTCAAAACTGCCATAAACACAAACAAAATTAGTATCATTAAATAGGTTTTTTTGATTCCTTTTAAAAGAGGGTTCCATTTAAAATTATTGGTCACAATGGCCTTGTGACGTCATCTTTGACGATTTCGTCATCTATCATCACTAGTAGGGAAGTTTACAACCTTCAATATTCAGTTTCCAAATTTCACTTGTTTATGTATAATCGTTCCAAAAATAGGAAGGGGGGGGCGGGGACTTTAGAGAAGCAATGTATGTATGTTTAGTTCAAATCTTGCAGGTGAATTTTGAGCTACTTCTAGTTGTCCGATTAACGTGAAATTTGGCATTTGTTCATTTTTCCGGTGACAATACATAACGGAATTTTTCCAAAGAAAATCAAAATGGCGACTTCAATATGGCGGACGAGTGTTGTGATTATTATAGTTCGATTCTATTCAAAATTGGTATGTGGGGGATTTTGGGGGCTGGAAATCATGATTTCTTTGCCAGAATTCATGAATTCAAAATGACGGCAACAATATGGCGATGAGTTTTGTGGTTATAGCCCTATTCAAATAGAAATGGGTAAGTGGGGGTTTTTGGGGTCAAAGATTATGATTTTTTGGTCAGAATCTAACAAATTCAAGATGAAGGATCTGAGATGGCGACGACTTTTGTTAAAGTAAAGTAAGTAAGTGAGTGAAGTAAACTTAAAAAAACCAGCTCAGAAGACGCTTTTGAAATAAATGCTCTACTTATGAAAGAAACATCGGATATTCTGCTCGAACCATTGTTTGCTCTAATGAATACGCGAAGATATTACGAGAAATACCATAGGCGTACCAAATGATTTAGTAAAAGCGATACACAAACGTATCAGCCATCATTTCTTCTTTCGCTATGGAAAAGTACTCACCCCAGACCAAGGGCATTTTTGCAAGGTAACAGTAAACCAAATTGAATGAACTGCATCAGATACCCACTTATTAACCTGGAAAACGTAATCTTTCAACCCGCTGCTGTATACGATGACAATCGTGTCTACTCCTGTTTTCCCCCTCTCTACCTACCATTGTGCTGTCTCAATACTGAATTCACTCTACCCCAAAATTCAAAAATATCAATATGCTTCGACTCCCTGAATGGCAACAAGATTGGCCAAAAACTATCTGAATTGGAAGTTTCCATTGGTTTCTAGAAATGTCAACAAATAAAAAGGCCGCTGTCGTAAAATTGGACACATCCATACAATTCTGAAAAAAATGTATCAACAAAATGAAATTATAATAGAAACAGGAGGATATCAAAAAGGAAACAAATCTAGTAATCTTTACAAGAAAATTATCCTGTTCTTCATAACATCTGCAGATCTTGGACGATCTCTGAAAACCCTTTTCTTCACGTACCACCAAAGAAAGAAATCTAAGGTATGGGGATGGCGCGGACCAAGAAATAGTCCTCTGCCTATTCAGGCACGTGCCTGAGGGGGGTAATGGGGTAATTATTCCCCCATGAAACATGACTGCATAGACAAAAAAATCGAATATTCATAGAATATCACTTGAAGTTTGAATCGACCGAAAAAAAGTTGGTGGAGTTATCTCGGATGGTTCTGAAGTAATGATATTTTCTGTGGGTCTATGCACAACGCTCTTTTGACGTATAACATTTTTTGAAAGTCATGAAATAAGTAGTATTACTAATGTGCTCAAAAATGGGAAACAAGCTTGGATTTCACGGGTTAATTTTGCGAATATAACCTAATATTTATCACATTCGGTTTCATTATACGACTATTGAAGATCTATCCAACATTTTCAGCAGAAACGATTTATCTTTCACTTACAAAACATAGTTATCACCACCGGTTGAGCTGTTAGTAAGATATTGTACCTTGATTCCAAAAAAAAGTGGAGGATATCCGTGGTGTTTTATTCCCCAAATTCTTCCGTTTAGGATAATTCTTCGTTTTATTTCTATTTCTGATAATATCTTCGGATAAACTAATATTTCATGAAAATAAATGACACTATTTCTACAAAAAAATACTCTTGCACTGTTTTCTGTAAATGAGTATTTTGAAGTTTATTCGCAAAAATAACAAACACGACCATTAATGATTTTTTGGCCGGCCTGGACCAGGAAACCCAGTTCGTCTACATTCATGCTAATCCCTAAATAAAAAAATTCAGTGTAAATATACCTGATGACGAAGGGTATCTTACGAAAATCTCTCATTGGTTTATCGTAGAATACCGTTTGGCGCCGAAAGCTTATCCCTAAGATGTATAAAAACACCTCTGCTTGCACTGATTCTATGTTGTTTAGATTTTCAAGGGGACACCACTTGTTCCTTTTATCAGAGTTCCAATTTCTGTTGTTCAAAAATGTTTGTATCCTCGCTCAATGTCAAAACTTAATTTTTGGCGTCTTAATGTTATATGAAATTATTTTCTCTGTTTTGTCAGTGTTTACGCGTTTTCCCTTATCTTTGATTTGAAATATTGCTTAGCTCATTTGTTAGTTCGTTCTTACAAAAATTTCGTATTTTATCAGTTCATTAGTGCGCAAGGAAGTATAATTTTCAGGTAGTGTAGTGTGTAAGGATCGTTTTTGTAAAATGGGCCCAATTGGAAATTCAAAATAACGAATACTCCCTCTGGTGTCGATTTTTGAAACTATACATAAGTACATTGTTTACTTTTGGAAACATTAATGTTTATATGATTTTAGCCATTGTATACCTAAAACTTGTCGAATGTCTTTGATTTAATAAAATTCTGGTTTACCTGGTGAATATTCTGTTGACTATTGTACGTCAGCGAGTTAAAAAATTACTGATTTAAGTTCAAATCATTATTGTTGTGTACCTCTTGGGCGAAACGATCCCGTTGTACTGGAATATGATTTCATCATTTACGTGAGAAAATAAACGCAATGTCCTGGTGCAGACTAATCTAGGATTGTCTATAGGCATTTAGAATCTTGAAGAACATTTCCTTCCCAAAATCTCCATGTATCGTCTGTGACCAAGAAAAAAAGTGAAAAGAGAACGTTCAAAGAGAGTTGAGAAGAATGGAACGGAAGAGAAAAATGAGATATTATTCAACATACCGAAGATTATTCATACTGTAACGAAGTTACTATTTTCCCACTATATTTTATAAGACAAAAGCTCCCGGTAAGAAATAAAAGCCCTATCTCCGTTAATAATAATCGGAAAAATATCATTCTTGTCCGACATAAATTCGCGAAGCATGAATTACACATGTCGTAATAAATAGCCCTCCCGAATCGATTACGTAAAACACCTCGCAACACATAGCGAAACAAAGCAATCGTACGTCACCCGCCCCACTCTGGAGCAAGCACTTGAATCGAACGCAAAACTCGAGAATCAAAGTCTCCACTGAAGATTGCATTCATTCACGTACGAGCCAACAGTCCGATCGCCACCCAGCACAGTTGAGTCTAGACAGAGACGCGCGCACCGAGCTGACGTCACAGCCGTCGCCACCGAGAACATGACACTGTGTCCGATCAGCCGTTGACGTCACGAAGGAAGGGAGGCCGATATTCTGGACGTTGGATCAAAGGCGAGAGAAAGCAGTCAGTCGTTCCGAAGCAGCGAAGCCAGCCAACACGCCAGAGAGAGTTTTCCGCCAGAAGCACGAGAGTACAGTTGAGGCGCACGCACCGAGCTGACGTCATAAGCACGAAGGATTTTTACAAGCTGGGTAATTATTCTGTGAAAGTATAATTTGTATCGCAAGCGACAGAGTCCACAAAACGGCGCGCGCATATAAGTCCTTCGAGAGGGATTCGGAAAAGAGGGAGAAGCCGGCCGTAGTTCCGTTTCGACATATTTCAAAGAATTAGTAGCTTGCCCAGCCCAGCAGAAGCAGTCACGCGGCCGACTAGTATTCAGAGAGTGAGCCAAAGACCGAAGCAGTCCACGACCGTCCCGGGCCTTGCCGAAGCAGTGAGATCGGAGTTTGGTAAATATGTTGTATCAGGTAAAAGACATCAGGAAATGTTTGTGAGTACCGCAGATGCGATGTGCGCATGATCGTAAGAGGCACATATATATTTCAAAGCTGTGCTGGTAATTTCTGCATATGAGTCCGTACGACACCCCCCCACCGCAAGAGCTTTTGGTTGCTAAATTTACCCCGCTTGCTTGAAAACACCCTCCCCGCTTCCTCTGTATATAGTGCTTGCCATGTGTTTATTTGTTGTGATAACTTGAGGCCGCCGTCAGCCGCCCTTACTGTATTTCATTATTTTTAATATACCTGTTTATCCTGTTCTTAGTATTCTTTCATTGACAATTTTGAGTAGAATTTTAACATCTAGTGCGCAGTCGCCACCCAGGTTCGAAACCCAGTTGAAGGCAATTAAAGCCTGCCTTGCTGGCCCTGTTACAGTGTCACGACTATATTGACCCCTGGAGTGTCTTTCTTCACTGAGACTGCCCGGAGCAAAAGTGGCCTTTTCCACTATAAAGCTAAAGGTGGCGCCCGAGAATAGTGAAAAGCGCCAAAGTTTGATAATAGGGGGAGAAACCCCTTTACAATACAGTATGGAAAAAGAGTGACTATATATTTATATCTGGGTGATAAGGGAACATTTTCACATAATCTTGTTTGTTGAAATAGATAAAATAAAAAAAAACGTTTTTTGTTAGTTTCCATTTTCAATTCGAACATTCACAAATCGTGTGTACCATTTTTTTTTAAATAATTCATAATAAACATTCTAGATGACTTCACCCAGCTGTCCAGAGAAACTTCGAAAAAAATTTGTGTACAAGCAAATTAGAACATATACTTTGTCTCCTTCGAAGTGAGTTTTTGCAATGATATTGCCTTAAGATTTAAATACACCACTTCACTAGAGTCTTGAAATGAACAACACTACACATAAAAACAGGAAACGAATAAAAAATGGAAATATAAAAAAAACTCCAAACACAAGTGTATAACCTCTGAGAAAACGGACAAACAATGTACTCATGCCTGGTTTGTATTTTGGCCAATCTGGCACTGGCATCTAATTTTGAATTTCCAATTATATTTTGTGTGGACAATCTAAAGCCACAAATTCGAATATTCACCTGTATCCAATTCCAAAGGCAAGTACAAATTTCAACGAAATAACTAATAATATTTTCATAGTCCATTATAGTGTATACGTTGAACTTTATATTTTCTGCAATATCATGACAATAATTTTACTTCCAATTCTCCTTCTGTCACAATACGCGGAAAGAAAATTCAGATAACCTCAAACTCAAATCGTACAAAATACGAAAAACAACACTGTGCTTTCTTTGTGAAATATTCGGCCCTATTTAATCCTAGCTTAACTGTTGGTGAAACTTGGCAGATGACACTTTTCAACCAATACCAAAGCTTAAATTAGAACCCGCAACAATAAATAAAGCTGAGGAAATAAATACACCCTGAGTCGCTTGAGTAATAGTTTAGTGATTCAAAACTGGACGCGACTAGTTCTACCTTGTGGGAAAAGAGTCATAAATACAACAACAATGGTTATTACGAGAGAAGTCCGTGATGAAATTGAGACGGCAGTGAGTTCCTCATTGACCCGATGTTTAAAAGACCCGAATTTCATAAAAACGATGGTAGACAACGTAGCAAGTGCGGTGATAAAAAGCATCGAAAAGAAGTTCAGCCAAATTGAACAAAAAATCACCTGCGTACAGGATGATCTAAATAGTATGAATAAAGCAATGGAAAACATGATAAACAAAAGTGAGAATGACATTGCGAAACTTATACAACAAAATGGACTGCTGGAGAAAAAAGTGGACAACATAGATCAGGAAAAACGAAGGAAGAATCTCAGAATTTTCAATGTTGAAGAAAGGAATAAAGAAAATACAAGAGAAGACATCATCAAACTATTGGAAACCAAATTGGCAATCAACATTTCCACAAATGATATAGTTCTGTGCTATAGGGTGGGGAAAAAAGAAGAAGGAGGCAAACCAAGAGGAATATTTTTAAAATTGAAATATTTTGAAATGAAGCAGGAGATATACAGAAAGAAAAAATTACTAAAAGGTACCAGAGTAGTAATTCGTGAAGATCTAACAAGCATTAGAGTCGATTTACTGGCTCGTACAGTTGAAAAGACATCTCTGCAAAATGTATGGACAAATGCTGTAAAATTTACGTTAATCTTCAAAACAAAGTTGCCATAATAAGAACCAGGGATGACTTTGATAAACTCTTTTCTGTGAATTCCTAATTTAGAAAAACTGTAAAATCTTCGCTTCCATAGTTGTTACATTGTTTATTTTCATAAATTTTATATTCTAGATTATTTTTTTCTATTCTTTAATTGTATAGAAAAATAAAATGTCTCATAAACCTGGTTATATTTCATACGATCACTATTACTATTGATTTGATTTATACATATTTACTAGGTATACGCACCTTAAGTTTAAGCTTATACGAACAAATTGTTATGATAGATTTTTAGAGATTTTAGATGAGGAGGAGGAAATCAAAACAGAAATTGTTGGGAGTCTGCAGGAGTGTATTGAGGCTGGGAGAGAGGAGAGAGGTATTGGAATAATCCATTTTAACATAAGAAGTATTAAAAACACTACGATGAGTTGCTAGTGTACCTAGAGTCTGGAAAACACAATCTCGATGTAGTAGTCTTGTCGGAAACATGGAATATTGAAGATGTGAGTACTTTCAACATTCCAAATTACAATATATTTTATAATTAATCTAAAGTTAATCAAAATGATGGAATCATTATCTATGTGAAAAACAATATCAATGTAAATACTGAAATCATCCCACTATCTGAAACAAAACTATTGAGGCTGACCTTTGAAACCAGTGGTGTTTCAATTTGCGTAACTCATCATACAGACCCCATCTATAAACGTGCAAACATATTTGGACAATTTAGAACAGTTTTTTGCAAACTCTAATAAAAATAATATTGAGATTTTCATGGGGGACATTAACATTAATCTGAAGGACACCCTTACTCAAAATACAGTAAGATATTTAAACATCCTAACTGAACACGGTTTCATATCATATATTAATGAGCCTACTAGAATAACGGAAGGATCAAGTACTATCATTGATCATATATTTATTAGGAAAGAAAATTTTAATACAAACGAAATTCTAATAAAACCTAAAATAATTCTAGTCGATATGACAGATCATTACCCTGTATTTTTATCGATAAACGAAAGGAAAAAAAGTAATGCTAATATAAACAAAAAAAGAGACATCACTAAGAGAACTGATTATACGAAGTTAAATTTATTCTTACAACAAGAGGATTGGTTGAGTATTCTGAACTGTGAAGAAGTACAACTTGCATATGATCTTTTCATCAATAAATTCAAGCAATGCTTAGCTAGGGCAACTGAGATAACAACATTAGGTAAAAACAAGAACAAACATATCAAACCTTGGATTACCACTGAGCTCATAGATTCTATAAAGTTTCGGGATTATCTTAAGAAAACATGGAATAACACCAAAACAATTGAATTGGAAAATTGGCAAACGGTATTTAAAAAAACTTGGAAAATTAAGGAATAACAAAAAACAAAATAATAATAAAAATAAATAAAAATAATGGTGAAAAAATAATCAAAAATGATGAGAAAATAAACTTATTTAACGACTATTTCATTAATGTGGGGCAGGACATGTTAAAAAAAATCTCTAGAGGTGATTTGCCGAACGGTTTTCTTAAAAACACATCTATAAATTCTACTATGTACTTGGAACCTACGAATGAGAATGAAGTAATTATCTTGATTGCAAAACTCAAAAATAACTGCTCTCCAGGACCTGATGGAATAACTGCTAAAATGATAAAAAATACGCATACACAGATCATAGGACCATTGGTACATATTATAAATTTATCGTTTCAAACAGGGGCCGTGCCTCGACAATGGAAAGAATCAGTAGTTACACCAGTCTATAAAACGGGTAAAAAAAATCAATTAAACAACTACAGGCCAATCTCTGTAATTAACAATATTGCAAAGATTTTCGAACAATGCATTAAAAAAAGGTTATTATCATTCTTTGATAAACATTCCGTCATAACTAAACATCAGTACGGCTTTCTGAATAAATTATGCACTGAAAATGCTATTATGGATCTTGTTGAAAAAACTGTCGGTGCTTTGGACAAATCGAGGAAGTGTTTAACCATATTCCTTGATTTGGCCAAAGCATTTGACACCGTATCCCATAGTCTCCTATTAGAAAAATTATATACATATGGTGTGCGAGATAAGACACTAGAAATTTTGCAGAATTATTTAACAAATAGAGTACAAAGAGTTAAAATTGATGAACAGTTGAGTACTCCACAAGAAGTTACTATTGGTGTTCCTCAGGGAACTGTGCTTGGACCTGTTCTCTTTCTCATTTACATTAACAGTATCACGGAAATGACTGACTTTTGTGGTCACCTCATCTGCTATGCTGATGACACAGCTATTGTATACACAGGAGAATCATGGGAAAATGTCTATAAACTTGCTGAAGATGGGCTCCAAAAGATTAAGACATGGCTTGATTATAATTTACTTACTTTGAATGTTAGCAAGACGAAATTTATGACATTTTCTCTGCAAAACACTGATCAGCCACAAAAAATAAAATTAAAGATAAAAAGTTCGAGATGCGACTCACATCAACCATGCACATGTGAAACAATAGATAAGACCTCAACCATCAAATACTTAGGTGTTATGCTGGACCAGCATTTCAGGTGGGACGAACACATAAGTCATGTCACAAAAAGACTGAGAAAGCTTATTTACACCTTCTATAATCTACGGGATATTCTTGATAGGAAGAATTTGATGATTTGTTATACATCTCTGGCAGAGTCGGTGATACGGTATTGTATAATAGCTTGGGGTGGAACATTTTATAGTTCAATGACCTGCATGCAAACAGTGCAAAACACTTTATTAAAAATAATATTCAAGAAACACAGATTGCATTCAAGTGAATCACTATACAGAGACGCCAAATTACTAAACATCAGATCCTTATATACTTTCCAAAGCCTGACATGGATTTATTCGAACATGGAAAAATATGACCAATGCAAATCCAAAGTGAGTAGATTCACCGATAAAATACAACTTCCATTGTTTCACAAGACTCACACTCAGAGATTCGTTTTCTTTTTCGGTCCTAAACTCTACAATATGCTCCCAGCACTTCTGAAAAATATAAACACACTTCCCAAATTCAAAAAAGTTTAAAATTATACCTCGCTGAAAATGCAACTGTGTTTAACAATATCTTTTAAGTCCCTACTACTACTAAACTGACGCAAATTAATCATATCACACAAAAAATTCCATAAGAGTATTCATTCAGGATTACCCTCTCTCACTCTTTCCTTTGGTTCACTGCATTTACTTTCTCACTCCAATATATATTATATACATATTACATAATCTATAATATGAACTTTTGTTCCCTTTCTCCCCGCTACTCATAAATTTTTGTTTGATACCTCAAACCGCACCGTAATAATTTTTTTATTTTTTATAGTCGTAAGTAATCATCCAATTTGAGAGAATTGGCACAGTACAAGCATATTCTATGCTTAGGTGTGATTCTCGAGAATTTGATGAATGTAAAATTGCACATAAAATGGTTATTATGTAATTGATTATTTGAATTGAATAAAGTTGATTTGATTTGACAACATTGGCGCCATCTGAAACACTAGTAATCTCTGTTACCAAGTAGGCCAAGTGTCGCCAAGTTGATCCCAAACTTCTACAGGTATAAGTGCAAGCACCAGGGTTTCTGGACATCTTACTCATCCCTGATTTTTTGACAAGGGAAAAACTGTAATATCATTCATCTCTGTATATATTAATCGGAAGATTTGTCTGAAAATACTCACATCGGGTATCTTCTCCGCACCATGATATAAATCTTCTACAGGCATGTTTTGCAGATAAATCAGTGAAAGATTTTCATCGTTGGTGTATATTCCCAGATTTTCCGCTAGTCGGTGGAGAGTATAATTGGAACACCGGGCCCACTGATTCGTGGCACATCCGCTTTGAGCTATTGCTTTGTGGAATAGACCTGAAAGGCTGAAATTGAATGGTATTCCATTGTACAGAACCCCGATTTGGTTACAAGGAAAATATTCCTTCTGTTACCTCCAATGATCTATAAGATTTTATTAAACCCCAACGAAGTTTATTTCTTGAACGTGATATTGGTGAAGACGAATTTTCATAAAGAAAGGAAGGTACAATTTGAGGAATGAATACTCTTTTCAGTGAGATATACGAGTATGCTCTTTATCACCAGTCTCATACATTTGCGGGAGCAGGTCATTTACTCTTGCACAATATTCTCTCGATCATTTTGTCCTCCCAATATCGTGTGGGACAACATGCTCTCCGGTTATTTGCACTTAGACAATTTCCTCTCAGATTATTTGCTCTCATGTGATTTCCATTTACAGGCTCTCAACATTATTTACTTCTAATTCATGCAGTGCATTGTACCTGATGAATGAAAAAATGGTCTCGTTGGTATTGTTATACCATGTAATTACAGAAATGCATTTAAAAATAATTACCAAGAAATACCCCTTGTAGACCGGACGCATAAATCATTCATCTAGGAGAGTAAACAAAGATTATTGATTGCTACTGGGTACATTCCCAGCGAGATAAGAAAATCAGTTTTATTTACTACCGAAAACATATCCATAATTCTAACACCCGTCCAAAGTCGATAAACACAGAGCAGTTAAAAGACGAGATAACGCGATGTATCACCCCCCCGCATCATTAATGGAGGTAAACAATTCATAAATCACCGGGAATTGACACTCCTGAAATTCATAAATATATCCAGCAAAACAAGTCTTTATCAGTTTTACGAGTCACCTCGTTATCTGCCCACAACAACCTAAGCCCCGCCTACTAGCTCCCGTGTTGAAGATCTTATAAAAGCGTGAGTTTCATGTCAACAAGATTCGATTCGGTGTTCTACAGTGAAACAAAGAACATGTAACCTCAAAGTAAGGTTAGAATGCAAGTTAGTTCAAAGCAGTATCTCATTCAGTAATCACTTATATTAGACGAAAATATTTCGGAGAACATGTCATTCTCAAAAGTGCGGTATAAAAGTCAGTCGAATTACAGTATCTTGCAATAATAATGAGAGTTTCCCAATCAGTGTAGTTAACTTCAGCAAACATAGAAACTCAGCCGATTCAAATCAAGTATTGAAGCTCCTAGTAAAAACACGAGTGAACAGTATATTTCCACAAATTGTCAAACTTCCAAAACAGAGATAATACAACGGGATTCCGCAATTTCAATGGTTCACGATCACTTAGAAAAACCTTAACTGTATACGAATATACCGGGCGAATTAATTAGACTAACCGATTGACGCGGAAGAAAACGCAGTAATAATAAATTCAAATCTAATTGCCGTTTAAAACTACTCCAGTGAATAAGTGTTAAACAGGGTGAGTCTCATGTTTGTTTTTCTGTATTTATGTTTATGGCAAAACTCAACCTTTCCAAATGTGTATGTGACTATAAAGTATCTCATTAGTTTCAAGATTACAAAGATCTCAAAAAGAGAATTATTGTTAGCTGTTTGTAGCAATTGATTTCAAGATTGCTCTTCTAGTAAAATTAGTTCTATTGTGTAGCCAACTGCAGAATTATCTGCCAATACGCTACATTAGTTTTCATTGTATGAATATTGTTGCCTATCATTCGTCCATAGACGATTGAGAGAATTGTGTGAAGTTTTATTAAATATATATATACATTCTTAACATTTTATGAGTGCATTCTTCTATTTATTTTCTTTTATGAATCACCTTTCGAATCTTTCTGAACGGTAGTAATTCCTGAATAAACAGCCCATGTTCCGGTATTTAAGAGAAATGAACTCAGATCTGAGCCGCTCCAGACCTAGTTTCAGTATCGACCTTCTTCAGACAGTCGATTGCTCTTAATACCGTTTTTCCAACCTAACGAATAATGTCTGGTATTACAGGTGTGGTGTGTTAATTTACAACACCCCGTAGTCCAGTCTTATAACAGTATGACTGTACTCAAAAAAGAGTGAACTGAATCATTTGGATAGTTGCCTTGAAGTAAACATTCTATTGAAGAGAAAGGATTGACAATGCCATTGAAATTTACGAAGAGTCAGAAAGGTGTGAAACAATTGATAAAAAGGGATATATCTATTACTTCTATTGTGAGAATGAAAATAATGTTGTATGTCGTATATTGTATAAAAGTCAATCCTGTAGGGCAATATGTCACACCACATGTTCAACTTCTGCAGGTAGGTAGTTGAAATTTTTCCATAGTGCTGTTGGCATTTCCAATTGTAGGTTAACCTGTTTTTTTTCTAGGTGAAGTTGAATCACAAGCATTCTATAATTACAGCCCAGATATAGCAAGTATCAAAGTGACAGTTGCAGTGAACAAATTAAAAAAAGGCACTTATTACTCAGAAATCACCTTCGATGATCGTAACTAATATAATTTCCAAAGTAACAAACACTACCTGCTGCTACCAAATTACCGAGTGCTGATAAGTTATGCCGTACGATTAGAAGAATTCGTACAGCTGATAATTTTATGCCACAAAAACGAGAAGACATTGTGTTGCCCGAAAAATATTGCTCCATAAAAATATTGCTCTAACAGAAACACAAGTAAACTCGTCCACCAACAAGGTCCATATGCTTTGTCCTGGTTACGAACTCCATTCTCGATTTAGGTTCAAAGGTGGAGTCTGCCTTTACGCTAAGGCTAACCTTTCATGCCAGCGTGAAGAGAGTTTGGAACCGAAAGACTTTGATGTGATGTGGTTCAAGCTATCTGATACCAAACTGACTGAGTTCCTCTGCTGCCTTTACCTTTCACCTAATGAACCTTCATATAATGACCTCTTTGAGTTTTTATCACTCAAACTGGACTACATTCAGGAGAACCATCCAACAGCTGAAACCATAATCATGGGAGACTTTAATGTACATAACGCTGCCTGGCTCAAATTCTCTAACAAAACAGATGATGCGGGTCGTCAAGCCGAGGCCTTCGCCATCACTGATGGTCTAGAACAACTGGTCGAGCTACCAACCCGCATCCCTGATGTCAACAACCAGTCTGCCAATACACTAGATCTTTTCCTCACCACCAATCCTGACCCGTATAGAATAGAAGTTTGTGCCCCACTTGGAAACTCTGATCACACCCTCATCTCCACAACATGCTCTTTCCATTTACCATCGAGCTGCACAATACCACCCCGTCTCATGTGGCATTAAAATTCGGCCGACTGGGAAGGTCTTCGTATGTTTTTCTCAGCGTTTCCATGGAAGAGAGTTTGTTTCTCTTCAGTAGATCCAACATGATGTGCTGAGACAATTTCTGAAATCATCATGTTGGGGATGCAAACCTACATACCCAATACCGAAAGAAGAACATCATCCGATAAGACCTGGTTTAACAGAAACTGCTCTAGAGCTGTGGCTTCCAAACAGGCAGCATACCATCGATGGCTAAAAAATCCGGGCCCTGAGACCAGAGCAGCATATGTCGAGGCTAGAGGCATATGCAAAGAGACAATAGAATGCTCAAAAGATGCCCACAATGCCAAAATAAGATCAAAACTTGCTGAATGTCCTAACGGATCCCATTCATTTTGGTCTTTCGTCAAAGCTGTGGGAAGAAACTTCACTTCCAGCTCATTTCCTCCTCTAACCAAAGAAGATGGAACACTAGGAACGACTGCCCAGGAAAAAGCCAATATCTTTGCGCACCTATTTGCTGGAAATTCCACTCTGGATTCATCGGGAAAACAACCGCCGAACATTACACCTATTGACAGTCACATGCCCGAGATCACCTTTCGCCAACGTACTATCAGAAATATTTTGCTGGGTCTCAACACCAACAAAGCCTGTGGATCTGACGGAATCCGGCCGATTGTTCTCAAGAAATGTGCCCCCGAACTAACACCTGTTCTTTGCAAGTTGTTTAACCACTCTTACAATTTGGGGGTATTTCCGTCCAATTGGAAAATTGCAAGAGTACAGCCAGTCCCTAAAAAAGGCAAAAAGGCCCTACCTAACAACTACAGACCTATCGCACTGCTATCTATTATTTAAAAGGTCATGGAAAAAGCCATCAACATCGAGCTCATGAAATATCTGGAAGACTCAGGAATTGTCAACGATAGGCAATATGGCTTCCGCCATCAGAGATCAACTGGTGACCTGCTCGCTTACGTCTCACATATATGGCAGCTATCTATTGAAAAGTATGGAGAAACTTTAGCTGTGGCATTAGATATCTCCAAGGCGTTCGATCGAGTTTGGCACCAGGGACTCCTCGCCAAGCTTCCGTCTTATGGCTTGCCCCCTCAGCTGTGTTCTCTGCTTGCTAGTTTTCTCTCGAACAGGTCTCTCCATGTAGTGGTCGATGGAGTTTCATCTGACACTCTACTCATAAATGCTGGTGTTCCGCAAGGATCTATTCTCGCACCAACACTATTTCTACTTCACATCAACGACCTGTTGAAAGCAACTTCATGTCCAGTACACAGCTTTGCCGATGATAGTACCCTCCATACCGCTTTCTCTTCCAGGGCCCCTATATCAGCCCGTGAAACCAGAAATGAACGAGGAAGAAATGTTAATAATATAAATATGGACTTAGCAACAATTCTCGAGTGGGGATCTGATAACTTGGTAGAATTCAATGCAAACAAAACACAAGCATGTCTTTTCTCTAGAAAAGTCGATCTCACTGTGCCTAACATAACTTTGTCAGGAGTAACCATACCACTGAAGTCATCCATATCGATGCTTGGTATTACTATCAGCAATAACCTTTCCTGGGAAAATCACGTGAGGTCCATTGCCAAAAGTGCATCCCAAAAACTTGGTTTTTTGTTTCGTCCAAACTTTCCCAGTGCTTATGATCTATAAGGCACAGATCCGACCTGTCCTGGAATACTGTTCCCATATTTGGAGCGCGGCACCTAAACATATCCTGAGGCTATTGGATTCTGTCCAAAAAAGGGCAATTCGTCTCGTCGGTGATGCCTCGCTCACTTGTCTGGAGCACCGTAGAAAAGTTGGCGATTTGTCTCTATTTTATAGATATTTCCATGGGCGATGCTCTTCTGAAATATCAACAATCGTTCCTGCTTTGGCAGTCTCTTCGAGACTAACCCGTCAAGTTCAGTCATCACACCCCTTCGTGGTCACTTTGGAGACCTGCAGAACATCACTTTCCAAAGACTCGTTCATCCAACGAACAGCGAGGCTTTGGAACTCATTGCCTAGGGAGGTGTTCCCCGAGGCATACAACCTCCAGAAATTTAAGAAGAACACCAACTCCTACCTTCTTTCCCTTGGTTCCCACGATGTTCTCTGAACATTACAGGATATTCCTTTTCGTGGGAACCAGAACATAAAAAAAAAAAACGAGGAGAGCGTTTTCTGTTTTATGATATTGCAGGAAAAAACAAAATTATAATGTTCGCCTCAGAGAGAGATTTGACTAGGTATATGCAGGAAAGTGAAATGTGGTATGTTGACGGTACATTTGACGTTGTGTCGAAATTATTTCAACAATTATTCACTATACATGGAGAGATAGAGAAAAAAATTGTACCGTTGGTCTATGTTTCATTACCGAATTAAAAAAGAATAGATACCTTAAAGTAAAGTGTTTGAGCAGGTGAAGACTGCGAAGCCGAAAAAAATCATGAGCGATTTTGAATCCGGTATTCTTACAACACTAAACGAGGTTTTCTAGAATGCAGAGGTCAAGGGCTGTTTCTTTCATTTTACGCAATGCTTGTGGTGCCATATACAATCTGCTGGTTAACAAAAAAAATATGCAGAGGATGGCACTTCCGCTCATCTTGTCACCAGATTGGCAGCATTAGCCTTCGTGCCCATGGAGAGAGTTGATGATGCTTTCGAGAATTTAATGAAAAGTTCAAATTTTGTAGAAAATATTGTAATTTTGGGACTGTCACTGAATTATTTTCAAGAAACATGGATAGGAGTTAGAGGTCGAGGAAATTATCGACGTCAACCACCTTTCGAACTTCACTCATGGAATCATTATAACAGTGTTGAAAAGGGAAACATTCTCAATTGAATATTGATAGAAAGATTTTTCTGTGAATTGAAAAATCGACGATTAAAATGAAGTTATTTTTTGTAAATGTCTAACAGAAAACAACTACTTCCCCGGCTAGAGGTTATCTTGACGATGGAAGATAGTGACTAAAGTTTATCTTTCAGTCGCAGATGATTCCACACCTGATTTTATGAACATCCTGTTTATATTTTCAACAAATCAACATTATAACAGTATTATGAATGACTTTCCACGTACCAATAATACAGTTAAAGGGTGGCATAGAAGTTTTAATGCGAAAGCCATTTGACTTTATGGAAGATTTTGGACCTTATTCTTAGTGAGCAAGGTTTTATAGAGACGATCGTAGCACAGGTAGAGGCAGGAGAGGAGAGCTGGAAAACCAAAAAAATATAAGGATCACGATGAAAAAATCAAAACCATTGTGACGGCATTTAACTTAATAATTTTAGGTAAGGTTATTGAATTATATGTGTTATAATGATGCTTATTGTTATACATCGCAAATAACAATGTCTTATGCTTTATTGAATAGAATTTGATTATTTGGTGAATTTTATTGAATTATTCAGTATTTTATTTGAATAAGACCTAATTGCGCGAGAGAAAATTGTTTGAGAAAAAATAATATGAGAACAAATTGAATGAGGGCAAATTGGTTGAGAGCAAATTGTGAGAGGAGATTTTCTGAGAATAAATTTACTGAGAGTAAATAACATGGATCCACATTTGCTGGAGGTCTTGGAAAAGGAAAAGCATTCATAGCATATGTTATATTTTCTTGGTTTTTCAATCGACTATCAATTTAAAAAAAATTCTTCTTGGTGCTGTGTAGAAGAAAAGTGGATGATATATTCTACCTTTTGCCATTGGTGACAACATGAGGTAATGGACAGCAGCTCCTCCAGCACTTTCGCCAAAAATTGTGACATTATTGGGATCTCCTGTGAATTGTTTTATATTCCTTTGGACCCACTTCAAGGCCATCACCATATCCTTCAAGCCAGCATTGCCTGGTACACCCAGCGATGAATCTTCCAAACGGAGGAAACCTGAAAAAAAAGGAGTCGATTCGCTACATTTGAGATTTTCGAATCACTTTATTGCTACCATTTCTTTCTTTGACATATTTAACTTGATGCCAATAATATGCCTTTGAACAATGGAAAATAGCTAAATTTTTATTGATAGTTTCCAATTGTTTAAGGTTCCTGATGAAACAAGATAAGGGGTGTTGATTGAGATATTCCAATATGAAACTATCTCACCACAGGGAAATCAGTTGGTTAGTTACATATTTATATTTTTAGAGATAATTTTCGAAGTCTACTGTTTTTAACCGACGAAACCAAAAAGGAGGAGGTTCTCTAGTCGACCCGTATATTTTTTATCGACAAGCATTTATTTTAATTCACCCCAATCATTTATGGTTTACATATCACATGGATTTCCAATGTTAATTCTTGAAACACCTGCTCATATCTTGCGATGTCCGTGTCAGAATGGAAATTTGAATAATAGCCATTTGATAAGTACCCATCAATTTTTCGGAGCGAAGCGAATATAGCTTGGTTCAAGTGTATCGCGGGTTGAACTCTACAGGGTGCATGAAGAACGCGCAAAGTTTCATTTACATGTATGTACTAATGACATATAAGTGAATGAACATTCAACACATAAATTATATACAATCGAAAAAGAATCCTAAATATGGATGTACCAACTTCTTCCCCTGTGATCTAATTTTATATATACAGTATCCGGCATAAAGTTCGCAGCATATGGAAAACTTTTTTATTATTGATTTCTCGAAAAAAATCATTCATGATAAAAACCTCTACTTCATCCCAAACCTGAAATGCAAACACCAAAATTGAATTTCATACGACCTTATACGAGGGAGATAGAAAAGCATGCTTTGTTTTCAAAATAATATGATCCCATCACTTTATTTCTCACGGTAGAATTCAAATTCGTGGGAAATATTGTTCAAAATCGAATGTTGATCCAGAAATTCGAATCATAGCCACCATTTTTTCCTCATCGCCCTGTAAAACATAAGGAATATTATGCTAGACGAATGGTATATTGTTAGATATGATGATATCACTCTCTGAATGTTTTCTCATTTCCACCTCTCATAGAAAAATCACATTAATTGAATTATGTGACGGAATTTCACAAAATCTTGCTGCAAATAGTAAATAAAACTGAATTGTCTCCAGATGCCAGAATGAAAATTAATTTATTTTCACACTTCGAATAATTTTTTTTAAAACAATCAGGAATTGTAAAATATGACAATTTTTGTATAGTTTTTTTTTCAAGCAAGACATCAGAATGCATCTACATAATTTTATTGAATTTTTTGCAGCATTCAACGTACAAAAGTAAGGTTTTAATCCACTCGAAAAATTTATTCACGTATTACTTATGAATTTCGAAATATCGTAAGTTGTTACATTCGACTTCGATAGCAATACCCAGCCCAGCTTCTATAGTTTTGTTCTTTGAATTTTACTGTGAATGATTGAGATACAGCACATTTGACGATCAAAGTTGTCTTTGGAAACGTTCATTTCTAATTGTAAACAAATCATTTTTGACGCATCAAGAATTACTCACAAATCTGTAGAGTAATTTCAGTAGTTTTTCAATTCAATCATGGCTGCTCGACTGAGTATACAGAAGAGAGTGGAGATTGTAATGATACATGGTAACAATTATCATACTTGTAGAGACACTGCCAATATTTTTAATAATAATAATAATAATTTGTTTATTTCACTAGTTAAAAAGTACATGACAGCGGATAA
This sequence comes from Gonioctena quinquepunctata, assembly GCA_018342105.1. NCBI lineage: Eukaryota > Metazoa > Arthropoda > Insecta > Coleoptera > Chrysomelidae > Gonioctena > Gonioctena quinquepunctata. Next base: position 378,616 of record JAFIRS010000359.1, on the reverse strand, counting down.
TTCCATCAGTACAGTAACAAGGAAAACGTCATGTGAAGTTGTCTACATACAAAATGTTTCTTATTTATATATACAAATTAATTATTTCAGACACATTTACCTATATATTTTGAAGGATTTGAATTAAAAAGTTAAAAACATGTAAGGATGCTAGTCAGAAGGTAAGAAAACACTTCAAATCCATAAAATAATAGCACACACACTCAACAGTTGAAATTAGATTTCACAGTAAAAATTGCAAATTCATGGACAGGTTGAAATTTAAAAATTTAAAATTCTAGTAATCAGAGAGTGGCACAAAAGGAAGGAGAAAGCACTTAACCTAAAAATTCCTCGAGGGTGTAGCAATTCTTTTCTATGAGGGCAGCTTTCAGTCTGGATTTGAAAATATTGACATTTGCCGAATTTTTTATCGATTCATCAAGCTTATTATACAGTTTTGGTCCTAGGAAAAGATGGCTTTTTTGGTATATGGTAGTTCGGTGTATGTGGGGTATCAATAAATTTTTGGAGCGGGTCTGGTATTGATGCTGAGTTGCAGCAAAGTTCTACCCGTTCTTGTACATATACATGCAGAGTTCATATATATATATATATATATATATATATATATACCCGCAACAGATAGTATTCGTAGCTCTTTAAAAGTGCTTCTGCATGATTGCCTCCATCCGATGTGGGCCATGATTCTGATAGCATATTTTTGTAACATAAAAACCCTCGCTGCAGATGCTCCTGTGCCCCAGGTGAGTATTCCATACCGTAGATGGCAGTGTACTGTTTCATAGTACAGATTCAACAATACCTGTTTACTACAGTGGTTTGACATAAACCTCATTGCGTAGCAATTCCTACGGAGTTTATCACAAAGGGTTTCTATATGAGGGGTCCAGGTGAGTTTGTAGTCTAGCGTGAGGCCTAGTATCTTTGTTGTTGAGCAAGATTCGATGTGCAACTCCTCGTTCTCAAAAATGCTGAAGTTCTCATGAACATTATTCAGTGAGAACTTCATTAATGTTGTTTTCGAGATATTTAGTGTCAAATGGTTTTTATTTGCCCATGTTACTACCCGCTCATATATATCCTGAGTTTTTTCTGCCAGAGCTATAGAATTCTTGTCCTTTATGAGGAAATTGGTGTCATCCGCGTATGCAACTACATCATTGGCATATATGAGGAAGAATAAGGGGCCAAGTATTGAGCCTTGAGGAACGCCCTGCTCAATGGTTACTGACTGACTGACTGACTGTTTTTCGAATGACTACTTTCTGGGTCCTGCCCTGTAGATATGACTTCATCAGTTTCAAGGCAGTACCTCTCACGCCATATCTTTCCATTTTTCGGAGTAGAAGGGTGTGATTTACATTATCGAAAGCTCTGGAAAAGCCTATGAACAATCCACAGATGTTTAGTTTGCCATCGAGAGCATTTATGACGTGTTCATGGAAGTCTTACAGTGCAGTTTCAGTACTTTTGTTCTGCGAGAAGCCATGCTGGTTTGGAGAAAGCAGTTCATTAGCAGAAAAAAAGGATATCAACTGCTTCTTGATATTCAATTCGAAAATTTTTGAAAAGCTTGGAAGTAAACTTATTCCTCTGTAGTTCTCGTACAGATTAAAATCTCCTTTTTTAAAAATTGGAGTAACAAGTGCAGCTTTTAATTTTTCAGGAAAAATTCCACATTCCAGCGATAGATTCATGATGTATGTCAAGGGTTCACATAGTTGAAAAACACATTTTTTCAAAATATTATTCGAGATTTCGTCATGACCACATGCATTGGAATTCTTGCAAGGTCTAGAACGTCATGCCCAGTTATAGGGTGCAAAAAAATGGAGTTTTGGCAGATTTTTATGTTATTTTCCAAAAAACTCATATCAATAACTTCTTGCTTGACAGCATCAGAAAAAAATTTGTTGAAGTTGTTAGCCATGTCAATTTCAGGGACACTTTCACCACTTTCATTAATTATAATATTATCGGAATTCTTTACTTTTTTCTGAATTTGATTAAGAGTTTGCCACATAGTTTTTGATTTATTTTTAGAGTTGGCTATTCTATAGTCAATACCCTGTTTGTAACTGTCTTTGAGTTTTTCTCTGTACGTTTGCGTTACTTGCCTACTTATGTCTACGTATCTTTCATCAACTCTTGCACAGTCCGAGTATAGAGATACTAGGCCTTTTAATTCTCGAATTTCTGGTGTTACTATGCTTGGGTTGAAATTCCTTATTTGTTTGCGGAAACGTTTCAGCGGAAACGATACTTCAAAATAATGGTGAACTAAATTATGCAACATGTCGTAAGCTTTGTTTGGACAGGTTTCATTGTAGACATTTTCCCATAATTCATTTTCTAGATAGAGTTTGAAGTTATTGATATTGTTCTCCGAAAAATCTCTACCGTAACTTGCTGAGCTTTTTTCCAATTTTTCATTTTTAATAGTTGGAATTCGAATGATTTGGGTGAAGTGATCAGACAGATAGTAGTTTTTGACTGCCACTTCGTAGTCAGTACTGTCCCTAATAATAAAATTATCCAGGCATGTACTTGAGTTAGCAGTTATCCTTGTTGGCTCGTCGATAACATATTTAAAATTGAAAATTCCTAATTGGTCCCGAAAAAGGTTCAGTTCCCTACTGGCAACAGTAAAATTTATGTTAAAATCTCCACCTATGATGATGGTATTATAGTTTTCACTTACCAGAGTTAGCATCCCCATGAAGTGGCTTAGAAAATATTTTAGACTACCTGATGGAGGTCTATAGATACATACGCATACCGTACTAGTTTTTTGCATTGCAATACCACAACACTCTAGGACTCCTTCTTCGGAGAAGCACTTTAGATCAAGTTCAGTGATTTCTAGCCTACTTTCATTATGTTTGTAAATTGCTACACCCCCGTTTTTCGTCAATCTTCTAGAGAAGTTAATACACAAGTTAAAAATTTTTCAGTTTCATGACCCCTATCTGTATGTTATTCTGCCAGTGTTCCGAAATCATTAACAAATGGAAGACATCCAGGTAAAAACGTTCATAATTCAACAATTACAAGAATTTTGAAAACATTCAGGTTATCTGAATCGGTTTCGAAAAAATACAAAGTGACACATAAACGACCGATAACTGAAAATGAAGAAACTGTTATGAATATTATGCTATCTACGATTGAAAATCCAAGAATGTCATTATCGCAAAGAGGGGAAAATCTTGGTATATATGATCGATCAATGAGGAGAGTTCTAGATAATAATAAATTCAAACCGTATAAACCAAAATTCATACACACTTTGAAACCGAGAGATCCGGATAATCGCTTGGATTTCTGTTTCTGGTTTCAGTCTATAATGGAAGATAATGCACAGTTTCCGAAAAAAAATCTTTACATTGACGAGTCAACCTTCACATCAAATGGGGTAGTCAGCTCCCAGAATTGCAGGTGGTGGGCAGATAATAATCCCATTTAGGATACAATGTAGAGACCAATATTACTTCATAGTTAACGTCTGGTGCGGAATTCCTAATGACATTATTGTTGGACCAGTATTGTTCAGACAAGATACTTAAGAATGCTGCAGACGTTTCTCTCCGATTATTTAGATGATATTCCTCTGGACATGAGAGCTGGAATGTATTTTCAACAAGACGGTGCATCCGCTCATTCTACGCTGGAAGTGAAAAGGCGGTTAAACGAAACATTTCCAAATCGATGGATTGGAAGATATTTCAATAACGCTTGGCCCGCCCGGTCACCGGACCTCACTCCTTTGGATTTTTTCTTATAGGGATATCTCAAACAGAACGTATATTCAAGAAGACCATTTCAAAATATACGTCATTTGGAGAATACTAGCAGGGATGGGATTGTATTCGGGGAATAGCTCCCCAGGTACTAAGAAATGTTCATGATGCAATGCACCGCCGTACTATGCAGTATATTGAGAATGGATGACTCCACGTAGAATAAAGCATAGGACATATTTGTTTTAAAAAATGTTATTTGTATTGAGAAAATAAATTAATTGGCCTTCTGGCATCATACCTTGGAGACAATTCAGTTTTATTTACTATTTGCCGCAAGATTTTGTGAAATTCCGTCACATAATTCAATTAATGTGATTTTCTGATGGGAGGAAGACATGGGATGAGCGAAATATGGGAAAAAAGTTGAAATATGAAATTCGTCATAGGTGGCTAAAATTCGAATATCTGGATCAACATTCGATTTTGAACAATATTTCCCCATGAATTTGAATTCTACCGTGAGAAATTAAGTGATGGGATCATATTATTTTGAGAACAAATCATGATTTTCTATCTCTTTCGTATAGGGTCGTATAAAATTCAATTTTGGTGTTTGCAATTTAGGTTTGGAATGAAGCAGAGGTTTTTCTCGTGAATGATTTTTTTTGAGAAATCAATAATAAAAAAGTTTTCAATATGCTGCAACCTTCATGATGGACACTGTATATATATATATATATATATATATATACAGTCCGTATTTTTTAAGTCGTACCACTATTGGCATCTGGAAAACGGTAAATGATACGAAGTTGGTTAAATTAAAGAAATGTTGCCAATTTTAGTGAGCAATGAAATGATGTTTCCAAATCGAAAATATCACTAACCGTTTTTAAAATATACGGGGAAAACCGAAATAGTCCATTTTCTATTCTTCGCGCTGGCGCCTCTATTTTGAAGAATATGGTGAATGCCTTGCTTCGATATGCTGTGCTTCGATTTTCAATACGACGTTTCGTTCTTCGGGGGCCACCCTCAACTCAATTTTTTTGAATACGGACCTGTATTTGGTTTTAAATGAATTTAAGCAGTTCTTATCTTACCGAGTTCGGATATGTATCTTACCAGATTTTCGTTTCTACATTTTTGCCCATAAATTCCATCATCAAGTTCCGAACAATGAAAATCCTCCCCTCCAGAATACGGTCCTGATTTTATTTTTGTTCGTATTTGAAAGGGTATTTGACTTGAGTGTTGCGAGGATAAAGTTTTAAATGAATCTACTTTGAATGAATACTAAAACTTGAAATCAAATAAAGATGAAATCCAATGTGATGGAAAGAAAAAAGCAGAGGAATAACAAGGAACAACGATTGATACAATTACTTTAAACATTTTTTTTTGTGTCAAAGAGCCGAGAAGCATTTTTCTCGTGTATCCATTCTTAGGCAATTCTCTTGACTGTCTTTGAGTCCTATACGTATTCCCAAACGAACCTTATTGCAAATGAAAACGGAAAGCTTCAAACTTCATGAAGTATGTAGTGAGCTATGGAATTACAGAAAGCGAATGCCAGATTACAAATTAACGAATTTAAATCTGAAGGGTGGATTATTTACACGTCGAACCAAAAACTATGGAGTTTTCTAATGATGAGAACGTGCATATGATGTTCGTGTATTGGAGGTGTTTGAGAAATAAATAGCACCAGTTCTCTGGCTATGTATCAGCCCAATGCCAGAATTTTTCAATTTATGGAAATAAGTATACGAGAGCGCTGAGGATTAATCTCTGCATCCCGTTCAGCTTTCACAGAATTAACTACCACATAGAAATCAAAACGACTTGACAGCCACCTACTAGATTCATGTTAAAACAATCGGAATAATTTCAAAATAATACGATTGAAGTCATAAATTTATGCAAACAAAACGTGACAGCTCCCTACAAGATTTTTTGATTCCATTTGCAGAAGATCCGTTCATGCACGATGTTGTATTTAATGTTTTTATTAAGAAACTATTGCTTTTACGGAAACAATACAAGAGTTGAAAAAGTTTTACAATGAATTTTCAACACATATTTTTAAATCAAGAAATTTTGTTTTGTTAAAAAGTTCTGGTAAAAAAGGGAATAGGGGTTGCATGTTTCACTCCTTTGAAAAATCACAATTATATTAAACATAGGTAGCCTTCTCAGTGGTAGAAAACACGCCCACAAAATGCCATTTCTTTAACTCTTCAGCAATTTCAAAAAAAAAAAAACATTTTGGTTTTAATTGTCGACCAAAAATCACCCCATAAAAATTTTCGCACTTATTCTGCAACACCCTGTATATATATATATATATATATATATATATATATATATATATATATAGAAAAAAAGTCCTTTCTGATTGCACCAGGAAAGCCCACTGCCAATTAACCCCAAAGTATAGGGGTTATTGAAGTGCGTCAGATTTCCATCAGAAAACAACTACTGTCCTGGCAAATGACTCGACCAACATTGGATTATATCTGATGAATAATCGTGCAAAACGTCTCAATACGAGGTAACTACGCAAGCGCTTGCTGTGAAGCAGAAACAAATCAATCAATCCAATTCGGGTTGACCATTTGTATATCGATTTAGAAATTTCTGCCCTCCATCAGTACATGGTAGGTCATGCAGACAACAAATGATGCCTGCAAACCCCAATGGATTGATCCAAATATCTCCACTGCCATGTGCATGAGTCCGCCTGCCAGCACCCCAAAAACGGAGACGGAAATATATATCTAAATATCAGAGCTTAGAGAGTTCCTGGCATAAGCCAGGAAAGTAGTTGTTACTTTTTTGTAATTGAGGAGCCCTCCCGGAATATTAGATAGATCGAATATTTTTAGAAGGTCGCTCAAGAATTTTTTTAATTTCGAAAATAAACAAAATTCTAATTTTTTTTGATTTTATTTTTTCTTTCTCATGGCGGCAATTGTTTGTACATCTAAAAACATGGAATCCTGAGAATTTTATCTCAAAGTATACATTTTGATAGATCGCTCAAGAATTTTGAATCTTGGGGAGTACTAAAGATAAGACGTTTTCAAGCGACCTTTAAATATCAATTTTGAGGCTCTATTTTTTTCCTACAACCCATTAACATAATTATGAACCAATATGAACCATGAGATACATAAAATGGCAATAAATATATTGTTACTAGCATATTCAATTAATATGGATAATTAAAAAAATAAATGACTCATTTATCAGCTTGAATATCTTTTCTGATTAGTAATTCAATTTGAAATATGGAACTGAAATGAACTAAATTGTTATGTATTTTGAATTGTGTTATTACAATTGTAGATAATATTATAGAATTCGCTAATATGAATTACTACTTCCAATAAAAAAGTTCTTCTCCTTCGGCGGTATATCCATCTTATATATCCCCGTCCTTGGCATCTAGAATCTTCTAGTGGTTCGTGGAAACATCGAGATCATTCGATGGGGAAAGCTAGGGGTGATGTCAACCAGTCGGTTGTCATATTTCTGGAATTTCGCCTGAATAAAAAACCGTCACATCGTCTGTCCTGTGCGGGATAAACAAAGCATGAGCGTACTGTACTTATTTCAGTAACAATTATTCAACCCAAAAAAAGATATTTTCATTCGAAAAAACCTTGTTTTACAACATTTGTTATGAACACTTTATTATATTATCTACAATTGTAATTCACAATTCAAAATATATAACAAACACTTCTAATTTATTTTAATTCAGTTCCATATTCCAAATTGAATTACTAATCAGAGAAGATATTGAAGCTGATTAATGAGGATTTTTTTAAATTTTCTTTAATTATCCATATAATTAAATATGCTAGTACAATATATTATTGGTATTTTTATGTATCTCGTGGTTTATATTGTTTCTTAATTATGTTAATGGATTGTAAAAAAATAGAGCCTTAGCATTTATATTAAACGTCTGATCTATAGTACTCCCCTAGATTATTGGGATCAAACTGTCGGGCAAATACACAGCAAAGTCATGGTAGGGCATCCAAACCGGACCCTGACGGCTGACCTTCTGAACCTGAACAGAACGAAGGCTCGTATAATAATAGGTCTGTTGACTGGACACTGCGGCCTAAGAAAACACCTAAACACCATGGGAGTACGCAGGGAAACCGTGGAGTGTAGGCTGTGTGATGAAGAGGAGGAAACAGCCTCTCATATCATCTTCGACTGTGACGCCCTAAGTAGTAGGCGACACAGAACCTTGGAGATCAGCCCGGAAACAGGCATGAATCCGAAGAACCTTATCAACAGGCTTCTTAACCTAATTAAAGGCACAAACCTGTTTGAATGAGGAACCACTAACGACAGAGTGATACAATAGACCCCAGCTGGTCGCAGTGTCAAGGGAAGCTGAGTGCCAACCCTGTCTCTGGCTCGTCAGCTTTCAACCAACCAACTCCCCTAGATTAAAAATTCTTGAGCGACCTATGAAAATATATACTTTGAGCAAACATTTTCAGGAAGTCATCTTTTTATATGTACAAACAATTGCCGCATAAGAAAGAAAAAATGAAAACAAAAAAAACGAATTTTGACCATTTTCGAAATTTTTTAAATTCTTGAGCGACCCCTTAGAGGGCTCTTGAATAAAAAAAAAACATTTCCATGCGAGTCTTGGAAAAAAAAGGCGGTCAAAATGGGTCACCCTAATATATATATATATATATATATATATATATATATATACACTTAAAGTTCGCCACATATGGAAGTTTTTTTTATTAATAGATATAATGAAAATTTGACTTCGCAGTTAGTTTGTGCTTGAAAAATGAGTAAAAAACAGCCTCTTTCGTTTTGTCATGTGCTACTCTAAGCCTGTCAAATTTGACATTCTTTTCTAAAATCCTCGAAAAATAAGTTTTTTTTTGGAAATTTCGAAAAATGCCATGGTAAAAAGTTGCTCGGTTTCCAATTTTATACCTTTACTCCAAATTTGGACTCTCTACTGCCACTTTGACTTTTTCCCAATTTTTTTAATTTTTCGAATCTTCCGCTTTACCGATTCGAACGAAACATGATTAAAATTTCATAATTTTGATGAATACGAGACTTCAATGTTATATCTTGCCCAGAAAATACCCACATTGGCCTGTTACCAGAAAAAAAAATGCACCTCCAGAAATTCGTCTTTGTTGTTGCAAAATTCAAGTTTTTTCATTTCATTGTGAAACTGATTCGGATTTTCAATGTATGGACGTTAATATGTCAGTAATCGAATAAATGAATTTCTCTTCATTCTTATTACACTCGTATTTCTTTTTTTAATAGATTTTTATCCAGTTTGATTATTTTTCTGACTAACAATTCAGTTACAAACAAACCCGAAATATCATATTTTTCTGTAAACTAAACAATGACCTACAGTTTCATAACTATTCAAAAGACTTTCGTTCTAGCGATTTGTACTAAACATGATATACAATTTCGTGATTTTAAACAATACAAGGCTAATGCAACATTTCGGGAAGAAAATAGTACAATTGATCAAATCGAAATAACATTTTCCCTTAGTAGGCTTTTGAAAAAAAAAATAGTTTTGGTTAATGTCAAATTATTGCGTTTAATAAATCGAGTTGTATTGTGTACAGATTTTCGTACATTTATAATTCACAAATAAGTTTTAGGTACAATGTTATCCACACAAGACAAGGTGGAAATCGTTCTTTTATGTGGTGAGAATGTGCCATATCGAAATGTTGCTTGTATTTTCAATCACCCGGCATCCAGGAAGAAATATTCACTTTAGTACCGTGGGAAGGATATTGAAAACATTGAAAGAAACTGGCTCTGTGGACAATCGTTTCAAGAAACCACATAATCCAATAAGGTATAATGAAGAAGAATAACTCAATGTTTGTTTGAGCGTTGTTGAAAACGGAAAAACAAATATTAGGAGTATTATGAAAATACGGGGTTGGCAGAGAAATATGAGAACAATTTTGCACAAAAATAATTTCCATCCCTATAAGCCAAAGTTCATACACACTCTTAAAGAAAGAGATTTCGATATTCGAGTAGGATTTTCATTTTGGTTCCAAGGTGAGAGAGACAATGATATCACATTTCCCTACAGGATTTTATGGACAGACGAGGCAACTTTCACGTCGAACAGTTAGTTCCCAAAATTGTCACTAGTGGTCCAACAATGATCCAAATTTTGTAATAGAATGCCGTGACCAATATTCATTCAAGACAAATGTGTGGTGTGGTTGATTACATAACCAAATAATTGGACCATATTTTTTTAGAAACATTTGAACGCAGACATGTCCAGAAATTTCATTAAGAATCAGTTGTCTGAAGTTTTGGAAATCTGACGAAATTTGTGGTATCAGCTTGACGGGGCACCGATCCACCAATCGGTAGAAGTGAAACAGTGTCTCAGTCAGATGTTTAGGGGCAAAGTGATAGGACGAGATTGGGAAGATTATTGGCCACCAAGATCACCGGATTTATCTCCGATGGGCTTTTTTCTATGGGATTATCTGAAACAAGAAGTGTATGAGCACAGATCATTTGCAAACAAAGAACATTCAGAGAATACCATTCGGGAGTGTTGTGCTAACATAAATCCCCTATTTATTAAAAATGCCACAGAGTCTGTTAATGAAAGGACTATAATTGTATAGAACGGGAAGGACGGCATACTGAATGATTAATTCGGGTTCTTTATGAGATTATTGAGATAAATCAATGAATGTTACGATTTTTTGTTGTGAATTTGGTTATAGTTATTTTGGTTTGATGTTTCTTACACATCTAATGGTGAAAATAAAGAATATGAGATTTATGAAATTATTACAAAAACGTTGCGAAAAATTATTATTTGCTCGAAAATTACATCTAACAGTTTACATCCAACAGTCACACTGTGTAAACTACATCAAAATATTTCGAACTCATCTGCACCTAACGGGATACAAATCCATTAAAAAAAATACGAGTGTAATAAGAATGAAGATAAATTCATTTATTCGATTACTGACGTATTAACGTCCATACATTGAAAATCCGAATCAGTTTCACAATGAAATGAAAAAACTAGATGAACTTTGCAATAACAAAGACGCATTTCTGCAGGTGCGTTTTTTTTTCTTTCTGGTACCAGGCCAATGTAGGTATTTTCTGGGCAAGATATGACATTGAAGTCTCGTATTCATCCAAATTATGGAATTTGAATCATTTTTCGTTCGAATCGGTAGAGCGGAAGATTCAAAAAATTAAAAGAAATGTAAAAAAGTCGAAGTGACAGTAGAGAGTCGAAATTTGGAGCAAAATTAGAAACCGAGCAACTTTTTTCTTTGGCATTTTTCGAAATTTCCAAAAAAACCTGATTTTTTGAGGATTTTCGAAAAAAATTTCAAATTTGACAGGTTTAGAGTAGCACATGACAAAAGGAAAGAGGCTGTTTTTACCCATTTTTCAAGCACAAACTAACTGCGAAGTCAAATTCTCATTATATCTATTAATAAAAAAAACTTCCATATGTTGCGAACTTTATGTGTGACACTGTATATATACATATTTGATTCTTACTCACCCAGAGGCCCCAATCTGTAATTGAATGTCACCAATACTACATCCTCTGTCATGAGAAATTCAGGACCATATAATCTAGAATGACCAGAACTACTTGTGAAACCACCACCGTGTATCCAGAACATGACTGGTTTCAATTTTTTACCCTGAACCTGAAAAGAAAAACGTTCGTTCGATGACATTCGAAACAAAAACAATAGTTCCTACGGTAATAGCTTCATAGCGAATTGATTTTCATCCTTACCTCTTTGGAAAACACATTGAGGACCAAACAATCTTCCGATCCTACGAAAGAACCATCGAAGCTTCTTCCACAACAATCACTACCTTCCGCAGTAGCGTCTCGAATGCCCTTCCATTTTTCAGGGGGTTGAGGGGCCTGATAATTATAAAAAGATATATGCGTTGGTAATTCTTGGACTACAAGATAATTAAATAATCTTTTGCGTCTTTATAAAAGAACAATTGATAGACACCCATCTCATAAGCACGAAGCTCTAAAAATAAAGTTCGACATTGAAATTGTCGTTTTGTTGACACATATGCCTACCTACAGGTCGACAATTCTAGCTTGACTCTGGGGTTTGGATAACGCTCGAAAGCTTGGTTTGAGCAATGCATTCGTGGTATTCACATCGTTTACAGTCTGTAGAGAAAATTCAAAACTTGTGTCTTTGTAAGGGATAAAGAAATACATGTTTCAATGTTTTTATAAATGCAACTTGTGAAAGTTTGTGGGAGGGTTCCGTTAGTTTTGAAGTAAGGGGCATAAAATTTTATAGATATTTGGGATATTTGTTACAAATAAAGAAATACGTGTTTTAGTATTTTTAGAAATTCCGTCCCTACTGAACGGGTGAGTGAATTTGTAATCGTCTTCACAAAAAAATACTATACTTCAGCGTTTATGAATATTACTAGGGCTTTCTATCGGCAGTTCTGAATATCAATCGTGTAAAAACAACAGAATCACCACCCCACCTGTTAGATAGACATTCATTTTAGGATCTCACATGTTACTAATAACTCCAATAAGGTACAATAAGGTACAAATTCAGTGCAAAAAATTTATTCTAATAAAATCGAATGTCACTGAGATAGCTACAGATCAGACGCGTGAGTGCAAACGTCGTTGACGGCCGTGTCCGTAATATCAATTTTTTTGCGCAGATTTTAAATATATTTTTATTTTCTACTGTCACAAGACGAACATTTATGCACAATAAATTCTTCCATAATTATTTATCTAAATAAACTGAACTGAATAAACAGGAATATCTAACATATCAAATTAAAAAAAAGACTTGTCTACTGAATAAGACGATTATAGCAATCAACTCCTAACTTGTTTCTTACTTTTCAGTAAATTTTTTCCATAGCCGGCTTTTACAGTTTTTTAATCTTTTTTTTATGTAATTTTGATTTTATTCATAAAAATTTTTACCTTTATTACCCGAACCATAATAACGAATCAATTGACACCTCATTCATCAATATCGGATGAGTAGTTTAGGTGCTATGGTGGACCATTCGTAAATACAAACATTCATAGACTGCTAAAATCATTACCCTTCTTTTTCGGCTGTTAGTTCAGTCGGCAGGGAAAGAAATGACCGCCGTAAAACAAGAGGTTACAGTAGCGATTTGTTTATTCCACGTGATAGCGGGGTTGATCCTGAGTATAACGCTGAGTTGGCGCGACTCGGAGGGGTATTCGTTAGCGTTATGTCATATATCTCCTAAACGGTTTCCGGACGCGAAAAATGTTTCTTTAGATAATTAAATGCTCTTTCATTATATTCAAATATTTTTTCTGTAACATCAATATTTAGGCGAGTTTTTGAGTCAAAGCCTGAACGCATGGCTTTTCTGCGAATAACTAAAAAGTAATTGATCCTACGTGAAAAATAGCCGAATTAAAAGTTGTAGAGCAAAAAATTGTCTACAAATTTTGTCCTAAATTTTGTTTTCTATCTACAATAGTTTTCGCACAGTAGATAGCCAAACGAAAATTCTTTACATATAATGAGACAGATGCACGGAACAGGTGAATTGACTTTGTGGTGGGGTAGTGACGCCATATTGTAGCAGCTGTAAAGCCTAGACGTTGAAACGTAAATTCCTCTTCCGTGCAGATATACTTAGACTGTGAGCAGCAGACCGTACGCAGTCCTCATCTGACGTCACACCATCCGCATACTCCGCGTAACTTAGGCTGTGATTAACAACGCTCTGGGGGTCAATTCTCGAGATCGATCGTTCCCGGAGCGTACACTTTCGCGAACATCTGTTTCATTTTGTTACATGTCAATCATGTAACACTTTTCGTTCGCAAACGTATACGCTCTGGGGAACGATCAATCTCGAGAATTGACCCCTGCACTCTGCAATGCAAACGTGAATCGATATTCGTGTATTTCTCTAGACGTGCAAATTTACGGTAACAGAATGAAAGATTAAAAAGTGACTAATGCGATAAGTTGTATTAGCAAATTCTGGAAAACAATGCCATTAAATTAGAAACAATTATATTTAGATAAAAATTAATTTTTGCGTATAATTGCTCTAATTTACTGAACTTGTAAAAAAGATCTATGAATGAATGAATTAATAATAAAATATTCATTTGATGTTGATGGTGCTATTGATAAACGAGATCAACAATGAAACTATACAAGAAAACAAAATCCGTAATATACCTAAGATAAGAAATGGTAGGTATAACTTCTCTCAATGTAATAAATTCATTGCATGCTTCCAAGATTGTTCTACAGCATTGTGCACTTTTTCAACATGTGATTTTGAATTATCTATCAGTTTTTTTCTTTCAAAGGTGCAATTGCATTTATTTTCTCTCCATGGCTTTTGGATTCTTTATACCTGCCAATGACCTTTCATTTCAAAACAAATTCCTTCAGAAATCATCTTTCTGCTGTGAATAATTTTTATTTAGCAGTCTACTGTGGGAAAACTATTGTAGACAGAAAAAAAAATTTCGAACATTTGTAGAAAATTTTTCGAATTACAATTTTTAATATAGCTATATTTCATGTAGGATCAATTGTTTTCGAGTTATTGGTAGAAAAATGAACTTTGACTCAAAAACTCGCATGAATATTGATTTTACAGAGAAAACTTCCGGAACAAAATTAAGAAAAATCAATTATCTAAAAAAAGTAACTCTTGTATTATTCGCGTCCGACAAACCGTTTAGGAGATATACGACAAAACGCGTTTTCCAAGATGGCCCCTTACGCTCATCCCCCCCATGCCGCGCCTACTCGGAGTTATACTCAGGACCGACCACCCTATCATGTGGACAAAAAAAAAATCGCTTCCGTAAGAGGTTGTTACATGAGGATGCAGAAAATATAAAGCACTGCCGATTGGACTATGTGCCGTAGTCGGGTAAAAAGTATGACTGATCAGTATTCAAGAATGCAATAGTTGATTCTGAATGGAAGTCACAATCTCTTCTCTCGGTGTAAAACCTAGTTCCAAACCGTAGTCGAAGACAAGACAAGGAAGACAAGAACCTTAGATTATTATATTAGGTCATTGACAAGAACCGACGTGACATACCCGAAGACACCCGATGAGTTCCTCATTCACGTTCCCTTCTCCAATACAATTCAGACAGACTTACCTTGAATCGAAGATCTCCGAGTGGTGGTTTTGCGTAAGGAATTCCTTGAAAACTATGAAATTGCCCGCCATTGATGTCACTTTTCACTGTACCTAGTAAATTTCCCTCTGCAACAGTGACCGTTGGACCAGTCATTTTGCAGTGGAATAGTGAATTTTTCGTTACTTGTTGCGAACATATAATCGGATAAAAACTCACCAGTTTATTTCGTAAATGCATGAGACTGGTTCAGCCTTGGACTTTGCTGGTGAACAGTGGCGTATCACTTATTCAATAACGAAGATAATTGATGACGGAGAGCTGAATAGTTCTACTTCTTTGACGTACTAACAATTTGAAAAGGGAAACATTCTCAATTGAATATATGAATGGAAATATTTTTCTCAAAATTGAGAAATCCACGATGAAAATTAAGTATTTTTTTCTGAATATCTAACAGAAAACATCTGATTTTATGAACACCCTGTTCATATTTTCAATCAAATTGGAGATATTACGTGAAGGCATATAGCTTATAAATGCATTCATTCATTTATTTATTTATTAACTATGTGTCGTCAAGTAGTTTTTACATTTTTCATTATCTGTAGCTGGATCACAAAATGAACAGGAGACAATATAATAAGATAAAATTTCCAGTTACGACAAAATTAGGATATTTTGATGAGATTTGCGATGTTCAACAACTTCACCAAGGTTATATAAGCAGTTTGTGATCAGAAAAAAAAAGAGTTTATTTTCGAATAGTTTGATGGATCAAATAGATTTGATGTCAGATTCAAGTTGATACCAGCACCTTCTGGAGATTTCTTAAAATATTCGTGGTTGAATATAAATTTCATTGTTGTTTCTAGTTATGCATATCAGAGTGTTTGCTGTAGTTTCCAATATTATTGGGTATGTTTACTAGTATCTTGAGAATATAAATTCCCGTTAAGGTAACGATCTTTTCTGATTTGAAGGTGTCTCTCATACTAAAGATTAAACATTATTCTCAATATTTTTTTCTGGATGACACACCATCGGTATGAGGTGCTTTACCCCATGTTATTATATTATATGCTATTACAGAATGTACGGCTGCAAAGTAGTGGAGTTTAAGCGGATATTTATCATGACTTTTTTTCAGAGAGAGCGAAATAGCATTTGTTCAGTCGGGAGCAAATTAAACGTGAATGACTATTCCAACTCATATCACTGTCCACTTCTATTCCCAGATTTTTTCTTCTAGTTTCTATAGGCACATCATCAATTTCTAGCGCTTCATTGACTCGGGCACGTGATCACTGAATTGCATACACACGGTTTTTTCTGTATTGATTATAAGTTGATTTATTTTGCACCAGGTGGATAATTACTTGAAAACAACATTTGCTTTTGCCTTGACCCCTTCTATAGTTTTTGCCGATAAAAAACGGTGGTAACATCAGCATACATGAATGGCCTTCAATCTGAGATATAGAGTGGAAAGTCATTCATGTATAGAAGGAATGGAATCGGCCCTAGGATGTTCCCTTGTGGAGTTCCAAGGGCAACGTCAAAATTATCAGTTGTAATACCACAAGAGAGTGAGAATAAAGTAAAAATAGTTCGACAGATTTTCGAAAACTTGTTGCCAAATGGCTACAAGTTTGAGAAATAAATAGGGGGAATTATTTTCTACATTATCGACCTCTCGTGTGGTATTCTTTAGATTATTTTTTGATGTTACGATCATAAACACATTTCCTCGCACAATGATACAATGTACCAAACCGGTTTTGATTCATTTCTCATTTTTCATGCGGATTGATGACATACGTCAAATAAAAAATAGATGTTGTCAGATAATAAAAACAAAATACCTCAAATTATTCCCGCGGCAATTTGCTAGGTAGAATATTCCCATTATAATAATGTTTTGATTGGGCAAAACGTATATGAATGATTCGAATTGAAAGTTTCCATTGGTTTCTAGAAATGTCAAAAGATAATCAGAATAATTCTCTTGAACGCTGACAGACAACTCTCTATTTTTTGTGCAGGATGAAATCCATTCGTTCAAAGGTCCTAAATATTCAAGTTCTTTGGGAAGAAAGTCTGGGCTTAACGTTTCGAAGGCACGAGGCAAATCAATGAAGATGCCAATTACCAGCTCTCCAGCATTTAAATTATCGTAAATAAATTGAACAAGTTCATTTGAGTATCATTCCTTGAAACCATGCTTGCATGGGGTTATTATTTTATATTCGGTCAAATACCTAATCAAAACTGTATATACTGCTTTTGCTATAATTTTTGAAAAGGGACTTAAAACAGAAATGCCCCTGTAATTTCGATTCGATTTCGAAGTTGTGTATTGCCCTTTAAAAAATTTGGACCATGTTTGATATTTTCATTATTTCCTGGAATAAAGCCATATACAGTGCTCGTCTAAAGTCCCCCTACTAATTTTTGAACCAGCTGGTATATCGCAACGAAATTTGGAGGGCTTAAATAGGAGATAAAAACCTACATTTTCATGAAAAAATCACAGCTAAAAGTTTTAAAATGGCGGCTGAGCGCCATCTTCAATAATTTTTTTTCAATAGAACACCCCGTATATATTTTCATTTTCGACATCTGCTCATAATTCTCATCAGTTTTCTCTGATACACTTTACTCCCAAATTTAATTGTTTTCGAAATATTAACGTTTGAAAAGTGACATTTTGGTCATTTCAAACCCAACCAAAAACACTAATGTTGCTTTCGATCAAGTTTGCATTGGAAAAAATTGTTGTCGCGGTAACATCTTGTTTACTGTCAAACTGAACTACTAACTGTCAAATAGTCAGTTGAGCGCCTAAATCCTTTTATGAACAGTGTGATCATGGCTCGTAGTTTGGACGATAAATTTGAAGCACTTTTGATATTTGGAGAAGCTGGAAGAAATTACCATTTAGCAGTCCGCATGCTTATAGATATATTTCCCGAGAATCCTATTTCGAAGTCATATTTGCGCAATCTTTTAAATAAGATCCCAGCATCTGGTACGCTGAAAGATGCTTCAAGATCAGGAAGACCGCCTCTTTCACGAAGAAAAAAAAGGTAGAAATTGTTGCTGAAATAGTAATCAATCCGACTCAGTCGACGTCTGCAGTTGCTGAATACTGTGGAGTGAGTTCAATGAGTGTCCAAAGAGTCCAAAAAAAAAAAAGTTTTATTCCTATAAAATTAAAATCCTGCATGCTCTCACGGAGGATGATCCAGACCGGAGGGTTGAATTTTGTGAGTGGTTAACAAGAACAATTAAAGGAGAACGGGGCTTCCTAAAACGTATATGTTTCGCAGACAAATGCACGTTTTTTCCTAATGGAAAAATCAACAAACAGAATGTACGATACTTTTAGAGAGGGACATACCCAGTTTCCTAAAAAGGTGAATGTTTGGGCGGGCATTTTGGACAATCGTGTTGTTGGACCGATTTTCATCAGAGGCAATCTTACAGGAGTTCTTTACAGAAATCTTTAAGAAACTGAAATTGAACCTCGAATAAGACAAATTGTATTAAACAATCAGGAAGAGTTTGAAAATCGTGAAATCATATTTCAGCAGGATGGGGCCCCTCCCCATTTCGCATGGGTAGAGAGTTCCTCGATACAAACTTTCCTGGGCGATGGATAGGTCGCAGGTGAAGTACAGAATGGCCATCAAGATCCCCGGATCTTACTCCTCTAGATTTTTTCCTTAGGGGGTATCTGAAGTCAAAAATCTGCGCCATCGAATGCCAAACAACATGAGAGTTGGAACGCAGAAATAATAGATACATGTGAAGAAATAGATGAACAGACTTTCATTATCATTATATCATAATAAGGCACTTTATTGTCAAGTTTTAGGAGGGGGCACATTGAAAACTTGATGAAATAATTGTTGGGGTTAAATAAAAGTGTTATTCAAAAATAAATTATATATTTTTAGACAACTAATTTGTTTTGATTGTGAATTTACAGAACACATTCGTAGTCTTCGAGATTTTCCGGTAAGCGGTATTTTTTATCCTTAATAAACTCTCTTTACGCCTCTTATTAGTCGAATTCATTGAGATTCAACTACAAATTAATAACAACATTTAGTTAGCAAAATGTTTTACCGGAAGTAACCAAAATCTATACTTCATTTTAAACCGGAATGTCACTTTTCAAACGTTAATATTTCCGAAAATGATTGAATTTAGGAGAAAATATATCAGAGAAAACTGTTGAGAATTATGTGCACACTTCGGAAATGGAATATTATACGGGGGGAAATTATTGAAGATGGCGCTTAGCCGCCATTTTAGAACATTTGGCTGCGGTTTTTTCATGAAAAATTAGATTATTATTTCCTATTTAGGCGCTCCAAATTTCGTTTCGATATACCAGGTGGTTCAAAAATTAGTAGGGGGGGAACGGACTCATTTATAATTTATGGCAAGTACGGAGTTATTACATCTACACAATTTTTATGAGTTTGATGGGAATCTCATCTATACCAACAGAAGTTTTGTTTTGTAGTCCTAGTATGATGTTTTTTACTTCATATTCATCGCGCAAAAGAACATAGAGTTTTGTTGAGCGTGGATGGTGGTAGTAGTACATCCCATATCAGCACTAGTTTTTTTAATATTGTTCACAAGTTTCACAACTGGTGTTGCAAAAATTGCTGAAATCTGTTTGCTAATATTTGTTTTAAGTTATAGTTATGTTATTTTTTTTCAGTGTGATTTTTGAGTTGACATTTATTTTTGTTTAATTTTATAGTTACCAACTCCCATATTTTTTTTTATTTTCTGTTCCGATACTCAAATTGCTATAGTGCATTTTCTTATGTTCTTCTATATTTTTTAAAAGCTGTTATTTTTGTTCTTTATATATCTTGGTTGCTGTATAATTTTCGTAGACGGTTTAACTCTTGCAAGAGGGTTGTTTCTTCAATTAATTTTGGGGGTAGAGGCACCTTTTCTTCATTTCGTACAATCTGTTTTTTTGGGTGCGTTACAACAAAACACAAAAACGAAAAACACAAAAACGACTCATAAAATGACTCGAAAAGGTTGTCTATATTTTTGACTTCCAAGATATTTTATCGGTTTTTTATAAAGATGTTCGTTGATTCTTCTGTAGTATATTTCCTCGGATTCTGCGAATGTGTTTGTAGATAGTTTATGATTCCTCTAAACCATGATTTTGAAATCGTTTACTTATGAATTTGTTGCGATATAGTCAATCGCTGATGAACTGGTAACACCATTTTCATTGTTGCTATTCGTGTGGGCTGATTTACTAGCGATATGAGCTGAAATTAATGAATAGATCCTGGAGTTTTTTGATTGCAGATTATACGACAACTTGTGAGGACTTCGGATACGCAAGTACTTTCTGAAATCACATTTGTGAGAAAGACCCAATGATATTTTCGAATGCTACAAGAACTCTGTGGAAAAAATGATTCTGTCAAATCTAACGTATCTTAACTACAAAGTTAATGGCAAAATTGTCATGGTTATTTTTTTTTTGTTATTTTAGTTGCTCAGAATTATTTGAGTCCACGGGCTCTCTGGGTATAGCAATGAGTTAGAGAAAAAAATTTGGTTGGTTATTGAAATAAAATTCACATTATTATTTGAAAACTGGAGTACCTGCAGTGTCCCACTATAAACTCACAAAGAAATCTCAAACTTATGAAGAAAATGGGATACCCATTTTCTTTTTAGGAATCATCGGTGGAGAAAAACTCCTTACGAAAACAAACTCTCACAAACTCTGACAATATAATGTACGCTAAAAATATCTCCGAAAAACTAGCACTAGTTCTGAAAGAAGACCGCGTTTGCAAAAAAAAGGCACCCGGAAAACAGTGTTTTTCTAGCAAAAAAACGAAAAAAAGTCATTCGGAGAGAGGGTCAGTCGGATCTAGTGATAAAAACGATGGTGAGAATTGTATGAAATGCTATATGGGGCAAACAAGACGATATTTGTGAAAAAGGTTAGGTTGATGAACAGTATCAAAGCCACTGCACTGAAGTAAGGAGCATTAGGTTGACAAAATATTTATTCGTTGACACCCTGTCATGGTCTGCTCACCTAAGAATATAATTATTTACAATCTGTGGGTACAACGTGCTTCTGATTTTTATATCCATAACCATAAGTAGCGATAGCTATACATGACGTATGATAATGTTATGTGAGCCGCTAGAAATAAACCTACAAAAATATTCCGCTTCATTTGAAAAAATTTAAGCTGTGAGGAGAAAAATATAAATGCTTCTTGAAACTTTTATCTCATTATGAGCAGTGAAACTGGATTGAGTCAACGTCGATTTATCAATAGTAATAGGTCAAAAAATACCACAATAACTCACTTAACACCTATACAGTGCGGTCCATATTTGATCAATAATACCTGAAACTGGCAGTCCCTCTGAATTATGAGCACCCACTCAAAAATTTTTGATGAGAAGGGGAGTCGTGTGGCACCTTGTTCGGAAGGGATTTTTATCCTCTGTTCAGCAATATTAAGTTTTTCAAATTTGGTGCAATCATAACTGAGAAAATTTATTTTGAAAATGTAAACATTGATCGCGAAGCCTTTAGGCAGAAAAAATATGTTTTCATCTATTCAATCAATCAATTTGTAAGTATGGAATGGAACGCCACTGAAGGATATATTCATATCAGATAAACCAAGATAATATTGATATCTTGTGTGAATGAGATAAAGGCTTTTGAGACGAAAAGGAAGATAAGCGGAGTGAGAATTATTTAGACATACGTGTGTCACCCAAGTTCGGAAGGGCGACGCACAGTGATTTGGCTTGGCCAAAAAGTGGTCATAAGCAGTAAAATTCCAAGAGATGCAAATTAAATCAAATCAAATGACCCCAAGGATACGCCGCATTGGAAGTTCCTAAATTTATTTTTCAAAAAGTTACAGAGGGTTAAATTTGAATAATTTTGGAGTGTAAGCACCATAGGTCTGAAGAAAAAAGTAGAGACAATGAATTGGCTTATAACAGATTCTCCAAGTCTAAAGATGATTGGTTGTCATATACTAAAAAAAGAAATAATAGTGTTATGGTTATTCGTAATCTCAAACAATCATATTTTGAAAATAAAATTGATAATGTCAAAAATAACTTACAATTACTACCTATGGGGAACCTTAAATCTTTAATAAAAACAATACCTTCCAATCAAATAACAACTATTTTCAAAAATAATGTTGAGATATACGAAAACATAGAAAATGATTCAATGACTATTTTATTTCGAGTATTGAACAAATTGCCAACAATCTAACGAGTGTTGCATTTATTATAAGAGAGGCCTCCTATTTTGAAAATCGAGCGGTAAACCCAAATCACTTGATCACTTCGAAAAACTTTCACTTGGAGAACTCAAAAACATTATCTTTGAGCGGCAGAACAAATTTTCAGAAGATGAAATAGATTTTAAATTAATAAAAAGTACTTTTGATGTCATTGGTTGTCCTCTCTTACACTGTATTAACACCTCTTTACAACTCGGAGAATTTCCCGATAATTTAAAAACCTCAGTTGTAATTCCAGTACCAAAGATAACCAGCACTAAGAATATTGAGGAACACAGACCTATTAACACTTTACCTTGTTTGGAAAAATATTAGAGTTGTCAACCTATAAACAATTCACAGCATATCTTGATACTCAAAAACTACTTAACCAAAACCAGTCAGGCTTTCGAAGTGATTTCTCGTGTGAAACAGCATTGCAAAAAGTACTGAATTACTTTAAATATGCTATGGACGAAGGTAAATGTATTGTAGCGGTGTTCTTAGATTTACGTCGTGCATTCAAAGTTATAGATAGAACAATCTTATTAAAAAAACTTCAATATTACTTTGGAGTAGATGCATCCTCATATAAATGGTTTGAGTCGTATTTAGAACATATGTATCAAAAAACTAAAATCAATAATGAAATATCACAAAAAAGATCTGTTTTAACTGGAGTACCACAAGGAAGTGTATTGGGCGCCATACTTTTCATGTGTTTTATTAATGACATATTAGATCTGGATTCGGGCGAATGTAAAACACACCTATTCGCAGATGAAACCATCGTCTACATTATGGGTGATAATATTAATAACTCAATAGGAAAACTAAACCAACACCTTAAAAAAATTCACGACTGGTTTAATGATAATAAGATCGTTGTCAACGTACATAAATGTAAATACATGATAATCAAAAACAATCGAAAAATTAGAGAAGTAATTGATTGCAATGTTCAATTTGACGGAAGAGATCTAGAACGTGTGAGTCATATTAAATATCTACGTATAATTATTGATGAAAAACTAACCTCTAATGAGCACATTGATTATCTTTCAGAGAAAATATCTAAAGAAATAGGATTTGCATATAGGATTAGCAAAACAGTAACTCAATACACTAAACAATTAATATATAATAGTATAATAATACCCCATTTCGATTACTGTTCTTCTAAACTCTTTATGTGCAATGAATCAGATATTCATAAGATACAGATTAATAGATGTATGAGATTCTTAATAAATACCAACAGATATGAAAATGTAAACAGAATGCAGATAAAGCTGAATTGGATGTCAATTAAAAATTAATTAATGTTCGTACAATTATTTTTATTTACAAACTTATAAACAATATGTTACCAGAATATTTGTCTACAAATCTACAGTTCCGCAATAAAATACATTCACATAATACACGCCAAAAAAAACACATAAACGTTCGTCAAACCAATCTGATGTGCACGAAAAAAAGTATCTTTGATGCTGGAATCGTAATAAAATCGGGTGGGTTATTACCACCCGATTTTATTAAACTGTCTAGTAATATCAATATTTTCAAAAGTAGTATCCGTCAATATATATTAAACGATCAATTTCACTAATTAAACTTCGCATTCTATGGTGCGATCTAGGCTATTCTTGTTCTCAGAATTTTTTTTTATGTTCTGGTTCCCACGAAAAGGGATATCCTGTAATGTTCAGAGAACATCGTGGGAACCTAGGGAAAGAAGGTAGGAGTTGGTGTTCTTCTTAAATTTCTGAAGGTTGTATGCCTCGGGGAACACCTCCCTAGGCAATGAGTTCCAAAGCCTCGCTGTTCGTTGGATGAACGAGTCTTTGGAAAGTGATGTTCTGCAGGTTTCCAAAGTGACCACGAAGGGGTGTGATGACTGAACTTGACGGGTTAATCTCGAAGAGACTGCCAAAGCAGGAACGATTGTTGATATTTCAGAAGAGCATCGCCCATGAAAATATCTATAAAATAGAGACAAATCGCCAACTTTTCTACGGTGTTCCAGACAAGTGAGCGAGTTTGTAAGCGAGGCATCACCGACGAGACGAATTGCCCTTTTTTGGACAGAATCCAATAGCCTCAGGATATGTTTAGGTGCCGCACTCCAAATATGGGAACAGTATTCCAGGACAGGTCGGATCTGTGCCTTATAGATCATAAGCAGCTGACTGGGGTGAAATAGCTCTTGGCACGAAACAGAAAACCAAGTTTTTGGGATGCACTTTTGGCAATGGACCTCACGTGATTTTCCCAGGAAAGGTTATTGCTGATGGTAATACCAAGCATCGATATGGATGGCTTCAGTGGTATGGTTACTCCTGACAAAGTTATGTTAGGCACAGTGAGATCGGCTTTTCTAGAGAAAAGACATGCTTGTGTTTTGTTTGCATTGAATTCTACCAAGATATTAGATCCCCATTCGAGAATTGTTGCCAAGTCCATATTTATATTATTAACATTTCTTCCTAGTTCATTTCTGGTTTCACGGGCTGATATAGGGGCCCTGGAAGAGAAAGCGGTATGGAGGGTACTATCATCGGCAAAGCTGTGTACTGGACATGAAGTTGCTTTCAACAGGTCGTTGATGTGAAGTAGAAATAGTGTTGGTGCGAGAATGGATCCTTGCGGAACACCAGCATTTATGAGTAGAGTGTCAGATGAAACTCCATCGACCACTACATGGAGAGACCTGTTTGAGAGAAAACTAGCAAGCAGAGAACACAGCTGAGGGGGCAAGCCATAAGACGGAAGCTTGGCGAGGAGTCCCTGGTGCCAAACTCGATCGAACGCCTTGGAGATATCTAATGCCACAGCTAAAGTTTCTCCATGCTTTTCAATAGATAGCTGCCATACATGTGAGACGTAAGCGAGCAGGTCACCAGTTGATCTCTGATGGCGGAAGCCATATTGCCTATCGTTGACAATTCCTGAGTCTTCCAGATATTTCATGAGCTCGATGTTGATGGCTTTTTCCATGACCTTTGAAATAATAGATAGCAGTGCGATAGGTCTGTAGTTGCTAGGTAGGACGTTTTTCCTTTTTTTAGGGACTGGCTGTACTCTTGCAATTTTCCAATTGGACGGAAATACCCCCAAATTGTAAGAGTGGTTGAACAACTTGCAAAGAACAGGTGTTAGTTCGGGGCACATTTCTTGAGAACAATCGGCGGGATTCCGTCAGATCCACAGGCTTTGTTGGTGTTGAGACCCAGCAAAATCTTTCTGATAGTACGTTGGCGAAAGATGATCTCGGGCATGTGACTGTCAATAGGTGTAATGTTCGGGGGTTGTTTTCCCGATGAATCCATAGTGGAATTTCCAGCAAATAGGTGCGCAAAGATATTGGCTTTTTCCTGGGCAGTCGTTGCTAGTGTTCCATCTTCTTTGGTTAGGGGAGGAAATGAGCTGGAAGTGAATTGTTTAGGTATAGGGATTTCTCTGTACTTTTTAAAACTATGTTATATCATGCTCTGATGCTAAGTTTCTGCTATTGTTTGTTTATTTATGTCTCTTATCTATTGTATTTTATCTATACAAACTATCTTTGTGATAAAACGATATTGTATTAGCAATGCTAAATAAATAAATAACTAAGGCAAAAATCATTTGTGGAAGGAAACAAGACCATCTCTTTTAAGATTAACTATTGTTTGTCGAAGCTGCATTTCATTCATATAATTTTTGAACATTGATAATGTACCGGTCAATTCTGTATATATATATATATATATTTTATTTTCTATGCGGATTCTGCTAAAATTATTTAATTGCATGTATATATTGGAATTAAATTTATTTTTATTTTTCAAGTATAATAATCATGAGAATGAATTGTTTATTATAAGGTTTATTTTCTAATATTTGTTCCCTCGGTCAGCAGTTTTTCGAAAAAGTGTAAACTACCCTTACAAGGTAGCTGATGTGAATTTCTCCTATAGTGGCACGGCTTGTAACTTGAATACTTTTTCACAACAATAAATTACTACGTTTGATGCAGTACTGACGACAAATAAATCTTTATTGAATGTTTCCTTCATTTCTCTAATAATGGCTACCCAGCAGATTCCTGTAAATATGGCGGCTTTTAGAGAATATAACTTTAAAATGACAGAAACTGAAAATATACCACTCTACAGTGGCCAGTGGCACTGAATTATTAACTTTTCCACCAGTAGAACGTGGCGCCCACGTTGAATGTCCATGACTCACCACTTCAAAGTTATAACCTAGGTCTCACACCCTTGAAAGTGGCAAACACGTCTCAGCTATTGAAACCTGCCACTTCGAAGTTATAACCTTCAAATTACGGGAACATGTCCATTAATTGTTAGAGAAGGACATGTATCATGTATGGTGGATTTATGCAGCTCCAATTGACAATTATCGAGAATCAAGTAACAATTATCAATAGACAATTAATGAAAATTATGGCATTTATGAAACTGAATTAACAATTGAGTTATGAATATCAAGCACGCGCACAAATTAGAGATACGATCTATTTAAATGAACCTTTTTATACAAAATCAAGAGAAAGTGTCTATTGAAAACGCATAATCCATTTCATTTTGAATAAATATAATTCATGTTTCACGTAACAATAATAATAATAATAATAATAATAATATATTCACCAATAAAATGATATAAAATAGATATGAATAATAAAATAATATAAAGTAGAGACAATATCAGTACAGCAGGTAAATACAGGTAACCCACAAAGGGATGAATCCCTGTGCGTGGGTATATAGATATCTTAACATACACATATATTACACATCCATGAGTATATACACCTATACAAATATATACTTACATTCATTCACACAAACGTTATACATATATAAAACAATTTTTAAAAGAATTTGAACATAACATATAGGTAGGCATAAGCGGACCGAGGCAGCATATATCACATCAATATCAACTATCAGAAGGATCAAATGTTATTATATTTATTTTTCTCATTAGAGAATTCATAAGTTATAGGTATTTTTTCTATCGATTAAGCTGTGAATTTCTTTTCTAGGGACAGACTGAAGCCAAACAGTATTTTTTTTTAATAGACCGTACGCATTAATTCGTGTCAGTTCGGTAGGAATTTTAGCATAAAGAATGGGACCAAGGTAATTATAGCATCTTTGGGTTAGGGTTTTTTCAACTTTTGGTGTAGCCGTTGTTTTGGCTTCGTGTCTTGTATTATAACCATGTTCTATTTGCCTGAATGTATTTCTAAACCTATAATGGTTTAGTATTATGCGCTGATAAAATAATTGTCTTGCATCAAACGCTCCAGTTTTCTTATATGGTTCCTCAGTTGAGTATGTGAAATTTTTGAAGAACATAATTTTCAGAATCCACTTTTGTGTTATCTCTAGTTTTTTCAGGTGATTGTTGGTCACCCCTCCCCATGCTAAAATACCATAATTGATATGAGGTTTCACTAGAGAATTATAAAGGATTTCAAGATGAGTCTGGTTGAAAATCCTCCTCAAAAACTTGAACAGAAATACTAAGCTTCTTACTTTTTTGACTATATACTCGATATGATGGTTCCATTTCAGGTTATTGTCCATTATAATTCCTAGGTATTTGATCTTGTTTGCAGAATTTATTATCGTTATCGTATTCAGAACAGACATTTGTAAAGTGTTGTAAGTGGGTAAATTACTGGAGAGATGAGAAAACGGCATAAAAAATGTCTTATCTGCATTAACTGTGAGAGTTTTACTATTGAACCATTTAAGAATGGTCGGAAAGTCTTTTTGAACATTTCCTCTCAGTTCAAGCCACGTCTCAGCTTGATACATAACCACCGAATTGTCGGCAAAGCTGAAGTTTGAAGAGATCATTAATATATAAATTGAAAAGTAGCGGACCTAATACAGTGCCTTGGGGTACTCCATATGCCATAGTTTTAGCAGAGCGGATTTGTTCTCCCAAAAAACAGGTAAAACAAACCTTTGTAAGCCGCAATAAAATAATTTGAGAAAAGTTAGGTTAGCTTTCGTCATCGCGCAGACCAATCCAAATACACATTTATGGTTTACTACTATTGTGCATAACGAGCTTTCCTGCGCCAGTTTATGAGGACAAAAGAGGAGGAGGAACGGGAAAACCAGAGGCAAGAGAGGGAAAACGCCAGGTAGATACTATCAGAAAGGTCAGAAACAAAAAAGACAAGAAACTGCCCTTATCCTAAAAATGGGAAGTGAACTGGCCTGGGATGTTTTCATTGAAATGATCAGCAGTCTCGTCCATTTGGAAAAAAGCGCAGTGCGCATGACGCGTTTCCTCACCACAAAAAAAAGTCATTAACGAACTTATTGAACTCTTTCAAGCCAGACTTTGTGTCAAGTATTTCCATCTTGACATCGAGCCTATGGACTACATTGTTTTTAAAGGATGACCCGGTAGTTTCATTTGAGTAATTCGTATAAATACTTTCATGTTATTTCTAATTCTCAACAGGTTCGTGGTGACCCTATGGCTTGTGGGAATATAATTTAATTAATTTGAGTTTTGCTTATTCACTTCACGTACAAATTACACAATATAATGAAAATTTTCATCATTCAGTTCTGATGATAATTGTAATTTTTTGAATTATAGAAGATGAGAGTTGATTTTAATTGGGAATGCGAAATTTCGTCTTATTGGAAAAGGAAACATTCTCGATTGAATATTGAATAGAAAGATTATTTTTCTCGTGGATTTTTCAATTCACAGAAAAATCTTTCGATTCAATATTTAATTGAGAATGTTTCCTTTTTCAACATGAATACCCCACAAGAGGTTATCTTGAACGATGGAAGTTAGTGACTAAAGTTTATCTTTCAGTCACAGATGATTCCACATCTGATCTTATGAACATCCTATTCATATTTTCAAACAAATCAATTCCTCATATTCTTCTCAAGGTTCGGCCAGTAATATAAATAGCAGTGTAGCAGATTTCTGGCCAGTGACTACTCCGTACTGAGAAGGGCCAAAAGCCTGAAACCGGTATAGGGATTGTTAGGCGGACCTGACACAATTTAAACATGAAGTTTATCAGAAACAAACATTTTCAATCAATTTTCATTGATAATGGAAGTTTGCATAGATTTTCAGGCAGATATGATTCCATGTTCTGAGTGGTATTTGCCAGAAAAGTAGTTGTTTTCTGCTTGTAGTCTACCACTTTTTAAATTTTTTGTTGACCGGCAGAAAGTACGCATTATATGGAAAATTCTTTTATTAATAAATTTTGACAAATATCGATACCTGCAATCGCTTCTGCATCAAAAGAAACCCCAAGAGACGTTCTAATTCGGAAAAGTTTTGTTCAGAATGACATTTTATAGCTTTGTAAATTCTAAAAAAGATAAAAAAATAAAAATAAATTTTTTGCAATTAAAACAAATTCAATTTGTAAAAATACATTTTTGACAAAGAACTCATCAGTAAAGCAAACAGTAACATTTCAAATTATATTTTGTGAAGATTTGCAAGCTATTTCCATTTTATTCGGAGAAAATTTGAAATCTGTGGATTTGCCATGTGTTCAGCTGCTTCATAAGAGGTCACTGAAATATCTTCAGGACATTATAATCTCGATACTGTTTATTATCAATGATGGACCATGTTTCTACACAATTTTAATTTGAATTTTTTACTAGAACAAAAAATTGATTTAATTTTTGACCAAACAAGAACACATTTTTTACTTTTTATTTTTAAACACATTATAATGAAATCAGAAGCTGAAATAATTATAAACCAAACAATGTAATAACTTTCAAGGTACCCCCATGAAAAAAAATCCAAGGGCGTCAAACTGAGGATCTTGCGGGCCACGGGTTTTCTGAATATTATCCTATCCATTTATGAGAAAAGTGTTCGTTAAGCCACGCTCTGACTTCAGGGGTACTATTCATTGACGCTCCGTCTCCACCTACAGTTCTGGGACCTGACAGTACCGTTTGATGTAAAAGTCGCCTCATCAGTAGATACAATTTTTGTAGGAAAATTTTGGCATTCTTCAATTATGCCTTGGAACCAAAATGAGAAATCTAAGCGGGTATCGAAATCTCTATCGTGTAAGCTGTGGGTGAATTTTGGTTTGTATGCATGAAATTTATCATTTCCCAAAATTCTTCTTATGGATTTTTCAGATATACCAGTTTGTTCCTGCCTCTCCGATAGTGCCATCTGTGGATTTTCTGTGGCCAATAACAAAACATTAAAGGAACCTTCTTGATTAGTGACGGACTTACTATGTGGAATTTTGTAACGATTTTCTACACTCTCTGTAGCTTTGAATTCGTTTGGAATACGCAATACAATATATCGTTTGGATCTAGCATTGAATATATCTGCTGCTTCTCTGGAACTATGAGCGAGCGTTTTCATAGTTCCAGAGATTAGCTCAATTTTTTCTTGCATATTTAGCTTTTCTTGGAGCATCTCTAATTATTGTTAAAGCACAACAAAATTTAAAATAACTTTTACAATGAAAAAAACTATACAAAAAGACCATTAAAATACCTGGATAAATAATAATACTACTAAATCGTTCGACAATTCTCAATAAGATATTAGCATTATAAGTTAATTGTTTCATGGCCTCATCAACAATGATAATATTGTGGGTATGTATGATTCCAACAATTTGCCAAAAATCAATCTATTTTTTGTTCGTGTAAAAAAATCAAATTAAAATTGGACATTTATTAATAATAAACAGTATCGGGATTATAATGTCCTGGATATATTTCAGTGACCTCTTATGAAGCAGATGAACACATGGCAAATTCAGAGATTTCAAATTATCTCCGAATAAAATAGAAATAGCTTGCGAATCTTTACAAAATATCATTCAAAATATTACTGTTGGCCCCGTGAAGATACAATTGAAATTTACGCATAATACTTCCGTTCATCATTTTTAATTTACCTAGCCAGCTCTTAGACTATAAGGGGTATCAAATCGATTTCAATTGAAATCCCAGATCGATGTTTTGACAATTACAATACTGTGATTGCTCGAACGTAAAAATCCGATGGCTCATCGATTCGGAAGGGTAGACTATTGCTAACCAATGGAAGATGTTCTGACCTGACATATGTGGTTTGTTCGTTTCTCACACATTCAGTTTTGCTTTTATAGTATTCTATTGGAGAAAAAGAAAGACTGATGAGTTTTGTGCGCCAAAGGAAAAATCCCCCTTTAAATGGAGTACACAGGATAAACAAAAATTCTTATGTATATCTTTGAGAAGAACTTACAACGGTATATAAATGGCTCCAAACGGAACATGGAGTTGGGGCCAGAATTGAACCTTATCGTAAACCTGGGACTCCATGTAATCGAACTCTGTCTATAAGAATAACCGAAGACAAACAGTAGAAATCAATGAATCAAAATCTTGGCGAACAGCCAAATAGGGCTGACTTGGTATAATGATAAATTTCAAAGTCCAGACTGGTACAACAGAATATATCTGTTCCTGAAGTAGAGATTACAAGCCTCAAAAAGAGGCATTGAAAAATATCAATATTGTATTTTAAACTGGAGTTTTTGGTTTATAAAGCATGGCCTAAGAATATTTTGTTTTTGAAATTATTCAATATTTTGACTACTGTATTTTTTTAAATACAATTTTAAATTTTTTTGCATTTGCAAACCTTCTCAAGTGTCACTTTGGGAGTAAACTGTGAAAATGTCAGATGTTTATCTTGAAAATCTTTAATTGAGTTTATAGAAAATTATACTTTGACGTAACTTCATATACGTACTTTTCCTATTCACATTTTTTTTCACATTTGAAAACGTCACTTTATACGCTTCTTTTTTCTTTTCTCATTTGAATTTTTGTAAGCTTATTTTGATCAAAGATCAATAGTTATAACAAATTAAGTGAAGCGCGCTCGTGACTACGTGCTTCTCGAGTGATGCACTAGCGTATGGCAATATCTTTTGTATGGCAATATCAATTTTTAATTTTTTTTGAGATATTCAATAAACAATGTCATTTTGCAACTTATTTGTTAAATAATAAATTATGAACACACCTTACGGTTGGTAACTTTTTATATGTTGTTCCTAACATCAACACTAATGTACAGTAAAAAGTTACCGCGGTCCCCTAACTTTCTGAAGCTATAATCTACTATTACTCCACTAAAAACAAAGTTTTGGAATTTACTGTCTGAGGATGTCTTTCCCATTGACAACCACCTCTCAACAACCAGAAAAAGGCCTACGTTAAAATGATAAAAAATACAGGGTTCAACAGGCAATAGGCAACCTGTCATATGGAGCCAATAAAATGTGATTCTGAGAACCAGGAACATACTACACTTGTGAGAATGCTCACGAGTTTTTACTCAATCAAGATTATTTTTTATTCTCATTGACAGGTACTGAACAATTTTTTATATTTGTACATCATATTTATATCATAAACATTTTAGATAAGCACTGAAGATGGCCGTTGGCCGAAAGCGCTTTGCTTAAATATACAAAAACTTTACACGAAATACAGAATTTTAATTTTCGATTTGGAATCTTCATGTACACAGCAATAGTGAATTTTAATAAAATTTGTTTTTTCTCCCCAGCGATGATTTTAAATCTCCTTTTAGAAAAATTCTGCAATCAATGGTACTAAACACATGGTGAGCGGTGACACTAACACTTTTCCGTTTTTTAAATAATGTAGATTGTCATTTCTGGGAGCACCCAAGATGCCTCTTGGTAGTATAGTTATAAAAATATACGCAACATCTAGTGAGTGAAACTGGATTTCAACACTTTTGGAATATATAAAATATGTAATAAGTATTCTTTCGTCGTTACTCTTTCAATTGTCGTGTCCTAGAAACAGTGCGGCATTCAACATGTGAGTGAAACTAGTTTTACCTTTACAGTGATGTGATATTGTGCTGAATGGTCTTTCAGTTAGACAATTATTTCTTTAATAATTGCATTGGCCATAAATGCCATGAGGAATTTTACCCAAAAATATTATGTAACGATTCTAATAATCATTTAGATTTTTTTTATATACCAACTTTATAAAACGGGCGAAAAGTATAAAAAATTTCTCCCAGCCCCATACAGATGTATAACTCTATACAGATTCCTAACCACATACAGACTGTCCTGAAAATTTGTGAATTTTTGAAAGTAGTTGTAACACTTAAAGCCGAAAAATGTGGGGCTCATGAAATAGATAATAGTAAGGAATGTAGGGAGTAGCTGTCGTTGGGAAATTGAAATGAATGATTCGATAAACTTAGATTTGACCGTAACGATGATAAACAATTAACACGATTTTTAAATTTTCCCAAACCTTCATATACATATAATAATATTGTTCATTTTCAAATGTTTACATACAAAGTATGATAGTTCAATAAGTCTTGAAAATAAACATAAAAGAAGATCACTGAAGCTTTTGGAGCTTATCGTGATATAGTTTTACAGACGTGTTTCACAGTACATGCAATGGGGATAGTTTTACAATTTATAAGAATAAATATAGTAAAATATTGGTTCTAAAGATTGCATTTTTTTTCTGCTCCATAAAAGACAAAGAAACAATCTCTACTGGAGCCAAATCGGTTGTAATTTATCTATTTTGCTTCTTGATGGAAATCAAGATGGTGACCGTACAGTTTAATATTATTTTGTTCTCGAATAAATATACAAAAGTTGTCAATAAATATACAAAAGTTTTTGTCAAACCACTTTACCATTACTTGCAGTCCCTCAACATGAAGGGCAGTATCGTCTGCAAATGATATCGTGCTGTTAGCATTTTTTTGGTACAGTAATTAATTTAAATATATTAAAAATAAGATAGGCCCCAGTACCCTACTATTTTTTTATTACTTTGTATACAACCAATTCTTACCATTTGGGTTCGTTTATTGAGGTAGCTTTGCGAAAGTAACAGTGCTGGTCCGCGAATCCCAATATTTTCCAATTTTTACAGAAGCCTTTGATGACTTATAGTATCAAAGGCCTTTGCCAAATCTATAAAAACTGAAGCACATGGACGACTTGAATCTAAACTGGAATAGATTTTTTGGGTTAACAGGGCAATTGCATCATTTGTGAAACGGTTCGTCTGGAATCCAAATAGCATTCTTGACAATAATGAATATTTATCTAGGATTTTAATGAGACGTGCTTTGAAGGCTCTTTCAAATATCTTACTCAGATTAGAGATGAGGCATATGGGTCTATAGTTTTCTACTCTATTGCGATCTAAGATATTATAATACACAGTACTTCCACTCATCCCTTTCAACAAATCAATGAACAGAATGTTCATAAGATCAGATGTGGAATCATCTGCTACTGAAAGATAAACTTCAGTCACTATCTTCCATCGTTCAAGATAACCTCTTGTGGGGTATTCATGTTGAAAAAGGAAATATTCTCAATTAAATATTGAATAGAAATATTTTTCTGTGAATTGAAAAATCCACGATAAAAATAATAATTTAACTTTTATCGTTGATTTTTCAATTACAGAAAAATATTTCTATTCCATATTCAATTGAGAATGTTTTCTTTTTAACAAGAATGAAATAAAATTAAACAAATTGCAGCCAATAACGGATATAACTCAAGTTTAGTTGACAGCATTCTATCAAAAAACTGTATAAAAAGGCAAATCAGGGAGTTTATCCAACCGATTCAAATACAAAGTCAGGGTTATTACTTATTTCGGCAAACCTTCAGAAAAAAATTCTGATTATTTAGTACATAAAGATATTGGTATTGCTTACAGAACAAATTATACTTTGGGAAAATTTATTGAAAACAATAAAGATCGAATTGAAAAGTCTGACAAATCTGGGGTATATAAACTAACTTGTGGTACGTGTACAAGTTTTTACATAGGACAAACAGGTGGAACTTTGAAGCAACGCATATCTGAGCATAGAAACAGTTTTATTAAGGACAAATCTAATTCAACTTTCGCAAAACCATCTCCTGACTGAAATGCATTGCTTTGCTAATGCCTTTGAACTTTTGCACGTGGAAAAGAAAGGTCCAAAACTCCTAGAAAGCGAATAGATTAACAAAGACAATAATTCACAATGTAGTGGTTCTACCCTTTGTGTCCGTACGCCTATGGCAACGCGGGTGACAAGTGGGGAGTGCTCGAACTGTTCGGGGTGTCGTGGTCTGGATTGTAAATGACAGCCACGTTATTTTTGAGTTTGTATTTTGCATCTTCAAATTTACCCTTTGTTAGTGGAATATTTATGTTGACGAGTATTATAATTGTGCCCAGTAAATGAGTGATTCATTGCTAACAACCAATTGCCCTACAAAGAAATCACTACCCGGGATAATACTGAATTTCAGAGTCTCAAGTGCTTTTAGCCGGAGCTATTCAACAATACTTATTAAATGAGCAGATTAATTTGAATAATTCGCCCCTTTTAAATCTGGGAATTGAATAATATTTCGTTCAATAATCACTCAATTACCTGATATCCAACCGACTACATGTTATTCATATCAAACCCCAGTAATTGTAATTCAGTTTATCTCCTCTTGAAATGCTATAGAAAGCGAAACACTGACGTGGGATTTGTAAACCAATTTTTTGTGAAAATCGTAGCGACGTGTTTTTCATAGCTATTTAAAATTCACAATCTCAAATTTTTAGGACAATTGTATCGGGTTAGAACTTGTATGGGCTAGGAGAAATTAATGACTTTTAGTCTGTTTTATAAACGTGGATATTTAAAAAAATCCAAATAATTATTTTTCCTTATACCTCTGTTTCAGGTTGCAATACATATCACCACTAATTATCATCATTGTAGTGCTATTGGTTCAATACCACTGGTCTAGAAGGAAACTTTACGAGGCAGCTTCAAAATTAAAAGGACCAAGAGTACTACCATTGCTTGGAAATGCTCATCTATTCTACTGCAAGTCGGAAGGTTGGTATTTGAAAAAAATGTTTATGATGCTCCCAATATTTCGAGTGGTTCATCACTTCAACCAACGGTTTTTCAGATGTTCTGTATAGAATCAGTTCTGTTTTCGAAAAAGTTGGCAAAGAACCGGTCAGGTTCTGGTTAGGACCTTACTTGATGATAGGGTTGAAGAATCCAGTACATCTTGAAGTGAGTATGCGTGAGATGAAACTATGTACAAGAGCTTATTTCATATCTTTTCATTGCAGAAGATAATGTCCTCTTCGAAATTTGCATACAAGCATGAGCTTTACGATCTCTTCGAATCATTCGTTGGAGATGGCCTTATCAGTGCTTCTGGTAAGCTTCATTCATTTTTTTTGGTATCAATCTATATTGAATAGAATAAGAATTTGGTTATTTTTTGTGAATATCTAACAGAAAACAACATTGAAATACATCTGATAGATGTTTCGAAAGGAACCGAACTCTAAAGAAAAATCTAAAAGTCAAAATTTATTTTCTATTCCAGTCATAAATTAGAACTCATATAGATGAATGAGAAGAAGAAAAATGTAATTCAAGAAGGAGCACTCACCAGAAATCATTTGTAACATTGATGCAAGACTGGCATCGCATTCACTAGGTCTTCAATACATATTTTCGACGAAAATCTATTTTCACTTCAAGAATCATCAGGAAGACTAAAATAATTGGGAAATACATTTTCTACAAGCAATCTCACTTTGCAAAGATCTAAAAATATTAGGAACACATCTTACGGATCAGTATTTTGAGACCGTTTTATTGGTTGTGAATACAGCCTCATCACTGAAATTTTATTCGGGACATTTCTGTTATTCAAATAGATAGATAGATATTCGTTCTGTTAATTTACATACCTCATAGAAGTGTAGAACATGTCAAATAAATAATCTTAAATATAATTACAATGATTACGATAAAATATTCACATGTATGTCGTTTCATACTGCCTGTCATAATAAAATCATTGAAAATGTATAAAATTGTGAAACTTGCACATATATTGAAAGGGAAAGTAATCAAATCCCAATAACCAGACTTGTCGAATAGCGTTGAAAACGAAATAATGGGTTTTTAAATAAACATACTCTAATAGTTACCGATATACACTTACACACACATACCTTTGTATATACACATACATATAGAAAAATTGACACATATTCTCATATACTTTTACTGATACCCACACACTCTTGAAGACCCACATCAGGTATCTGCATATACAATTATCACAAACTTTTCATTATCATGTTGAAAATATTCTTCAATGTTGCATTTTTGCATAAGAACATTTTTAGTCTCTTCTTAATTGCTCCATTTTCCATCAATCTTATGTTATTTGGCAGCTTATTTCATATTTTCACCAAACTATACCGCACATTTTTTTGAATATACGTAAATTTAACTTTGTCATTTCTAAAAACACATTTTTTGTATTGTGTTTATGAGTTACTTCCCTATCACTAAACAGGTATTTATTATTGAAAATAAAATTTATAGACTCATATATATAGGTACAAAGAGATAACCGTTAAGATATTATTGTTTGCAGCTCTCCCTTCGAGCAACTTTGAAAATTTTTCTCACACATTTTTTCTGAAGAATAAGTACTCTTTGTATGTGGAAGAGTTTTCCCAAAATATTATTCCATAACGGAGTTTGGACTGTACGTATGCGTGATACGATATTCTCCTTGAACTGTATTCCATCCCCTTTTCATTATCGTCTTCTTCTGAGGTAAGGAGAAACTCCGGTTTGAAGGGCTTATTATACATTTTAATATGCCTCATTATTGTTTCACGTGGTAAATTTTGGTCTGAACTTGAAATTTTTAAACTTTGAAATTCGTTCATTTTTTGGTTATTCATATATATATATATATATATATATATATATATATATATTCATTATTCATAAAAATTTTTTTTTTTTAATATGTGGATTTTTTCACTCATTCATCTTCAGCAGTTTTTGTAGTTTATTCGTTTGCTTTTTATTAGCATACATATTTTTTCCGATTCGAATGTTTTATCAATTTTTTTTTTAATTTTCGAGAAAGCATTTTGCCTGAAAATTTTACTGAGTACGATTTGCGGTCTTATAATCTGATTGAACCACAAAAACGAAGCTTGAGTGGTTTTATCTTTGATAATAAGACCGCAAATTGCACGAGTTAATTTTCTTAGAGAGAAAATGCTTGAGGAATAATTTCAAGAATTTTGCGATAAAATCCTTCAGCACGAATGATATTTGATGAGAATATTTCCCGAATAACATTTTAAACTGGATACAATTACCAGAATTCATGTTATATTTGAATTTTCATCGGGGAAAATTACAACAATTCTTCTCCTTCCAAAACTGAAGGAATCGTCTGTCCATTTCTAAATGCTTAGTTTTACAGATTCATTCATTTACAATAATCATTCATTGCTCGTGAACTCACCCAAGAACCTAAAATATATATAAATTTTTCACTATCAAATATGTTTGTATCTGAAATCGATTTAAAAAAAAAGCTACTGGATACGGAATCGAATCCGAGCCTCCCGGGTGAGTGGCTGATGCGGTATCCACTGGTCCACGAGAATTATTGTTAATGGTATGAAAATAAAGATTTTCAATTATTCAATGTTTTACTTGAAAATCTGAGGTTTTCAACGTGCTGAAAAAGGAATATTTCAATTAAAATATCAAATCACTGTAATAGCGAGTTGAAAATCCCTTAATTAATTAATTTTGCATTTCCTGTTTCCCTGTATAGGAATTGAATGTGTTGACATATAATTCTGACAGAACCTAAGTGTCGTTTTATCGCAAAACAATATTGAATCTACTAGTGGTTTTATCACTTATAATTGCACGAGAGGTTTGTATTTTATCGGGTATATTTGGGTTGTTTAATGAGAAACTGTTGCCTAGCGATTGGACGAGAAAAACTGTCAACTATTAAAAACGCGACACCGAAGGTAGAGCGTTTTTAGGTTAACAGTTTTTAGAGTCAAATTGCTAAAGGAAACAGTTTATAGAATTTGAACAACACAAATTTACCGATATCAATACAAACATCGAGTGTAATTCGGCAGGACAATTTAATGAATAAGAAATTTAGAAACATATCAATGCAAACTTTATTTATTTTGGCAACCAACACCGCGATAATTGATAAACAAATGAATAAGTGTGAAAAACCATTAGTGCATTTGTCGCTGTAAAAGTTGCAGCTAACTTTTGCCGCTGTCAATCTGACAATTGCACTGTGGCATATGCGATTTTTTATACACGAGTTGAATTGTCAGTATAAAACAGCGAGAAGACGTTTTATCACTATAAAACTGTCCTGATTGTTTGAAATTTTGGCCATTTGAATTGGTTCAAATATAATGAGGGAAATAGTTAGCTGAATTTATAATTCGTGTTGAAGATTTTTGCAAATTAAATCTATTCTCAGTGAAACTCAACATTTGAGCTTTGAAGAAAAATTTGAAACGTTCAAATTTTGTTTCTGTTAGATTTGTTTTCATCATATTTTTCATCATTATCCCATTTATAAATGTTGCTGACTTACGTTATCATTAATATTTCGGCATAGAATAAAAGTGCATTTTTATGAAATATCGTTGCTCCGATCGACTTTACACACGAGCACTTTTATTCAGAAAATGGTCTATAAAACCTTGTTTTGTTGAAAAATATTGAAAAAACTGTCATTTCAGAGTTTTGGGTTGTGGACCATCGGGGGAGGTCCATTCCTGATTTTGTAGCAAACCAATTGACTCATGCATGAACCATTTATTTGTTTGGTTGATTTTCAATATTCACTGGAAAAGTTATCAAAGAAAAACATTTTTCATTTTGTAATGTTTTTAATGTTGAATAGAAAAAGTTGGGAATAATTGATAATATTTTTTCAAGGGCTGAAACCGAAGTATAAAATCCATCGAAGAATAATGCAACCTCTTTTCGATATGAAGTTTGTATCCAGTACCCTTAACATAGTTTGGAAACACACCACTATTTGTATGAGCAAATTGGAGCATCATATTGGCAGTGAAATTGACATACATCACTCGATAATATGCTGCGCTATGGATATTATTGGAGGTAAATATACAGGAAAAATTATATTTGGAAGATCCAGAAATGCAGACAGTTAACAAAAGATCATTGGGTCAAGTCTTACGTACCCGTGCAAAATGTGCAGTCATAGAGTTTTAGATATATCAAGGCCATTTTGGCATATGGCACTGTTTTTATTCACTCTCGTTTACCCATACTTTAATTTTCTCATGAAAATATCATTTATTAGTTTGGATTGGGAAACTTAAGTATTACACAAGACAAGTTGAGTCGAGAGAATGCCACGAGCCAATCAAATGTTGAATTGTGTTCAGATAAAATGATGGGGATTTCGTAGTTAGAGAGAAATATTCTCAAAATATCCAGTTTTACGGCTATAAAGTATATATGTCTAATATAACTGAAATAGTTGCTCTAGCAGGAAAATAATGGTGAAACCTGTTAAAACTTTCAATATTTTATTGTTTTTGATGTCACTATAAAAATATATATAAAATAGTTGATTGTAAATTACTTTCATTGGCAATTCCTGCAGCTTGAATCGTAACACCAATACAGAAATCATCTAAATAGATCGACCTGAGAGAAAAGTTTTTCCAGAAAAATTTCAATGGTGCTGATTTATTTATTTTTGTGTGAAATTGGATGCATAGAGGCAGGGCCAAAAACTTGCATCAACTGCTTTCAAATATCATTTAAACTAATTGGAATTGTTTGTAATTGTAAAAATTCCCATCAATATATGCACTTGAAAAAAGAAAAATCGTGACAGAAGAAAATTCATACAAATGAAAAATAAAAATAATTGGAGTTAGGATTCTCCGAACAGCAGCTTTGTAACGACTCCTGGATGAGTTGAAAATATCGATTTTAGTGAACATGCTGCTATAAACTTTGAATATTCTATGGATCGGATAATTTTGCCCAGAGTTGGTTGTACAATAAGATTCCAGAGAGAGAACATTTCTCAATTTTCTTTGCGGTGTGAAAAAAATTAATTCAGATAAGTGAGGGGAGTCTATAAGGCCGTTTATAACAAAAACATCCTGTCTCTTTGTATCCTACAAATTTTCTCCTTTGATGAGAAGTTGTAGTTTATCCTAGCCAGTTTATATTTTATTAAATTATAGTTGTCACGTATTTCAATAATTTAAGAAATCGATTTTGTACGCTTTCTAATCTCTTTTCAACCAACAAAACCAAAAAGGAGGAGGTTCTCTAGTCGACGCGTATATTTTTTTATTTTTATGTATGATCACGCATAACTTTTTACTGAGACGTCCGATTCCGACAATTCTTTTCTCAGTGGATAGGGTGTACTTCAAAGTTGGTCCCATTTGAATTTCAGAAATGAAATCCAGCCCTAAGGGTAGCAAAATGAAGGATATTGAATATTGATCACTCACCCTCTGAATTCTGGTCCGTTAACCGATTCTATCTTCGATTTGGACGATTCTTTCTTTATCAGATAGGGTATACCTCATAGTTAGTCTAATCGACAAGTTGAAAATGGTCTAAAATAGAGATACTGCTCTTAAAATTATGTGTGATAGCTCATTGGATCCGGAATAACGCATAGAAAAATGTGCCGAAAGCGTGTGTTAGCACATTGAAAATTGCAAAAGTTATAAACAATTGAAAATGAACAAAAATGGCATTTCGTTTTTTGCCAATATTTCATAAACTATTTATATTTAAGAAATATCAAAATAAGATTCTGAGAGAGGGGGAAATTCCGTACTCCCGGAACTCTATCTCCATTATTTATAATTTTAATTTAACGCTGAAAATGGGTCTCCGCGCGACATTTTTAGGTTGCGCGCGCAGCGTCAAAAGCGAGTACGACACATTAATTAATTTATTTAAGGTATTAAATATATATATTTTTTTTTGAAAAAATTATGGTGTATTCTGAACACTATAAATAATATATATTCGTTATAAATTTTACTTAAAGCCGATTTTTCAGCAAGTTAAACGATTGTTAACCAACAAAATTTTCTCAAACTTCTGTCTTAATTGTAAATGAAAAAAAATGTTTAAATAACTGTCGTAAAAAATTTTCGCTCCGTAGAGCCTTCCTTATATACATACTCAACAAGATCATGCCATAAAAATTGAAAAAATAGTCATACTTTATTTATAATAATTTTTGTACTTGAACAAAAACAAAAAAATCCAAGTGATGTTGTTAAAAAAATTATTTTTCTCTAAATCATCAAATTATCGTTTTTTTATCAATACAAGATATAAATTGATATGCAAAAAAAATTTTTCCCGCCATTTGTTGATAAATTTTTTATAAACAAATTGATTATTTCAATATTTTTGAAAATTTATTTTTCATAGCTCCATTATATTTCAAATATAAGGATTTTCCTTTTTAACAATTTTTAATTGTTTATAATTCTATTTAATTATATTTTTATTGTTTCAATAATTAGTTGAGAAATTATTTTTTTTCTAAAAATCATAATTGACAGTCCTCTATGGAGTAACAAAAAAAAAATTTTTATCAACAATTCCATTGTTTATTAAATTACCAATTTTTATAAACAAATCTTTAACTTTGTTAGATTTTTTTCTGAAACATCTAAAATTAAAAAACAACCATATATAACAAAGAAAATTTTTTTTTCAAATAATTCATATTTATTAATAAAAAAACATAACATAATGATTAAAAAAAAAAAATTTTTTAACAACATTATTTGGTTTTTTTAGTTTTTGTTCAAGTACAAAAATTACTATAAACAAAGTATGAATATTTTTTTAAATTTTATGGCGTGATCTTGTTGAGTATGTATATAAGAAAGGCTCTACGAAGCGAAAAATTTTTACGACAATTATTTAAACATTTTTTTTCATATACAATTAAGACAGACTTGTTGAAAAATTAACTTTAGGTGAAATTTCTAACGGGAATAAATTATTTATAGTGTTCAGAATACACCATAATTTTTTGAAAAAAAAAAAAATGTAATACCTTAAAAAAATTTATTAATGTGTCGTACTCGCTTTTGACGCCGCGCGCGCAACCTTAAAATTTTGCGTGGAGACCCATTTTCAGCGTTGAATTAAAATTATGAATAATGGAGATAGAGTTCTGGGAGCTGAAGTTTTTATTGAAAATTTCCTCTTCTATCAGAATCTTTTTTTGAAATTTCTTAAATATCAATAGTTTATGAAATATTGGCAAAAAACGAAATGCCATTTTTTTTTCATCTTCAATTGTTTATAACTTTTGCAATTTTTTATGTGCTAATACACGCTTTTGGCACATTTTTCTAGGCGTTATTCCGGATCCAATGAGCTATCACACATAATTTTAAGAGCAGTATCTCTATTTTAGACCATTTTCAACTTGTCGATTAGACTATAGTTGATCATATTCCAATTTGAAATGAAATGATCCACCCCTGTGGGTAGAAAAATAGAGGATGATTGACTTTTCACTTGTGAACAGTGGCACACATATGTAGTTGACATTGACAGATCCTCCTACATCCGTCACAATAATAATTACATTCTATAAAAGGATGGAATTACATACAAAGTGATGAAATCAACTAACCAGAACTCTCAAAAATAATTTATATTATATAACAATAAATAGTTAAAGAAGATAATCATATTATTTAACAGTCAATAGTTGAAGTAAGCTAGGTAAGTAAGTATTTTGGAAGTGATCAAAAATTAAGTAGGTAGTAGTAGATTTCAGCCAACATACCACGCATATCTTTCCATAGGATAGTCTGATTTCGATGATTATTTTTTTTCCAATGTACTTCAAAGTTGGTCCCATCTCAAATTGAAAAAAAAATGCCACCCCTAAGGGTAGCAAAATGGAGGATATTGATCGTTCACCCTCTGAATTTTGGCCCATTAACGATCGTTCACCCTCTAAATTTTGGTCCATTAACCGTTTCTATCAGGCATAACTTTGTACTGGGTTATCCGATTTGGATGATTCTTTTTTAGCCACATAAAATTGAAAAATAATAACTTTTTAACAAAAAATTGAACCGACAAAA
This sequence comes from Gonioctena quinquepunctata, assembly GCA_018342105.1. Lineage (NCBI taxonomy): Eukaryota > Metazoa > Arthropoda > Insecta > Coleoptera > Chrysomelidae > Gonioctena > Gonioctena quinquepunctata. Next base: position 334,176 of record JAFIRS010000359.1, on the reverse strand, counting down.
TACGGAACTGAAAAGTAAAAAATAAAATAAACCTTCTTAGTCTCAATAACTAAGCTCCTAAACTAATGTAAGTAACTAATTTTGAGTCGGCGCCAAACAAACAAGCAAAAGATTTAGGTAAGGCGTGAAATGATGGCATCGAGTTGCGCGGTGACATTCTGATAATTTTTTTGAAGTAATTTAATGATCTTCGTTGATTGTTCGTTTGGCGCCGACTCAAAATTAGTTACTTACATTTAGGAGCTTAGTTATTGAGACTGAGAAGGTTTATTTTATTTTTTACTTTTAAGTTCCGTATTTCGTCGGTTCAATTTTTTGTTAAAAAGTTATTATTATATACATTGTATTATGGATTCCATATGACCAAGGCAGAATTCATTATACTATGTGCGAAAACAAAGTAAATAAATTTAATTGCTATAGTAGATGAATTCACAAAACTGAAATGAAACGAACGGGTTTAATTTAATCATATCAGCTATCATTATTTCATGAACCTTGCAGTATTATTCAGATATATCATATTCGTCAAAGGAAAACAGGTACTCTCAGAGCAACTGTGCTCCATTAAGTTGGAATTGCCCATTTGATAAATGTAAGTTAACTTCCCAAATACTTTTTTAGAAGCAGTTTTGGGCCAGAAACTGGAGGCACAACAGAATGGTCTTCCAAAGTTTTGCATATATGTAGTGAAGTAAGTATGATAACCAAATTCTACAAATGTTATATTTATATGAGATCTCCGGTGCATATTTTACGCAACAATCATCTCAACAAGTGCTACTAGAAATTCCATAATACAGCAACCTGCTGGATACATTTGTAAAAATTCGTTACTGCTTTTGATTCAAATTGTGGGATATTTTCCATTACTATATATATATATATATATATATATATCAATATATATATATATATATATATATATATATAGTTTTGAGTTTGTTGAACCAGGAATATACAATGGGGTTTGAGTTTCTTGGGGTTTTGGTTCTTTTTGCGAATGACAGTCTTCTTTTAGGAGATGAACATTTATTTTCAACCAGCCTCCTCATCAGGTTGCTCAAGTTTGATATTTAATAAAAAGAACAACAACAAAGTCTCGCAGTTTATTTATACACAATGAAGAGGAGGAAAAAGTTAATAATTATGGAAAATAAATCATTTGCTGCCTTTAAACTTTCCTTTTTTCAAAATATTGGTCCAGCTAATTATTGTTAGTTTCTGAAGAAGACCGTGGACACGGTCGAAACGTCGACAAAATAAATGTTCATCTCCTAAAAGAAGACTGTCATTCGCAAAAAGAACCAAAACCCCAAGAAACTCAAACTTCATTGTATATATATATATATATATACACACACACACATATATATATATATATATACAGTATGTCTCACTTCTCATGGAAACACCCCCGTTTCTTCGGGAATTATTGGAGTAGAATTCTGTAATTTTCACGATCGGTAAGTAAGTCAAAATTTTCTCATGGGGTTGACCTAGTGACATACACTGCGCGCCAGGAGCGATGGATATACCGATTTTTGCGAAAAACAAAATATTAGGGGAAAATATTGGATCAAAATCCTATTCAAATTTTTGCTGAAAAATTTTCAGTTCTGAAAAATCCAAATTTGTGTCACTTCTATGGAAGCGCCCCCGTATCTTCCATAATGAAGAATATCACCATTTTTTTATTTTTACCTTACAATAAACTCTATTGAAAATAAAAAAATATGGTAAACATATTTTTTTATACGTCTTATAGTTTTCGAAATATTTAATTGTTTAGCTAGGCGTGCGACGACGCGGAGTCATGGCCACTGTGACGTCACTGTACAACGGTCGTTTAGTGCGTGCTCTGCTTCCGAGCTGTGTGTATGAAGTTTGCGTCGAAAATTGATAAAAATGTCTAATCCAGAAACTAGAAAATCGTGTATTGTGCCAAAGTGTTTAAATAAAACTACTAATGCACCCGAAAAGTTGTTTTTTATTGTTGCTTTCGAACCTAAAAGTCGAAAGAAATGGATGCAAATCATGATGTTCTGGGGTGATTCGGCATTTCACTGTAAAAATATCTCTTTTAACTTTTACATCTCGTATAGCGTCGTCGCCGAAGCTCTTTCTAGCCGATCTAAAATGAAATAAACATAAGTTGATCTAATATATAAAAAATAAAATACGGTAAATATAAAGTTACTCTACACTTGTACTCTGAATATAGGGAAAAAACTTTTCTTACGTGTTTTTGCCTCCTGAACACGAAAAATGCGGCGTTCTCATACCGTTCCCCAGTAAGAAAACTTAAAAATTACTTATTTTCAAGCACCGTTTTCTCGACAAAATCACTCACAATGCCCTTTTTACCAGCATTAACAATAGACCTAAATCACTTATTTCGGCACAACTTTGCACAAATATTGTCGTTTTTATCGAAAAATTCTCCTTACACAGTTCCAAATGAAGAATGTCATACTTTGACAGATGGAATTTAGTAACTTTGCCTTATTTTTCATGTTGGTGATAAATGAATCCCCGCCAACTTTTCGAATTCAAATGTGAGCAATAGTTTCCCCTTCATTTATGTGTGCAATTGTTGTGGGCGGTGATTCATTTATTACCAACATGAAAAATAAGGCAAAGTTACTAAATTCCATCTGTCAAAGTGTAACATTTCTTTATTTGAAACTGTGTAAGAAGGAGGATTTTTTCGATAAAAACGACGATATTTTGTGCAAAGTTGTGCCGAATATAAGTATCTAACTCCGGAACGGTATGAGACCGCCGGATTCGTGTTCAGGAGGCAAAAACACGTAAGAAAAGTTTTTTCCCTATATTCGGAGTGCATGTGTAGAGTAACTTTATATTTACCTAAAATACATAAAATGCACTTATCCACGATCACATTAAAGAGGAAATTAATATGAGAGGTTTTTCATCTTAGCTTAATAATATTTGATAGGTGTAGTCGCGTGCATCCTAATAATAACCTACTTTTGAAAAAAATATTTCAACTTCAAATTTTAAAAAGTTTTGTACCTCTGGTACATAATGTTCAGGTTAGGTTTACTATGTTAATTTTTTGTTACATTACATATTAAAAAAATACAAAATGTAAGTCTTAATGTCTTAATGTCAAGTAAGATGTTCATAGTATCAATATGACGTATGACGTACATTTATAAAACACTAGTAATGAGAAATATGTACTTATAGGGATCAAAAGATTAATGATAAAAAGTAAAATGTTATTAAGTAATACTTACTTTTGCATTTTCACTCCTCGCATCTCGGTGGCCAAGAAATCGGAGTTATTTGAAAAATAGTGGGCAACCATTAACCCGTCTATTTCAGGCAAGATATCAGATTGTCCTTTTTCAAAACCGTCATCCATATCTAATATTATACTTATAACACTATTGTAACACTGATTCACATAAAAACTCAAGGTAAAAACGTTATTGTGGTCGAACATCCGATAGCAAAGCAATGATTGAGTGTACGGTGAGAACGTTGTGTTGTGGAATGACGTCACGCGAGCATGGCGCGCTCACCCGAAATATTTGAACCGTTCATAATTATTGGAGTAGCATTCTGTAATTTTCACGATCGTGAGATATACCAAGGATAAGTCTAAATCTCTTCTGGGGTTAATCTGAGTGACATCATAAGTGTTCTGGGCGATCAACTACTGGGGAAGATAAACAAGTGGACATTATGGGCGAATTTCTGAATTATCCGTCCTCATCGAGTGGAACTGTTGCCTTGAATTGTGAGGTTTCGCAGATGACTGTATTGAGAATTCTGAAAAAAATATATTTCATCCCTATAAAATAAAGATGGTTCATGTGTCGGACGATGATCCAGACCGCCTAGAATATTGTGAAATTGTATGTAATAATATTTGGCAAAATCCCAGCTATTTGAAACACATTTGTTTCAGTGATGAGGCTACTTTTTTTTAAACGGTCACGTGCATAGACAAAATGTGAGGTACTGGTCCGATGAAAATCCTCGACTTTTTCGCGAAACTCATACTCAGTTTCCACAAAAAGTTAATGTGTGGGCAGGAACACTGGGTGACCACATTATAGGTCTGTTATTTATTGAGGAAAATCTGACTGGTGCCCTCTATTTGGAAATGGTGGACACAGTGATAGATCCACTGATAGTGGCAACTGTCGAAAATAGTGAAATAGAATTTGACATGGAAATTATTTTGCAACAAGAGCTCCTCTTCATTTTTCAGTTGCTGTGAGGAATTATTTGAATACTGTTTATGCAGGACGATGGATCGGGCGCCGAGGATCTGTGGAATGGCCTCCAAGATCACCAGATCTAACTTTTTTTCTATAGGGTTACCTGAAATCTAAAGTATACGAGACTCAGTGACACTCTATTCAGGAGTTGCGAGCGCGGATGTCGGAAGTGTGTGCAACAATTACTCGAGAAACTTTGCAAAGCGTCAGGGCTGAAACTAAAAATCCGAGGTCAACGAGGAACAATTTGAACATTTATTGTAATAACAGATAAGGTTAGTGTTAGTTTAGTTGCCTTCCTGTTTGTGGCATTTTGTTATTCTTAAACATTAATAACTCAACACGTAATGAAGCAAATTTCAAATTTTTTGCACGGTTGAATAGAGAATGAAACCCCCTTTCAAATGAGTTATCACTCACCACCCCATGCTATTTAAATTTTTCGAAAGGGTTGCTCCCCTCCAGTGAGGGATGAGATAAGGGGTAAACTATTCATACAAAAATGTACATTGTGGAAATTAAAAGTCGACGTATCTCGGTTATTTTCCTAACAAGAGTCCAGTAACGAGTCAGATAGGGGGTAAGACTTATGATGCTCACTGTACATTGCACGCCAGGGGCGATGGATATATTTTCTTCATGCGAAAAATGATATAAGGGGGCAAGATATTCTCAAAATTCTTACGGATTCGTGATTAGGATATCATCTTCAGTACCATTCCATATTTTCACTAAGAATTTTCAAGTTCTGAAAAATCCGAATTTGTCTCACTCTCCATGGAAATGCCCCCATAACTTTCGTAATTATTGAAGTAGAATTCTGAAATTCTCACGATCATTAGGTATATCGGAGATGATGCTGAATATTTTCTGGGGTTGACCCACAGAACTCATAGAACTAGAAGGCCAATACCGTTTTGCTGGAACGAGCCCTACTGTACTGCATGGTACACACATGAGTATGCGCAGTAACACCGCTGTCATGACAGGGGCGGTTTCAGTGAAATGTATGAACTCTATTAACTGAAACATATTGACTTTGACGTGAGAACTTTCTAAAGATGGGTACTTGAACTCGAATTGAATAGTGGAGTGCAACTGAAATTTTGAGGAATTTCTGAACCTAATCTCTGTAAGGTTTCGGGAAGAAAGACTTGTTAAAAGAATACTTCACTTCACTGAATTATTTATTTGACATGAACTAAATGTATGCAGTATTTCACAAGATGAAATATTTCATTTCAAAGAGACTTTGGTTTTATTCATTTCAAGTGAATGGGTAGGTATGATGGGGACAGAATAACAATCACAATTGACGTTTTGAAGTTAAATTAAAAAACAATTTTCAAGGATTCAGTGCCTAAACAAATATTTTGGCTCAAATTAAAAATATTTTGAGGAATTTGAAAGTGAATGCTATGAATATAGCGTGTCCCAAAAACTATGCAACAAATGGAAACGTTTTCCATGATTTAACAATGAAATTTATCCTTGATAAAAGTTGGTGCCCATCGAGAAACCTGTAATGGGCTATCGAAAAGAAATGTTGAGTTTTTCGTTGGTGAAGCGAATCCGTTTGTTACAAGCTTTTATTTAGTTTCACTTGTTAGTTCGTTCGGGTCAAATCATGCAAGTGAATTTTGACAGACTTCTAGTCGTCCGATTAGTTTGAAATTTGGCAGGTGTTCATAATTCCGGTGACAATGCATTATGGAATTTTAGTTAGAGAAAAAAACAGAATGGCGGCTTCAAGATGGCGGACAATATTTGTAATTATGGTCCGGTTTCATCAAAAATTGGTATGTGGGGGTTTTCGGGGTCGGAGATAATGAATTTTTTGTCAAAATTCAAGATTGCGGCTCCAAGATGGTAGACGAATTTTGTGATAATGGTCAGATTCGATTCAAAATTGGTCTAAGGGGGTTGTCGAGGTCAGAGATTATGAAATTTTTGTCTAAATTCATAAATTCAAGATGGCGTTCCCAAGATGGAGGACGAGTTTTGTGATTATGGTCAGATTATATTCAAAATTGATGTATGGGAGTTTTTGGGGTCGGAGATCATGATTTCTTTCAGCTCAAAACTTACAGGGAAAAGACCTTGTAATAACGATGCTCTACTAGAAATGAACAGATTGAGGCGAACTAACTAAAAAGCAAAAAATAAAATAAGTAATAAAAAAACTTTTTGAAGACAAGTTTTTATTTAAGCCGTGTACTAAAACGTATAAAATAAGTTAAGTCATAGCTGAAAATGATTTAATTATTTTTTGTTGAATTATTTGGTTTCAAAAAGCTTGTCGCGCGAATTGTAATAAAATTAATACTTTGTCAAGTTGTTACCTATCAACCAATCATTTATGAACACTTTGCGCGAAAAGCTTTTGGAAACCAAAAATTCTTCAAAAAATAATTAAATATTTGTCTGCGATGACTTAAACTTATTTTATACGATTTAGTACACGGCTTAAATAAACGCTTGTCTTTGAAAAGTGTTTTTATTAGTTATTTTATTAAAAAAATCATCAAGAACCTCTGCTCGAGCGGGCGGTAGTGCAAAACTAATATCCGTGGGATTATGTCTGAATGTATCTAAGGTCGTATGCTTTTTTGTCTCTTAAATACTACACGATAACACAATGAAAAGAACACAAAGAGTATATAATAGGATAGGACGGAATTAAAAAACACTGAAGCAAGAACACAAATGAACAACAACAAACGCAAAACCGGCTCTGAAGAAAAATGGCGTCAGACTAAATAACAGTTGTTGACGTTAACAGCGTTGCCAAATAAGTTTGTAGGAAATCATAATTCTTATCAGGGTTAAATCTGTTGTTATATGCTACACTTATCTTGTATATTATCTTCTGAATACATATAACAAAAGAACTCAATGATCCTGAGTAATCGATAGTTGATGAGTTTCGACTCTTTTAATGGGAATATAATGTAATACATTTCATCATAATGTCATTATATTAGATTCTCATACAAGTACATGAACTGGCAATGTTGTTGATGATATGCGCATGATTACCTGTGTCCCATCTATACATGCTGTTATTAATCATATCAATTTCTTCCACTTATATTAGCCTTCTAGTTCTATGAGTTCTGTGGGTTGACCTGAGTAAAATATAATGCGCGCGAGGGGCGATTGAAATGCTGATTTTTGCGAAAAATTATATTGGGAGGCGGGATAAGCGTGATTTTACTGATTCGTGATAAGGACATCAAATTTATAACCAATAGGCATCTTTGCTGAATAATATTTCAGTTCAGAAAAATTTTTTATTTTCCCACTTCTCACCTCCGTATCTATCGTAATTAGTGGAGTAGAGCTCTGAAATTTCCACGATAGGTATATACAAGGGGATGAGTCCTAATAATATCCGGAGTCAAATCTCAAAAAAATCCTTTTTTTTGTTCATTTATATTCATTAAAGAAACAACGGCTAGAGAAAATCAATGTAGTTTTTCTTTTTCAATAATACTGCATTATCAGTGATAATCATTACTCGATATCACGTTCTACAATTATAAACTCTGCAAATATCGTTCCATCCATCCTGGCGCGCAGTGTATATCACAGAGGTTAACCCCAGAAGAGATTTAGACTCAAACTCGGTATATCTAACGATCGTGAGAATTACAGAATTCTACTGCAATACTTTCGAAAGATATGGGGGAGTTTCCATGGTAAGTGAGACAAATGCGGATTTTTTCGGAAGAAAATTTTCCAGCAAAAATATGGATTGGCACTGAAGTGAATATCCTGATCCCGAATCCGTAAGAATTTCGAACCTATCTTGGTCCCTTATATCATTTTTCGCAAAAATCAATATATCTATCGCCCCTGGCGCGCAGTGTATGTCACCCAGATCAACCTCAGAAGGTATTTAGACTCATCCTTGGTACATCTAACGATTGTGATAATTACAGAAATATACACCAATAATTACGGAAGTTACGGGGGCGTTTCAATGGAAAGTGAGATAACTTCGGATTTTTCAGAACTGAAATTTTTTCTGTGAAAATATGGATGGGCACTAAAGTTGATGTCCTGAATACGAATCCGTAAGAATTTTGAGCCTATCTTGCACCCTTTTATTATTTTTCGAAAAAATCAATATATCCTTCGCCCCTGGCGCGCAATGTATGTCACCCGGATTAACCTCAGAAGAGATTAATAGTCTAGTTAACAAGTGCTTTTGAGGTCAAAATTTTTTCGCATTCTCCGGAAATTATGATTGAGGTGTCATTCGATTCGGAATGGCATGTAGATATTTTTTGAGAAAATGCTAAGGCCGCTCGCAAAAATTGCAATAGTTATAAACAATTAGGTAAAAAAAAAATGGGGTTTGGTTTTTCGCCAATATCTCAAAAACTAGATCATTCAAATTTGTAAAACGATGCGAGAAGAAGAGGAAATGTCTTAACAAAAAGTTAGTACTCCCGGAAATGTAGGATCAATATTTATAATTTTCCCAGAGGGTTGAAAATACGCCAGAAAACAGGTACTCCGGCTTGCGCAAGCCACGCCACCTTCGGACCTTTAATAAATAAATATTATTTAAACTTATTAAATATAAAAATCAAGAATTGAAGAAACTCAGGCGCCTGCAGGATAGATCAATGAAGAATAATCCTTGGTCCAAAAATTTTTATCGCGATTTTTCAATAAGTTATCCATTAGTTAATTAACAATTTTTTGTAGCACGAACATTAACATTGCAAGTGCGATAATTTTTAAACTATTAATCTGATAATGTTTTCCTTCCGTGGAGCTATTGTTGGAATGTCTAAAAATAGATTCCAGTTGGAAAAAATTTCAATGTTCGTTTTGTTATTAACAATTTACTAAGGTGAAAAATTATAAAGCTTCATTAAACATTGAAAAAAATTCTTTTTTATAATATTATTATCGATCCGTTTTCTCATGATCAGAAGGTACTTAAAAATGATTTTAATAATTTTTATCACCTATTGTTTAAAAAATTGTTATGAAAAATTTTTATGAGATAATTTAAAAAAATTTTTATAAATAATCTTTGATGATAATTATGATTTAAAAAAAAAAATTTCTTGAAAAAAATAATTTATTGCTAAAAACGCATTTGTTAAATAACAATTTTTTTTATCACTTGTTATGAAAATTAAGGAACCTTTTTTGTTTTGCGAGTCATTTTTCATCTTGGTCTTCGATATAAAAAAAAATATATTATTATTTAAATTTTCATTGTTTATTTAATAAACAATTCGTTATAAACAAATGAATTATCTCCTTGTATTTTTTCCTTTTTCTACTTAAAAAACAAAAACAACCATGTATTATTTTTAGAAAAAAAAAATATTTATATTTTTTAGTTTATTAGCCTAAGCATCTTAGTAACTAAAAAATAATTAGAAATGTTATTTAATTCAAGTAAGTTTATTTATAAAATATTGTTTACAAATAATATAAGGTATTTTTTTAATTATATTTTACATTAAATTTTTTTTGAGAACCTTTTCTAGTTGGTGGATCATCATAGTCTTCAGCATCATCCCCTTGATTTGTTTCAAGATTAACTCCATTTTCTTCACCCCTTAATGAAGTCCTGAAACAAACAGTGAATATTCTTCACCAGCGGTATTGTCATTATGCCCGTCGTTGGATTCCTCATTGTCTTTTTGTGGTCATAGTAATATTAGTTTATAAGATATTTAGACATAAAAGTAGAATTTTTTTTTCTGAAAGATTATTTTCATGAACAAATGGTATAAATTAAATAAATAATTGAGTGAGAGCTTCAAATTTTGGCTTAATTTGTTGTTTAATTGATAAAGAATAAATAAGTTTTGAATTTTTTCCTTGTATCTCCATTAGTTAAAAAGTTATAATAAAATTAAACATAAAAAACAAGGTCAGAGTGGTGAAATGAAAGAGAACAGAAAATTGAAAGTTCAATAATACATGGTTGTTTTTGTTTTTTTAAGTAGAAAAAGAAAAAAATACAGAGAGATAATTCATTTGTTTATGACAAATTGTTTATTAAATAAACAATGAAAATTTGAATAATAATATTTTATTTTTTTTAATATCGAAGACCAAGATGAATAATGATTTGAAAAAAATGGTTCTTCAATTTTCATAACAAGTGGTAAAAAAAAATTGTTATTTCACAAATGCGTTTTTCAGCAATACATTTTTTTTTTGAGAAACGGTTTTTTTATGAAAAATTAAAGATTATGTTAAGAATTTTTTTTTAATTATTACATAAACAACACATTTGTTTATAACAATTTTTTAAACAATAGGAGATAAAAATTATTAAAAATCATTTTCAAGTAGCTTCTGATCATAAGAAAACGGATCAATAATAATATCATGATTTTATTTTTTTTCAATGTTTAATGAAGCTTTATAATTTTTCACCCTATAAATTGTTAATAACAAAACGAAAATTAACAATCGGGAATCTATTTTTAGACCTTTGAACAATAGCCCCACGAAAGGAAGACATTCTCAGATGAATAGTTTAACAATGATCGCACTTGCAATGTTAATGTTAGTGCTACAAAAAATTGTTGATTAACTAATGGATAACTTATTGAAAAATCGCGATAAAAATTTTTGGACCACGGATTATTGTTCATCGATCTACCCTGCAGGCGTCTGAATTTTTTCAATTTTAAATTTGCATAAATATCTACATGCCATTCCGAATCGAATGACACTTCAATCATAATTTTCGGAGAATGCGAAAAAAATTTGACCTCAAAAGCACTTGTTAACTAGACTATAAGACTCATTCTTGGTATATCTAACAATCATGAAAATTACAGATTTCTACTCCAATAATTACGGAAGATACGGGGGCGTTTCCAGAACTGAAAATATTTCAGCGAAAATATGGAATGGTACTAAAGTTGATGTCCTGATCACGAATCCGTAAAAAAATTGTGCCTATCTTGCCTCCTAATATCATTTTACGCAAAAATCAGTATATCCATGGCTTCTGGCAGGTCAGGTCAACCCATGAGATAATTTAGACACACTATATATCTACTGATCGTGGAAATTACGGAATTATTCTCCAATACTTACGGAAGATACGGGAGTGTTTCCATGAGAAGTGATACAGTGTGTCTCACTCCTCATACATATATTTTGATTACCATATTTTTCCACGAAGGCTTAGAAGGGCCAACAACAAAATATTTTTCAAAAACATCTGGAATTGCCACTTTGAAATGACAAAAACATTTAGAGTTGCCATTTTTAACTGACAAGTGTCACTTTGTCACTGACAATTGTCGCTTCAAAGTGACAATTGTCAGTTCAAAGTGACGATTGTCACTTCATAGTGATAATTGTAACTTCAAAATGACAATTCCAGAGGTTTTTTAAAGTGACAACTGTCACTTCGAAGTGACAATTGTCACTTCAGAGTGATAATTGTCAGTTCAAAGAAAATCCAACTGACTTGTTCATTTCCGGTTCTGAATAATGAGTATTTCTGTGATTTCAGAATGCTGGAGTTAGCCTTCTCAAGACTGACTAGAGTGTGGCTCCATCCCGGTTTTATCTACAATAGATCAGCAATCAAAAAGGAGTCAGATGAAGTCATAGCAGTAACGCACGAGTTTGTACAAGAGGTGAGAAAATTGTTAATATCTAAATTTCAGTATTGTCAACTCACCATCAACAATTTTGATGCTGTGCTATTCGGAATCTGGGGTAGTTTTATTGACTGAGATATTATTTTTAGGCGCTAATTGATTCCTGGAAACGAAGGAAGTTTATGAAAAATGGACATGATGATTTCGTCCCCGTCATTGACAGACTTTCAGCATTTGTCGAACACAACCCTGGTGTTATCAATCCTGAAGATTTAGTGAATCACATTTTAACCTTAATTCCTGCAGTGAGTTGAGAATGTTTTTATTACGATATCTGGGCTATATAGAAATCCGCACATAATTTTTTTCTTGATTTGATAAATTATTTCTTGCAGTCTGCTGATACTTTCTCCATCATAACATCATTTGCCGCTATGTGTTTCGGCATGTATCCTGAATACCAGGTAAACTATACAATGGAATGTTCATTGGATATCAACAACTACTAAAATATAATTAATTTGAGAAATTTTGGACATTCGAACTAACTTACGATATTTGTTATTAGATCTTTAGATTGAAATTATTCATATTTACATGTGGTGAATCCTCGTGCCATTATTTTTTCAGGAAAAAGCAGCAAGAGAAATTGGAGCTATTATAGGTGACGAACCTAGAGATGTTACTCTGAAAGACATTAATAAAATGGAATATCTAGATATGTGTATCAAGGATGTCTTGAGGCTTTTTCCTATTGCACCATATATCTTGAGGAGGACTCTTGAGGATTATATTCTAGGTGAGTTATCCAAGCACAAGCATGAACGCAAACTATTTGATCGGTTCAGTCACTACTGAAATACAATTATTTTTCACTCAATACTCACCTGAGACCTATTTCTGTCGATTCAGTATTCATCTAGACCTGGAAGGAATCCTCCACTACGACCGATGGTTATATTACATCGTTCAACCCTATTTCTTTGACGGAGTTTATAATTGGTTATGTTGGGATTCCTCCAAATGCTGCAGACTCCAGGTGGAGAAGTTCAACTGCCAGTTGAATATGGACCTCTTCGAGTGAGTCAGACCTAGAATGTTTCTCTATTGCAAGACAGTTTGCTTCTTTGCCTATTAGGAGATCATGCCCTCGGCTTTAGTCTGATTGGATCGGATATTTGTTGTTTTGGTACTAGATTCTCTTTTCTGTTAGCCGTCCAAAAGAGTTTATGGCTTGTTTGCCATTTCGAACCAGTTCAGAGTCAACCCTATACAACTCAGATCATTAATAGCTGCCTGGCTCCCGATACCACGCCAGCAAGATACCACGACCCACGAGGACTTTGAGACTCCAGGAATGTCCTGGCTTTGTTCATGGTTCTCTCCAGATGAGAGTTTTTTGTATGGTAGTATCTCCGCGACATATGGTGGATCGATGGTTTCTCCTTTGTGTTTAACTGGAAGGATATTATATTTCGAGATCATCAATGCATAATTTACCAAAATAAATCACAATAGGGGAGATTTTATCCTCCATCTGGCCAACTTCTGGTAGCTCTGAATCTAATTGCCTCCTCACGCAGTGATATATCGATTTCCAAGCATGTTTCGGATCCAGACGTATATTAATTGTCTGATTCTCCTGATTTCGGTCGATCGACACATGGATATAAACCTCTCTCTAATATGCTTCCTGGAGTTTTCGATGCGAAGGATGTAGGGAGTAACGACCTGATCTCTCTTCTTTGGTCATGTAAACGGGAACTGGGAATGTGATTTTCTCGAAGGATCTATGATGTACGCCTCTAACCGTTTTAGCGAGTGAAGGATCTCTTGCGATAATTCTAGTACCACCAGGTACCTCAACTATACTCTGGCAGAACCTTGTCTACATTTCTCTCTTCACTTCCCTGATTCCGTATACATCGGATTGCGAAACTGTCCATTCGATTGGGTTTGGGGAATCGGAATAAACCTGCCAATTTGTCAATCTTGGTGCAAACTAAGAATTGTGCAAGTCTTGGTGCAAATTTAGAATTGTGCTTGTTGCTCTCATTTGGGATCCAAGGTTCTTGGATAATGACAATATTGACTTAATCTGAGTCAAATGAGACCGCTTTGACGTTCTGGAGGTTTGCCTGAGGGTACGAAACATTGTGGCGGTAGGTGAAAGTGGAGTAACTCATTAGTTATTCAAGGATTCCACATGAGATAATGGAATCACTGTCATCGAAACATATAGGACACCAATTTCAATAACTCTCGAATATAGACAGTACATTTAATGAAATTTTGTAATATTGATTTCAGTACACCTTTGGATACTTTTTTCGTTTCATTTTTCAATTCTGAATGCGGCAGATACTTGATGAAAATCCGTATTGAAGCAAACGAAAGTACTCACTTCACTAAACTAGGTTTAAAAAACCACGACACGTGTTTCGCTATACAATAAATAGGTGGACATAATACTAACACAACAATCACGATGTATCATGTTGAATAATCGGGAAATGTAGTAGTAGGTATATGAATCCAATAAATGGATATTGAGGATATTAAGGATAATACAATGGGTAATTAATAGAACAAGAACTTAGTAGAACGAGGGTTACAGTACAGTACATACTTCTCTTTTTGAGAAAAGTGTTTTTTATAGTTGTGCTAAATTATACGATAAAATTCATTGTGAATTTAGGATTATGCCATTCAATAAATTCAAATGTTCAATTGGAATTTTTCTGCTGAAAAAGGTGTACTATTCAGTGGATGAATTTCTTGGTGATACAATGTGAAATGTACTTATGTTGTAATAGTTTTGTTATGATAGTTCTCGTAAAAGCGTATAGTCTATAACCGATGATTGTGACAATTTTTTCCATAATTGTAAATTTGTTCCTTACTACTATACACTTTCCTACAAATACTGTTGTTTCCTTGGAAATAAATGTCTATTCTATTACCTGTTCATTCTTCAGTAAAAAAAAAATAATCTGGCCATTAATCAAATATTGCTAATTTTTTGTAACCACTAATTTCTAAGAAGAATATTTCAATAAAGGATTGAATATAATCAACGAATTGGAGTTAATAACGGTTATAGTTCGAAGCTGATAGCTGAAAACTGACTAGAACTGATTCCTACTCAAAACGAAACACATAATTTTAAAGTTATTACATACTTCGGCCTTTCTTTCGGAAAAAAGTACTTTCTCACGTAAAAACATCAATATCACATACAAAACATATAATAATTGAGATAAATTTATCAAGAATACTGGAGATAAAGCTGAGGAATCTGGAGTATATGAATTACTTTGTGGTTCTTGTGCAAGTTCATACATAGGCCAAACAGGCAGAACATTTCAAAAGCGATTACCAGAACATATTAACTGTTTCGTCATTAGTAAAATTAATTCCTTCTCTTGACTGAAAAACATTGTTTTGTTACCGATATCGAAATATTACATATAGGAAAGAAGAGCTGTAAACTCGACCTTCTGGAAAATTGGGAAATCAATGAATGCAAAAAGTCACAATTTCTGCTCGATGAATAATTTTGCTTTGTTATATTTGTTTCACTGGAGATTAAACTTCTACCGGGTGTCCACGGAAGGTGGCTCGCTCCTATAAATTTTGTTTTCGAAGATAATGGAATGGAATTTGGAGGATCTGTTTAATACACAAAACTGCATTTTTTGACAAGTAACTCAACTTCATGCAAATTCCGGGTTCACCGGAAGTGACGTAAACTTTCGATTTTTAAATGGGACACCTGGAATATTTTCAGTTTTTAATAAACCATGTATCATTTGTTACTGTTTGTAACCGTTTTTTTTTTTTTTTCGAAATAAATTTTTATTCTAGAGGGCTATGGATACGTTCAAATAACTAATTTCAGTCCTAAAATGTTTGTAGAAATACAACTTTACTGTTTTCGATCAAAATGTTTCAGCTAAGTGACGTTTGATTTAAAAAAATGTATTACAATTTTTTTTCGAATGGCAACATGGTGGCTCGTCGGGTTAAAAAAACAGAGCATTTAATTACGATGAATTTGATACCAAACTCTATTAGGTTGTAAGAAAACTTTCGATAAAACACTGAACACTGAACACTGAACTTTCGTTAAATGAAGAATCTTATTGAGATTAAAATAAGATTTAAAATCATCGAGTTAGCCTGTGACCAACACAACTGAAACAAAATCATAAAATTTTTGCGGTAAAAATTGACGTGTCGACATAGTATTTTACATCTCTTCTACAAAGTCAATTAATTAGTTATTGTGTACCTCATTGTTTGAAAATCATGGAAAATAACAATATTTATACAAGAACTGAAAAAGTTGATATGTTATTAGTTTTTGGAGAGTGTAGGCAAAATTCAATCGATGCTGCACGTCTCTACGTACAGAGATATCCTGATCGGCGTCACCCGACCCGGCACTATTTTCCAAAACTGGTCCAAAAGATGCGAAATGAGCCTGATAATGATGGGAACGATTCGTTTGTTGTGAGTGAAGAAAAAAATTAAACCGATGAAATACCGAACTGAAAAGTAAAAAATAAAATAAACCTTCTTAGTCTCAATAATTAAGCTCCTAAACTAATGTAAGTAACTAATTATGAGTGGCGCCAAAAAAACAAGCAAATTAATTAGGTAAGGTGTAAAATGATGGCATCGTGTTGCGCGGTGACATTCTGATAATTTGTTTGGAGTAATTTAATGATCTTCGTTGATTGTTCGTATGGCGTCTACTCAAAATTTCAGTTCCGTATTTCGTCGGTATACTTTTTTGTTAAAGAGTTTTTATTTTTCAATTTTTTGTAGCTGAAATCTACTAATTACTACCTACTTGTTTTTTGATTACTTCCAAAATACTTACTCGCCCACCTTACTTCAACTATTATCGGTTAAATAATATGATTATCTACTTTTACTATTTGTGGTAATATAAATTATTTTTGTTGTTCTGGTTAGTTTATTTCATTACTTTGTATATCATTCCATCCTCTCATAGAATATAATGATTGTGACGGATATAGGAGAACAAAAATAATGACAATAGCGATCTGTCATTGTCAACTACATATGTGTGCCAATGTTCACGAGTGAAAAATCAATTATCTCCTATTTTTAACCGACGAAACCAAAAAGGAGGAGGTTCTCTATTCGACCCGTATATTTTATGTTTCTCCATCATATTTTTTTATGTATGATCACGCATAACTTTTTACTGAGGCGTCCGATTCCAATAATTCTTTTTTCAGTGGATAGGGTGTACTTCGAAGGTGGTCCCATTTGGATTTCAAAGATCAAATCCACCCCTAAGGGTAGCGAAATGAAGGATATTGATCACTCACCCTCTGAATTCTGGTCCGTTAACCGATTCTATCAGGCATAACTTTGTACTGGGTTCTTCGATTTGGATGATTCTTTTTTTAATAGATAGGTTATACCTTATATTTGGATTTCGAGAGGCATTAGCCACCCTTACGGGTAGAAGAATAGGGGATAATTGATTTTTCACTAGTGAACATTGGCACACACATACGTAGTTAACAATGACAGATCGCTACTGACATTATTCTTGTTTCGTCAAAATCAGTATATTTTATGAGAGAATGGAATGATATACAAAGTAATGAAATAAACTAACCAGAACAACGAGAATAATTTATATTACAACTAATAGTAAAAGTAGATAATCATATTATTTAACTGGTAATAGTTGAAGTGAGGTGGGTAAGTAAGATTTTGGAAAAAAAAAAAAGGTTGGTTTTGTAAGTAAGTATTTTGGAAGTAATCAAAAAACAAGTAGGCAGTAATATAAATTTAACAAAAAATTAGAACGACGGAATACGGAACTGAAAGTAAAAATAAAATTTTAACAAAGAATTAACCGACGAAAATCAACTGAAAAGCAAAATTAAATAAACCTTCTTAGTCAAATGATAATTGAGCTCCTAAACTAATGTAAGTAACTGATTTTGAGTCGCCAAACAAACTAGCAATTGAATTAGGTGAAGCGTGAAATTATGCAGCGAGATGCACGGCTGCGTTTTGATGACATCTTTCATAGATAATGATCTTAGATAATTGTTTGTTTGGCGCCGACTCAAAATCAGTTACTTACATTAGTTTAGGAGCTCAATTATCATTTAGACTAAGAAGGTTTATTTTATTTTTTGCTTTTCAGTTGATTTTTTCGTCGTTTTAATTTTTTGTTGAAAAGTTTTTATTCTACCCGTAAGGATGGACAATTCCATTCGAAATCCAAATATGATCAACTATGAGGTATACCCTATCAAATAAAAAAGAATCGTCCAAATCGAAGAACCCACTGCAAAGTTATGCCTGATAGAATCGGTTACGGACCAGAATTCAGAGGGTGAGTGATCAATATCCCTCATTTTGCTACCCTTAGGGATGGATTTCATGTTTTGAATTCAAATGGGACCAACTTCGAGGTACACCCTATCCACTGAAAAAAGAGTTATCGGAATCGGACGTCTCAGTGAAAAGTTATGCGTGGTCATACATAAAAAATACTAGAGAACCTCCTCCTTTTTGGTTTCGTCGGTTAAAAAGAAATAGATATTCTGGCATACGTCCAAGTAAATGTTAACACGTCACTCAGGGAGATCGCAAGAGAATGTCACATTTTGAAGTCTTCTGCAGCTAACATTTTGAAGAAACATAAATATAATTCATTTGAATATCAACTACACCAGCACCTGTACCAAAACGATAATGCAAGGAGACTTGAGTATTGCTTGGTTCTTTGGAAAATACTTGGAGGATGACACATTTCCATATAAAATTCTGTATACTGACGAAAGCCGTACACAATAACTACCTAATTGACTTTGTAGAAGAGATGTAAAATAATATGTCGACACGTCAATTTTTACCGCAACAATTTAATGATTTTGTTTCAGTTGTGTTGGTCACAGGCTACTCGATGATTTGAAATCTTATTTTAATCTCCATAAGATTCTTCATTTAACGAAAAGTTCTAACGTTATATTTTTAGTTTTTTATCGAAAGTTTTCTTACAACCTAATAGAGTACGGTATCAAATTAATCGTAATAAAATGCTCTTTTTTTCTTACCCGACGAGCCACCATGTTGCCATTTGAAAAATAATAGTGATACAAATTTTAAAATCAAACGTCATATAGCTGAAACATTTTGATCGATAACAGTAAAGTTGTATTTTTACAAACATTTTAGGACTGAAATTAGTTATTTGAACGTATCCATAGCCCTCTAGAATAAAAATGTATTTCGGAAAAAATAAAAAAGTGGCTACAAACAGTGTAAAATGTACTTGGTTGTATTCGAAATGTCATCTGGAGACAAAAAAACTGAAAATATACCAGGTGTCCCATTTAAAAATCGTAAGTTTAAATCCGGAATTTGCATGAAGTTGAGTTACTGGTCAAAAAATGCAGTTTTATGCATTAAACATATCCTTCAAATATCAATCCATTATCTCCGAAAAAAAAGGTATAGGGGCGAGCCACCTTCCGTGGATATACTACGTTCATATCTCAAACAGAAGCACTCTGACACCTAAGACTTCGACAGAAGTGTAACTGTTATCTAGAAAATGAAGTATATTATACATAGTTCACACACGATGAGTAATCAGTTATAAACACTGTAAGTAATTTCTTTTTTCAGACAAGTGGACGATACCAAAGAGTACTGCAATAGTGGTTCCAATTTTCAACTTACACAGGGATCCTTACTACTGGGAGAATCCTGAACACTTTCATCCCGATCATTTCCTTCCAGAAGCAGTACAAAAAAGGCATGTTTACGCGTATTTACCTTTCAGTGCTGGACCTAGAGGATGTATAGGTGAGAGAAACCCTAAACTATCTATTCAGCCTAATTGTGTACATTTTTTAACATCCCTAGTTCTTCACAAGTCATCTGCCCCTTCCCACATTTATCTATTGAACAAGGAACTTTCCTAGCTCTCCAACGTCATGAGTTAAGTACACATACACATGGTTTACCAATACGCATCTGGAGGATGCATTTGTAATAATGCAATGAAAATAATTTTAGGTCTGGAATTTTTATGTTCTCACTATATTTGATTGATATCGTTGAAGCTTATTAATTTTTTATTAGATCATGGAATTGAGAATATTCGAACAATGCATGTCAGACATGATTGGGCAAGTGTAGAGTTGAAGAAACTAAAAATATTTCCACTAGTAATTCCGCAAAAAAATGTTTATCGCAACAAAATATGTTAACATTAGTGAACCATTAGATTTGAAAAGTATTTTCATATCTGAAAACAAAAGTTATATCAATAAACGTATGTAAACAATAACTCGAATCATAGGCCAGTAGAGATAGACACGATTTTCCCAAAGTTGAATAATAATTAAAAAAGTTTCAAAACTTCAGTAGAGTGAAGAGGACTGTCATATGATATTCAGTCTGATTTTGCAATCCTTCTCTCTGAGCGGAAGATGTTGAAAATCAGGATTTATTGAATTTTCACATTGTTAGCGCGGAAAAATTTGCAAAAGTTCTGCAAACTTTTGAAGTTTTGAAAAAAAGCAATTTACATCCACTTATAAATTTGCAACAATTCAAACAAAACGGAAATGTTTGTTTTATAAAAAAAAAGTTGTTGGTCCTAATTTTACGATGAAAATTCCAAACTGCACCTAAAATAATGTTCTTGACAAGAGTTTTAATTTGCAACATCTTGAAAAATTTTTTCATTAATTGAATTTTTATTAAAATAAGTATCGGAATTATTACAAATGTATCAAATATGGTTGCAAGTGGAGATGTCTTGACGTAAAATGTTTTCATTAATTTGCAAACTCGTCTGCAACACGGAAATGAGGGTAAAATTAAAAGAAAAATATTTTCGTATTTGTACTCTACCAAAAAAAGCAAAAGTTGTGCGATTCGGGTAGACAACTCATTTTACCAATTGGTGACAGTTTAATAATTTGCAAACTATGTTACAATGCGGAACATTAGGAATTAAGAAAAACTTTTCAACAAAAAACTAAACCGACGAAATACGGAACTGAAAAGTAAAAAATAAAATAAACCTGCTTAGTCTCAGTAACTAAGCTCCTAAACTAATGTGAGTAACTAATTTTGAGTCGGCGCCAAACAAACAAGCAAATGAATTGGGTAAGGCGTAAAATGATGGCATCGAGTTGCACGGTGACATTCTGATAATTTTTTTGAAGTAATTTAATGATGTTCGTTGATTGTTTGTTTGGCGCCGACTCAAAATTAGTTACTTACACTAAGAAGGTTTATTTTATTTTTTACTTTTCAGTTCCGTATTTCGTCGGTTTAATTTTTTGTTAAAAAGTTTTTATTTTTCAATTTTTCATGGCTAAAATATACTAATTACTACCTACTTGTTTTTTGATTACTTCCAAAATACTTACTTACCCACCTTACTTCAACTATTACCAGTTAAATAATATGATTATCTACTTTTACTATTTGTTGTAATATAAATTATTTTTGTTGTTCTGGTTAGTTTATTTCATAACTCTGTATATCATTCCATCCTCTCATAGAATATAATGGTTTTGACGGATGTGGAACAGAAATAATGTCAGTAGCGATCTGTCATTGTCAACTACGTATGTGTGTGCCAATGTTCATAAGTGAAAAATCAATTATCCCCTATTTTTCTACCCGTAAGGGTATATAATTCCATTCGAAATCTAAATATAAGGTATACCCTATCTATTAGAAAAAATAATCATCCAAATCGAAGAACCCAGTACAAAGTTATGGCTGATAGAATCGGTTAACGGACCAGAATTCAAAGGGTGAGTGATCAATATCCTTTATGTTGCTACCCTTAGGGGTGGATTCAATCCCCAAAATTCAAATGGGACCACCTTCGAAGTACACCCTATCCACTAAAAAAAGAATTATCGGAATCGGACGCCTCAGTAAAAAGTTATGCGTGATCATACATAAAAAAAAATGATGGAAAAAAAATATACTGGTCGACTAGAGAACCTCCTCCTTTTTGGTTTCGTCTGTTAAAAATATTAATTTTTCCACCACCTATGTTATCTGAATAATAATTATTTTCATACCCTTAGGGGTGGATTCAATCCCCAAAATTCAAATGGGACCACCTTCGAAGTACACCCTATCCACTAAAAAAAGAATTATCGGAATCGGACGCCTCAGTAAAAAGTTATGCGTGATCATACATAAAAAAAAATGATGGAAAAAAAATATACTGGTCGACTAGAGAACCTCCTCCTTTTTGGTTTCGTCTGTTAAAAATATTAATTTTTCCACCACCTATGTTATCTGAATAATAATTATTTTCATATACCCAATAAATGACATTCATTAGGTTACCGAGTTAACTATCGACCAAGAAGAAACTCGTCAACGGCAGGTGAAATCATTCAACGTCGGGAGCTAACGTTTTCGATATAAATTGTAAACATCATATTGCAATTAGGAGTTTGCATGAAAAATACTCTGAGTACATTTCATGGAGGATCGAGAATCTCTCGACTAATTTTCATATTTTTTTTGATTCATTAAAAAATATTGAGATTTAAAAAACACTCGTATATTTGTACATTAGTACGATTAACCTACAACTGTGTTTCGTCACAGTTTTGTTTACAGAGTATTGAATGCACATCAGTTTAGTAACATGATTTATTACCAGAATAACAAGAAAACTGACAATTGTATTCTTATGACAAATAACTATATAACTAACCAAAAACAATGCACATTCATTTAATAGTTCTGAAGCTACAACTGGAATTGAATTGCCTACCAACATGTTTTCCCCTCTTTATTTAAATTTTTTTAATAAATCAAAGAAATGATTCTTCACGTGTCGATTACATTTTATTCCTCAATTCGATTTCCCTAGAATTTTTCATGCGAAACCACAATTGGAGAAAGTCGAGTGGAAAGGTTAATTATAATTTAATTTAATTCATGGAATACATATCTGTACAAATTAAATTCGAGATATAATATCGATTTCACCAATTTTTATTTTTCAAAAGTTAAAAGATGAAAATTATGTACTTGCAAAATATACAATGGATAACGTTTTGATATCCTTACTCCTTATAGAGTATCGATTATTTATTTTAAAATCTCGTCGATTGCTATAATGTCATGTTGTGACAAGTGAACATTTTAAATGAAGAATGATTGCATGTCATTTCTAATGCGATAAAAAATTAATAGCTTCCAATAGTCTTTTACCAGAACTTCTACACTTTCGATTGTTGCATGCGAGAATATTAGATCACATCCATTTCGCTGATTAATTGAAAACAGTGATTGCTTCTGAGATTATTAATTTGTTTCAAATTTTGCAATGGTTATTAACTACGTAAGCGTGTTATTCTTCGGATGCAATTTCAATCAACCAGTACAAAATATAACAGATATACGCGATGGACCACTATAGACAAATGTCTGTCTAATATATATCTTTAACCTATTGCACAATGTTTACAATTTATGGCCAAATTATTAAAAAAAAACAAATTATTTATACAAAAAAACCCTCGAATAATGACGGTTGCAAATCTCTTGTGCCACGTAAAATATTAGTCGTAATTTCAATTGCAATTTGCAGAACATTTGCAATTATTTCAGCAGTTGTAAAAATGCAAAAAATTTATATTAGTGGATAAATGGTTCCGTTTTTCGTATGAGGATGCAAAGTTACATATCCACTGAGAGTGATATTCTCTTTATTTGCAGGCACAATAAAAAACTTTTGTAATTATTTCAATGCTTGTGTGTATTGAAAATGAGAGCGCCGATATTAAAGTTTGATGAATAACTGATGCGTTTTTCGGAAATAGTTGCGAATGTACGTGAATATTTTAAACTTTTTTTCCGTTCACTTAACCAATTTGCAGAACTTTTGTGATTCTTTTTTTGAACAAATTACAATGAAAAACTGACAAATGACAAATAACAAGGTTCCGTAATTTTTACAAGATTGCAAACTTAATGCACGTTGTAAACACCCTTACTATAGTTATGCCTAGTTTGCAGAACTTTTGCAATTTTCAGTGCAAAATTAAATCATGAGAACGTTTTTTGCAATTAAAGCAATGTTCCGTTCATCGCAGACAAAATTTTATAGTTTGTTTTTATTAATGCACTAATATACCATTGAAGTTTGAAAACTTTTGGAATTGATGTCAATTAATTGTCTATATCTACTGGCCTATCAGTATCACTATGCTAAATAGGCGCTTGCCAAATTATGTTTCATTTGGGATTGGGCCAACAAAAGTGGCATTGAAATTGTATAAATGGAGTGGTACAAAATACTGGCAAATCCTATGGGTTGTTAAAAAATCAGATTTCACCAAAACTCAGTTTTAGTCTGCTTCACAGATTCAGAATACTGTCGTAAAACAAAATAGAAATTTGGATTATGTTTTATATCTCCATTATAAGTATATTAGGTTCCATCACATCCTAACAGACAAATTTTAGCAAGAATGATGGAATATTATAAACATTCAATCGGATTTTTTTTCCAGGTAAAATATTCGCCAATATCTTATTGAAGGTATTCATGGCCAATGTCCTCCAACGATTTGAAATCTTTGCCGAAGGAAAAGTACCTGATATCGAGCTTTCCTGTGACATATCAACTAGACCGAAGAAAGGATATCACTGCACTCTGCAAAAACGTCAATGGAGCACAGCCAAATCAACAATGAAATGAAGAACAAATATATTTTTTCGGGCGACTTCGTAATAACGAGTCTGTGCAATATACACCAAAATCGATCGTTAATGACTCCTATTAACGTTCAATTTATCTATTAATGCATAATTGTGATATACGCAGATAAACATACACTGAAATCGACCATTATTAACCTATTAATGGTCGATTTCTCTATTAATGCATGATTGAGGTATGGGCAACTAAACATACATGAATACAAATACTATTCAAATGTCAAATCATATTACCATCTCGCTGTCAAAAAAATATTTGTTGGTTTTTCATTATTTCAATTGGGTTATGTTATTGTTAATATATTTTGTTCCCTTCTTTCTCTCTCTCTCTCTTGTGCTGTCCTTATTGATTGGATCACTGCCGCGTTCGGGTTTTCACGAATCGTGAACCGTTCTCAAACAGTCCTAGGATTCCAAACGAGTGCGTACTAGTTCTGAGCAGTTCAAGAACGATTCTTGAACCGTTCTGGAATTGAAACCCGAACACAGATTTTGTTTCTCTGGCTCAAATATTTTTGTTTGTTTAAATCGTTTGTAGCTTGTCCATACCAAAATGCTGAACACGTAGGTAATTATCTATACCCGGAGAATATACTGTATTAGTAGAGTCGACATTTTCATCATATTCTGATCTCTGAAAATTATGTTCCAATTTTGATGGTGAGTATTGTGATAAAAAAGAATTTAAGACAAGCTTTCATTATACAAATACACTGAAAAGAAAAAAAATAATTTCCTTCATTGTATGATAACAGAATAACCTGTAACAGATTCGAAATTCGAAACCTAACCTAGATCAAACTATGAAAGAAAATATTTTTCCTTTTTAGTGCACTTGTATGATGAAAGCTTGCCTTTAAACTTTTTTTTTTATAATTTTTATTTTTAACTTTTAATTCTGTTTTCATTATCAACTAATAAAAGCTTGTTTTTAATTTTTTTTGTTTATTTATTTTTCATTTTATAGTATTCATGATGTTACATAAATAGTTTAGTAATTTCTATCTGATTTATTTTTGAATTTTGACAAAAAAATCATATTCTCGGACCCCGAAAACCTCTAGATACCAAATACGGAAAAACGGACAAACGGACGGACGGACGGACGGACGGACGGACGGACGGACGGACGGACGGATAGACAGATGAAACTAAATAAAAGCTTGTAAAAATATATCGCTCAGGATAACAAAATATATCTAGTTTTATTGACAGACAGACAGGTGAAACTAAATAATAGCTTGTAAAAATATATATGTCAGGATAGCAAAATATATATATAGTTTTATTGACGACCTACAACTCACTTGAGATCTAGCTTGTTTTAACCTTATTTCCGTTTGAATAAAAAAACAATAGCTTGGTAAATGACATAATTTTATATAATACTAGCAACATTGCTATTGTTATCGTTAAAATGAACAAATGAATGTCCAAGGAAGATGAAACGAAGAACGATAAGTCCCTCGTTTTGGGATCAAATATATGGGTGCCATTATGTCTCAAAGTGAATTCAATCCAAAATATCGCCCGTTCCAGGGGAGTTTGAGGCTGATCCCTCAATATTTTCGACAGTTGCTTCATATTCTGCGAGTACCTGCAACAAATGGATAGTTAGTGCAATCTTTCATTTGTATTTGTATCATTTCAATGGAGATCGTGGCATATTGGAACTGTTTGAATTTCAAAAATAACTAGAATTCACGAGTAAATCGATCAGAGTGATGATATTTTCAGTGTCTTAGCTTTCTCAGAGATAAAGGCAATAAGTATGTTTTCTGAATATTTGTAGAATATCCCAAATATACATATATATATATATATATATATATATATATATATATATATATATATATATTATATATATATATATATATATATATTGTAATAATTCTTTTTCAATTAAGTTAATTTTATTTAATCAATCAAGAATAACTTCTTGAAATTAAAAGAAAAACAATTCTCAATTGAACATTGAATAGAAATATTTTTCTGAGAAATAAAAAATCCTCGATAAAAATTTAATAATTTTTTTGTATATATCTAACAGAAAAAGACTACTTTTCTGGCTGAAGCCGGACATTGAACTACATCGGATAGATATTTTGTGGGAACCATATATAAAAAAATATATTTAAACATAAAAATTTGAATTTTAATTCAGATATTTCTTCAATTTTCTATTCCAGTTTCAACTAAGAACTCATATAGATGAATGAGCCAAAGAAAAATTTTTACCAAGAAGGAGTACTCACTGTAGTTCAAGAAAAACTATAATAATGCTTAATATGGAATTTTGAGGTGATTTATTCTCAACAGTTGTTCAAATTTATTTTACATTCCTCTTAGTTTCTGTAACTGCGAGCATAGGCTATATTCTGTGACCCGACTATCTCAACTTACAATCTCAATCTTATTTTTCTCAGTGTAGTTTTTCCTGTTCACGTTTCTCAGTGTGGAGTGCTTCAGAGATTTTTATTTTTCACCATTGAACGTCAAAGTGTCGACAAAGTCTTGCTTCTGTGATATGAAAAAGTAACTATACAAAGACTCAAACATTAGAAGTTCATCGCACTTTGGAGTGCATGAGTGTCTTGAGGAACACGCCACGTAATCATCTCCATTCATACTTACTTGGGGTTCAGTATCATCTCGTTTATGCTGTCCAAAAATCCACTTGCTGTTAGTGAACTGTAATCGACTTCCAGCCCCAAGCTTCGTCTCACAATCATTTTAACATTGCTATACTGGTCCCCAAAAAATGGTATTCCCAATACTGGTATCCCGAAATGGGCCGCTTCAATGGTACTCATTGCTCCACCATGACTGATGAATAGTTTCGTATTTGGATGTGCTGAGAATATACAAGTTGATTGATTCATGACACACATACATGAATTGATTGATTCATAGATACATACACATTTCATTGATTTATCAGGAAGCTGTTAGTTACTTAAATTTCAAGTACAAAAATTACTATTCCAAACCGGTTGAATAGTTCCAGAGAGGGTTTGTGTTATAATGCCACCAAATAAAGTTCAAAACCTTCCCTTGGTATGTGGAATCACTATGCGTTTTTTCAATCAGTTGGAAAAAACGTCGACTTTCCTTGAATACATGATGATATGTAAACAAGTCAAGAGGCCAAGTCAATTAAATTGTTATTTTATTTATTTTTAGAAATATTTATTAAAACCGGCAAATCTGTGTGGATCCTGAAATTATCTGTTGGTTGCCATACCAACTTGGTAATAGAAATAAATACAGAAATAGTTTAGTCCGCGAAAGCCGTTTTAACCGACGAGGAGGTTCTCTAGTCTCGCGTATTTTTTTTATCTATGATCACGCATAACTTTTCACAGAGCAGTTCGATTTCGATTATTCTTTTTTTATTGGATAGGGTAAACTTCAAAGTTGGTCCAGTTTGAATTTGAAAAGAAAGCCAAAAATTATATTTTTCAACACACATAAATAAAATTATCAATGAATGTTCAAGGGCTTTAGGTTTCATTGTCAGAAATACTCGTGATTTCTCGAATAAGAACACACTGCTACTGTTATATAATTCCTATGTCCGTTCTAAAACAGAGTATGCATCTATCATTTGGTGTCCATATTATAATGTCCATTCAAATAATCTTGAACGAATCCTAGACGCTTTATGAAATATCTCTCTTTCAAAGAAGATGGTGCGTACCCTGCTATAGGAATATGTAATACCGCTTTACTAGAGAGACATAACTTTACCTCTCTTGAAAGTAGAAGGAATACATCTGCTCTGATTTTTCTTTATAAGGTGATCCATGGCCAAATCAACTGTAGTGCTATTTTGAGTATGCTGAATTTTCATGTTCCAAGAGTAAATTCAAGACATGACACTCTATTTTACCTCGAATTCTCTAGAACAAATGTACAGAAAAACTCACCTATATTCAGAATTTGCAACAACTTCAATGCTGTCAATGACAGATGTGACATTTTCTCTTGCAGCATTGCTTCATTGAAAAAAAATCAGTTTTTGATATTAATTTTCCTTTTTCTTAAGTTTTTGTATCATGTCATTTCTAAACTATTTTGTATTTTTTTTTTTTTTTTTTTGTCCTGTGATTTTCCCCCCTGTAAAAAATTTATGATTTAGTGTATGTTGCCCTCTCTGTTTGTTATTTGAACTTTGAACAAAGGGGTGGTTGTCATTTTGGATTTTTTAAATTTATTAGCATATAACACTGTTGTTTTGGGCTAACATGTGTACAGGAGTCAACACGAAGAGATGGTTCTAGTTGTGGTTTTGTTTCGGTGATTGTGCTATATTTAGAATTATGGAAGATAATTATTATTCTTGTAGTTATGAATTATGCAACAATTAAGACAATCAAGACAGGAAGATTGATAGTCGGCATTTTGATTTTGATTAATATTATGGTATGTTTTACTGAGGTTTTTAATGTCAGTTTTATCGTTTAGTGAATTCGGGTATATATATAGGTATATAAATATATTTTCTTCAATTTTTGGAATAAAGGTCTGTTCAAGATATATATATATATATATATATATATATATATATATATATATATATATATATATATATATATATATATATATATATATATATATATATATATATTATATATTGAAAAGGGAAACATTCTCAATTGAATATTGATAGAAAGATTTTTCTGTGAATTGAAAAATCCACGATTAAAATGACATCAGATGTAGTTCAATGTCCAGCGTGGCTTTAGCCGGGGAAGTAGTTGTTTTCTGTTAGACATTCACAAAAAATAACTTCATTTTAATCGTGGATTTTTCAATTCACAGAAAAATCTTTCTATCAATATTCAATTGAGAATGTTTCCCTTTTCAACATGAATACTTCACAAGAGGTTATCTTGACGATGGAAGATAGTGACTAAAGTTTATCTTTCAGTCGCAGATGATTCCACATCTGATTTTATGAACATCCTGTTTATATTTTCAACAAATCAATATGTATATATATATAAATATATACATATATATATATTCAGTTCATTTGCATAAAAATTATCAATGTAAACATAAACATAAACAGTTTTGAATAAATAACAGATTTTGAATAAAATAAAATCAAATATTTCAAATTGATCAAATTTTTATGTCCAGGTTCACTTTAGCCTAAGCTAGACTGTGTTCCAAGACACAAAGCGGTATTTGATCTTTTTGAAATATATTAAACTAATGTAATAAAAATTAAGTACTAGTAGTAGTTACTTAAGGTAATTTAAAGAAGTGAGAGATAATTTACATAAATGTACCAATAACAGTGGTCACATACTGATAAATTAGTTAACTACACATTTATAAATACATATACACTTCACTCACGAATGTAGAGTAAAACATGTACACACACAATAATAATAACAATAACATTGATAGTATTTATAGCTAGATTAAGTGTTTCTATCATAATGAGAAATTAAGACTTTCAGAAATACTATAGACTAATGAAAATACTACTATGTTGATAAATGAATATTGTAGGTAGAATATATAAGTATAGAATTTGGACTTATATTAATAGCAATGGTGATTGATTAGCAGATTTCAGATTGGATTGTATATACATGTATCTGTTCTGTTATTGGTGTGTTTATAATATTTTGACTGTTGATATAAGTAGCCAATTTGTTACTATGTTTTTGATTTTTTTTTTGATAATTTCCTTTTTCAAACTTATTGGTAGATAATTGTATAATTTCTGTCCCACGTGTAGGAAACTTCGCTGTCCAATGGACTTCTGAGACTTAGGGAGCACTATATTGGCATTTTCTCGAAATCTTGTTGAATAAATGTGAGTTTTATTCATATCTATTAAACTATGTTTGACTACATTGAGTATTGAGGTTTTGTAGAATAGATTTCTAATATTCAATAATTTAGAATTCTGGAAGAGCAGAATCGATGAATACTGGCTATTGAGTTTATACATTATTTTGATTATTTTCTTCTGTGCTATTTCTAGAGGTTTTATATTATTAGAGTATGCACCACCCCATCCGGTTATGCCATAGTTCAGGAGTGATTGGACCAAACTGAAATACATACATTTTAGATTTATTTCATCTAGTATGAATGTCATTTGTTTGAATAGGTACATTAATGATCTTATTTTTTTGGTCAAGTTCTGAATTTGAAGATCCCATTTTAGATTATTATCAATAATTATCCCTAGGTATTTTGTGTTGGTTGTTGTTTGAATATTATACGTATTATTTCTCAAAGGTAGATTTAGGTCTAATTGTTCAGTATTTGGGAGACCATTTTTATAATTTGAAAAAGGTAGATATACAGTTTTATCCATATTAATTGTGAGGAGATTGTCATCGAACCATTTTATTATTTTTCCTAAATCGTTTTTTATTTTGGTTTCTACTTCTTCCCAAGAGTTTCCATCCATAAGAAGTACGGTGTCATCAGCGTATGAAATTATTGTTCCTTGACAATTCAAATATAGCTGTTCATTTAAATAAATTATAAATAGTATGGGTATATATATAAGCATTTCATCTCCTATGTCCATGCGCACAGACACAGAAATGTTTTGTGCGTCTTTTAAACTTTTATCCACAAACTCACAATACTTCTGTCTACGAACGTTTTGTGAGGTCAATAAAACCCCCAATCTGTGGCACGTATTAGGCAATCCAAACCACGTGACCCAATATGGCGGTTATTGGCACACAAATGGAAAATCGCCATAAAAACATCATTGTCAGTGTTTTCATTGGCTAGTTAGAGCGCATTTTTGGTAATTTTGGGAGCTTTCGTGTTGTTAATGAATATATGGAGAGTGATTACCTGAAGACAATATTGTTGAAAAGCAGGGACATTGGTGAACAGTATGCTTGACAATACATCCCTATCTACTGTTCACATTTTCATCACTGTATTAGTTACAGGTATGAAATGAATTTAAGATTGATCAGTAATTTGGATACTTTTACACTGAATATTTCTTATTTTTGCTACTGGCTTGGTTTTATTCATAATAAAAACGGCTGAGAAATACATTTTTTCCTTCGCGTGCTTCCATTGTAACAAAATTTTCGAGTGTCAGTCATAAACACTTCAGGGCGCTTTACGCGGCGCTCTATTTGTTCACTGACAATAAATATTCCTCCGACACGTGAGATGGCTGGCACATGAATAAATTGATCCAGCAGGTCCAATTCAGGTGAAAGTGCCAGTATTCAGAATACATTATTTAAGAAATTAGGAGGAGATACATTGCAAGTGTTAGTTTAGGGACTCACGAAACGTTATCTATACTATAAACAGCCGAATAATTTATATCGTTATTTCCTTCCGTTGTAACAAAATTTTCCAGTGTCAGTCATGAACATTCGATTTTGATGATACAAATCCAGAACTAGTAGCCGTGCTCTTTAGAGCCTCATTCCACTAACTTTTTTCACGCCTGATAAGATTTCCACCACCTGATGGACGACTGAGAATTGCACTTTTCGACTAGGTAGTTGGGTTTGAACCTAATTCTGGAAAAGTTAGTCGTAAACTCATCATAAAAAGTCACAAATTTTTTACCAGAATCGGTGAGCCCCGCCCAATGAAAATGACTGGCGTACAAAATTTATATTGTTCAAAGAAAAATGATAAGACCCCTCCAATTGTCGTCAGTCGTAAACTCTCACTTTTTTGCGGGCACATTTTTTTGATATATTTTTTGGACGTTGCAGCAGGTGAACTGATAACCGGCGAGCGTCAATTTAATTCATTGTAATCTTTTGTTTCTCAGTTCCACTCCGTCGTGAGCTTTCAATATTTTCTTTTTTATAACCGTTCAGTATTCCTCCCATCATCACTTCGCCCCGGAAAAATGTATGGCGAGCACGTCTGTAGCATCGTTGACATCGATACCAGAAGTTCCCGTGATCAGTGTTCGTAAACTTATGATAGGTTTGAAAAGTGACACGGGTTCTTGGTCTATAGATTCCGGCAAGATGAAAGGCTCTCAACTAAATAGAAAATTATGTTTCTTTCTGAATTTATGGCTCACTAGTGATATACTCAGAACAGCCCCCACATCAATACATCATTTCGATGTCCAAGTTAACTTTCTTAACATTCTGTGAAATTGATTTCCGAAAGCAATGTGAACACTTACCCAAAATTTCAGTCTGTGGAACCCATTCCCGAATGATGACATTTTTTGGTAGGTTACTCAGCTCCGATTCGAATTTCCATATAACAGTCTCTTTCAATTCTCCGAGTGCATCTAGAAATACTTTCCTTTTCTCTAAGCTGAGCTGATCTGTCTTCACGTTACTTCCCAGACTAAATAATATCACACCGTTCTTTGAATTATCCATTATTTCTTGGAGGTCCTGAAAGTGAAAGTATTTTCAACAATGACAAAATGGAAAAACCGCATCATGAGATCAAAGGTCATGATTCTATGAGGTGGATACCAAAGTATTTCCACAATTGAAACTATCATCCGAATATCGCCAACGATGTGAACTCCATACTTCAAAAAGGCCTTTTTACAAGGATGACACTATAACAGTAGATGACTTCAATAATTATTTAGTCATCATAGCTGAAACGGTCATTAAATCATAACCTAACATAAATAATCAAGATTTCCTCAAATCTGAATAATTTCCAGTTCCCTGGAGCTCACGGGAAATTCAAACATAACTTCTTCAAAAATGTTTTTATTTTGCCAGCAATATTTGTTCACAATGGCTGACAAATGAATTTCAAACACTGGGTGTTGATTACTCGAATTTTGTTTATTGTTAGTGAAGAAAATCTATACAGGGTGTTTCATAATTGAATGCTGATCCAAAAGGGCGATAATCCTTGGATGATTTTAAGAAAAATTATTCATATGAACATAGGTCCGCCACCGCTTTATTTCAGAGATACAGAATGAAGTTTAACAGAAAAATCAGTTCTTTCCCAAGATCTCTGAAATCACTTTGGCTTTTTTCAATTTTGGTACATGCAAAGTACGCATAAAAATACATTTTTTCCATAATAAAGGATTTCTTAATTTTCATAAGTGGCGCCCCTGTTGACATGCGATGTCATATTTTTGATCAAAATAATGATATGCCACTGTTTTTTTTCCAAATGAATAGAATTTTTGTAATTGTCCTCTATCTCCCCATGAAAATGGTATCCTGTCTTTTTTTCGTTCGGCGGACGGTTTTCGATTTAGAAAATGAAATACATTCATTTGCTTGTCCCTATTCGATTTTTTCTCTGTCTTAATTTCACAATTGTGGTAACCAAAGGATCTAGGCAATATTTTTATAATTTTATGGTAACTATTATTTAGTTTTTGTGATGAGTACGCATAAACATACATTTTTTATTTTTAAAAACATAACTATTATGAACAAAGAATACCAAAATCAAATTAACTGTTCAAAATGTCCGCCTCCTACAAGTATGCACGCTCCAGCCCTTCTTGTCATTGACTAGCGTACTCTTTGGAAAATTTCTAGAGTATTTCTTATTGCTTCACAGGAAACCCTTACGCAGTTCCGCAATTCTTCCTTAGTAAGAATTGGTTAACTGTACACCAAAGTCTTAAGATGTGCCCAGAGAAAATAATCAAGACTGTTTGAGTCTGGGGATCTAGCTGGCCATGACTCTGTTCCCCCACGACCTATCCAGCGATTATGAAAGTTTTGGTTTGAATATTCACGTGCCAGAGCACTAGAATGAGCAGGTGCACCATCGTGCATGAACCACATGCGATTTTGCATTAAAATAGGAACATCTTCCAACAGAATTGGCGAATTATCTTCAAGAAATCGGCGATAATCATGTCCATTTAATCTGCGTGGTAAAAAAAAAGTCCAATTAGGTAATCTTCAATAATTCTAGCCCAGACATTCAATGAGAACTGCTCCTGGTGATGAGATTCCACGATTCATCCGGATTTTCCTCGGCCCAAAAATGATTATTAAGAAAATTTCTAATCCTGTTTTTAGTAAAACTAGCTTCGTCCGTGAATAACATTTTCCTGTCAAATAAAGGATTTCAGGTAACTTTTTGGAGAAACCATTGGCAGAAATTCACTCGTAATGGAAAGTCTCGAAGAAGTAGAGCCTGAAAATCTACCATGTTTTTTTAATAAACAAGTTTTTATAACGTAAATAATATCACGTATGTAGCTAAAGAAGTGTCAAAATTGTTAATGTTGAAAACAATGAAATGTGTTCTTAGCATACTAGATGTTTCTAGCCCTCAAGATAATCCTACTACTCTTCAACGGCTGATTTCGCATAGGGACAAACAAATGAATGCATTTTATTTTCTAACTCAAAAACCGTTCGCAGGACGAAGAAAAGGAAGGAGACCATTTTTATGAGAAGATAGAGGATAAAAATAATACTTATTTGGAAAAAAGACGGTGGCGTATCATTTTTTTGATCATTAATATGGCAGGGCATGTTAACAGGGACGCCACTGATAAAAATTAAGAAATCCTTCATCATGGAAAAAATGTATTTTTATGCGTACTTTGCATGTACCAAAATTGAAGAAAGAAGCCAAAGCGGTTTCAGAGATATTGGGGAAGAACTAATTTTTTTGTTAAATTTCAAGAACCTGTATCGCAGGAATAAAGTGGTCGCGGACCTATATTCATATAAAGATTTTTTTTTTAAATCATCCAAGGATTATCGTCCTTTAGGATCAGCATTCAATTATGAAACACCCTGTATACCTCTACATTAGTTTCATCTTTGCACATTAGCTAAATTTCAAACACCCAAACACACCTGTAAATGTTTTGGGAAGTTATTAACCCATTCTGACTGGCTACCAATGTATTATTTTCTACGGCTATAATACTAAACTGCCTTTTTCAAACTGTTTTTGACTAAACAATGAAGTACATTGTATGTTTTCAATTTCATTTCCTTATCTGATAACACAATGAAGTCATTGTGTTATTGTTGGTCATTAAATCACGTCTCCCATGGAAAGCAAGGAAAACTGGAGACATCTGTCAATTCAAATTCATCAAACTTTGTCAAAGTTTAAAGGTATGATGAGCAGTGAAATTGACGAACTAACTCCTCCAGACATAATTGCAGCCGCAAATCAGGCATGTATAAACTTGATTCCGGAAGTATCGAAAGAGAAATATGAAAAAGCCTACAAATCCTTCACAGCTTGGCAAAAGGAAAAGGTCACCGCGTCACCTTCAGAAAATGTATTACTTGCATACTTTGATGAATTGTCTCAGAAATTTAAATCCTCAACTTTATGGGCGCAATATTCCATGTTAAGGACCATGATAAATATCAACAGAACTGTAGACATTGGCAACTATTCAAAACTTAGAGCATTCCTAAAGAGAAAATCAAACGGATACAAGCCGAAGAAATCGAAAATTTTCTCCACTGATAAAATCGATAAGTTTATAAAAAACGCTCCTGATGACATACATTCACTTGATAAGGTAAGTTATTATTTTTTTGAGTGAATTGGCTGGGATTGAAAAAAATCACAATTAATACTTTATTACTTATATCATGTCTGCACATTATATGACATCAAGCAAAGTAGCTCAGAGGTACAACGCTAGCGTAATTATCACTTTTACTAGAAGTTGAAGGTTCGAGCCCACGCAGTGCGTTTTTTTTTATTCAATAGGTTATTATTTATTTTATTTTTTTAGGTCCTTTTAATCATGGGGATTATGGGTGCTTCTAGAAGAGATGAACTTTACAAAATAAAAACAACAGATTGTAGAGATTTGGGTTTCACAGCAATTCTTGTACAAATACCAAATACAAAAACCAAAGTTCCAAGAAAATTCTCTATAACAGGTGTTTTTTATGATATTTATAAGAAGTACAGGGAGCTCCGTCCTGGACACGTTGGACAAGATTATCTTTTTCTAAATTATCATAAAGGAAAATGCTCAATACAAAGAGTTGGTATTAATAAAATTGGTTATACGGGAAAACAAGAAGCTGAATACTTGAAACTTCCAAATCCTGAATTATACACTGGTCATTGCTTCAGGAGATCATCAGCAACAATCCTAATAGACGCTGGCGAAGATATCACCTCACTTAAGCGACATGGAGGTTGGAAATCAACCACAGTTGCGGAGAGTTATATTGACGAGTCAATGAAAAATAAATATGACATCGCCAATAAAATTGTGAGTTCGATTAATAAATCTGAAAACCTGCCATCTACTTCAATGTCATATAATTTTGAAAATGAAGAAATATCAAATGTGCCATTGCAATGCCCAAATGCTTCACAGATCACATTAAATCATTGTAACAATATAACTGTAAATATTGCAAATAAGTCAATTTAAAAAAATGTGAATCAGAACATTGTGCAATTATTCAATATGTTTCCAATTATAAATGAAAATGTTCTATACAATTAGAATTGAAGTTCAAGTATCTGTTGTAAATTCATTTCACTATTTTATGTTAAAGCCGTGGAAAAAGTATAGTGTATAACTCACACGGAATGTTAATTTCCCACTCGTATGATTTGCAGCACTCGCCTACGGCTCATGCTGCAAACATCATACTCGTGGGAAATGAGTATCATTCCGTGCTTGTTAAACAATATACTATTGCGTATAATGTAATTAAATTAAGTTACATTCTATTCATCCCAGAGGAAAGCTTTGAAGACATCCATTCTGACAATCTCTGTGGATTATGTACCGCATACAATTTGAAATGACAGCAGTAAGAGTAAATACCAACATTACTTACTGGTTTTGTCTCTGCGGACCAATCATTCTTGCAGAACATTTCAGAAGACAGTAGGAATATCACTTCAGAATTATTCCAAGGCATTGGAAGTGAGATCGAGGAGCAGATATCAACGACATACATAGCAGGCGTGCGAAGTTGATTAATCGAGCAATAAAGTAAATTTTGTCTGTTTGATTTCAACGAAGTCTTGTTTCACTGCCGTATTTTGCTATTCCAGACAATGGTTTATTCTTAGAATAACTCACAAATCTAACAAATATTCAATTTTCCCATTGTATCAGAATATAAGCTTGATGAGTATTTTTTTGTGTATCACAGTAAAATAAGGAGTTGAAACAACTAACCTGTGGCAATTTCTTTGTTGAATTTATATGGAGTCCACCTACTGGTATGATACTTGGCGGCAAGGGTTGAGGATAGTGGTAGCCTGGCCATAGATTACATAGAAGAATGGAAATGTGCCTCTGTAACCTCTCGAAGCTATGCATGTCCTGTCCAAACTTTCTCCTACTGAGCTGCTCCACCTTCTTCAGAGAGGGATTATGAAATACATGTTGTTCGAATTTTATCCAAAAATAATTTTGCAGCCTCTCCCAGAAGCTCATATCGTCCGAGAAAACCGTCACGTAAATTGGATTGAAAGAGGGTTGAACAATATTTCCGAATAATTCTGATAGGGGCAGAGGTAACAAAAACGGTGTAACCCCTACAACTGGTGGATAATTGAATTTTTGTATAAGCGGTGCGAGACAAGGTCCAATTGTCAATTCAATTAGGATTAAATCGAATTTGAAGTTTTTTGGATAATCGATGAGTGTCTGGAGACCCTTGGTATCAAGAGTGTGGTCACACAACATTTCGGAATATTCGAAAAACAGATGTATTAGAGCATATGCGCCCATTCTGGAAAATTTTTCCGTATCTATTATCTCGGATGTACACATTTCGTGAAGACCTGGAAATAAAAAAAAATTGTTCAAAGAACCCCGCACGAGATACCTGGGATTTTGGTTGATTGCGGAATTCAATGAAACTCTGATATGTTGTAGACCACGATCTGTCGGTGACTCTTCGAATGGACCATAATCAAATCCTATGATTAGTTTCGGAGAAACAGGGTGATTTCAAAAGTAGTTACAAAAACAGAAAATCAAGGTAATTTATCACAAATTGGGATTATTTCTTCTTATTCTCGTGATTTGGGTAAAATATGTTATGCCTTTGGAAACGCAACCTATTCAAAATAACGGATACTCCCTCTAGTGTCTATTTTTGAACCTATGAGTACATTGTTTGAAAAGGGAAACATTCTCAATTGGAGTAGTTGTTTTCTGTTAGACATTCATAAACAAAATAAGTTCATTTTTATCTTGGATTTTTCAATTCACAGAAAAATCTTTCTATTCAATATTCAATTGAGAATGTTTCCTTTTTCAACATGCATATCCCACAAGAGGATATCTTGACGATGGAAGATAGTGACTAAAGTTTATCTTTCAGTCGCAGATGATTACACTTCAGATTTTATGAACATCCTGTTCATATTTTCATCAAATCAATACATTTAATGAAAAAAAAGCCAAGTGAAGGGAGATAACATATGAAATGCAATGCATAAAGTACACCAATACTTTGGAATGCGTTCAAGATGCTGATTCGTGAGGTTGCGAAAGAAGAAAATGAGCTTCCTGACATGTCTGAAGTATTATTACATGCACATCAAGTAGTAGGGTACATATGTAGATTTACTTTTTGTAAGGCCCTTGTATTATAATATTATAAGTTTGGCTCAAGGTTTCTCACATATTATGGTTTAAGTGTTTCCACATATTATTGTAAACATATGGTTCTTCAAGGTTTCTATTGAAAGAATGAAGTAAATAACTTCGGACTAGGATATTTTTAATACTTTTCTGATAACTCCGATATGGTAAAATACTGTGTTTATCATAATATATTGCTTTCCAAACTGTCAACATTACTCAGCCACATCTCGAAATTAAACTATGAAAAAAACTCAATTCTGATACGTGAAGTAAACAACGTGGAAATATGATTTCTTGAGTACGTTTGTGATGATCTCGGTTAACTAAATACTGTCTTGGATCACAATGGTGTTGCGTTCCCAAAGGCATAACATATTTTACCCAAATCACCAGAATAAACCAGAAATAATCTTAATTTGTGATGTTACCTTGGTTTACTGATTTTGTAACTACATTTAAAATCATCCTGTTTCTCCGAAACTAATCATACCAGAGTTTCATTGAATTCCGCAATCAACCAAAATCCCATAGATTCCGTGCGAGATTCTTTGAAGGCATTGTTAGAGATGTCAATCATGGATCAAAATTCGTTGGGAATTTTCACACATGTTTTTTTTCCTTAAACACAAAATTTGTCGAAACGTCAACAAGAAGAAGTAATGCAATATCCTTCGCGAACAAGCGGGTCAAGTTTTGCTTCCCGGTTATAGTATCTTTGCGGTTCAGCATTTTGTGGTGACAAACAACAACAAGGCAGTTTATAGGCAAAAGCCAAAATCAGTATTATATACTCAAGTTTTCATTAACAAAAATCTACCCAATAATCTGAAAAACTTTGTGGAAAATTATTTTGCCCAACTCAAAAATACTTGTGGAAATTCGAGGAACCCAGCCCCTATTCAAATTACCAGAGCTTTCAAAATCACATTTACTTTTTGATAATTCACAGAGTCAGAAGGAGTCAACTGTCTAGAATCAGAAGATACTAAATATTACGGACGCTGACATATATAGATTGAGGGTTCTTGTGGAAGATCCTATAAATCCCTATAAACCCTTTATAGAACTATATCCACTTCCGAGGGCAAGAGCTTGGTGCTATGTTTGTGGATATCTCTTGAGAAAATGTTCAGGAAAACATTCATGTGAAGTATGTACAAATTTTCCACGGCGCTGGTAACACTTCGAATGGATCAAATGTATATCGTTATTTCAAAGCATACAATAACACAGAAACAGTTCGGAAGTTTATAATACAGTATCGGAAAGTATTTATCTTGGGTATGGTGGTTTCATGAGAGCTCATGCTATATGTTGAGAGAGCATTACAATTTGTCGTCGACTCGCTCGAGAAAGGGATATCGACGTCACGACACAGAGATAGGAGAGTCAGGGCGGTTAGCTCAGGACGTCAGTATCATACCAGCAGCAGTCGGGAGAATGTGTGCGCTGCAATGAAGAAGAATTCTTGACGATAATTTCACATCAGATAATTTGAACAAATTAAACTGAATCATTGATTCAATTTAATCTGTCGGAAGACAGGTAGATCAAAATATCTTTGGTGCCGTGTTGGCCGCGAAAACAAAAGAAAATTCTTAAACATAAACAAAAGCAAACGATATTTCTGTAAGAATAAAAACAAAAAACTTATTTCTAACAGAAAAACAATTATTTCTTGATGGAGAGAAAAAAAATATTCACAAGAAAAGACAAACCAAATTAAATATTTTGTGTACGGAATTATTTTATTTAATGTTCGAACAAACCACCATTTTGAGCCGAACAATAGCCGAATCTATTGCACAATTCTGTTCTGGTAGCCGCAAGGGTAACTGGTGTTACCTGAGCACACAACTGAATAATTTTTGCCCTCAGTTCATCTAAATTGGTGGCACGTTCGAGCTCATGCCGATATACCTCCGATTTTAGCATGCCCCAGAAATAAAAATCAAGAGGTGCTACATCTGGTGATCGAGGTGGCCAGTTGATTGTACCTCGCGTACAAATAAACCGATCGAGAAATAATTGATTCAAAAATGTAACCACCGTGCCTGCATTGTGGGCAGGACAACCATCTTGTTGAAACCACACGTCGTTAAAGTCAATCGAAAGAGCGCGAACTGCAGGAATAATTTGATTTTGAAAAAGTTGCAAATATTTTGCTGCATTTAAATTCCCTTCAATAAAAAATGGTCCTATGACGTGATCGCCTGAAAGTCCCGTCCACACATTTAATTTTCTTGGATACTGTGTCCTCACAGCAATACTCAAATGTATATTTTTACGAGACCAATAACGTACTACGGATGGGTTGTGTTTTCGATGAATTGAGAAGGACGATTCATCGGTAAATAACACCTTTTTTAGAAAGTCATGATTTACAGGAAATGCCCTATTGCATTTTCCGACCATCGTTTCCAAACGTCTGAAATGGTCTACAGGCTTCTTGTGTGGTCTTGACTTATGATAACCGTTTCTCTTCAAAATATTCCTTACAGTTCTTTCATTCAAATTCACTTCGTCGGTGATCTGTCTACTCGAACAAGGTGTCGTTTCTGCCAATGCACACACTTGTGTTTCTCTTATTTCCCGTTCCTCGGGTATTTGTCCAGAATGCGCTGGTGGATTTGTGGGACAACATTTTTTGCAATGTGCTGCCACACACCCAAAATTCTGAAATTTATTAATAACTGAAAGGACAGTCGCTTCCGTAGGTACAGGTCTATCTGCAAAAGCCACTATGAATAGATTTCTAGTATCTTGTACAGAATTACCCCCAAAGTACCACTTAACGATCTGTACTTTCTCTGCGGTTGTGTAAATAGGCGGCTTGTTTCAAAAGGTAATAATTGTCACGGTCTTTTGTTTTCGCAACCACGGCTCGGCAAGAATGAGTCGAGTTGCTGTGCGCTGTGTCGCATTGCCACGTGGTCAGT
Organism: Gonioctena quinquepunctata; assembly: GCA_018342105.1. Lineage (NCBI taxonomy): Eukaryota > Metazoa > Arthropoda > Insecta > Coleoptera > Chrysomelidae > Gonioctena > Gonioctena quinquepunctata. The sequence goes on along the minus strand of JAFIRS010000359.1, from coordinate 292,034 downwards.
TAATGTGTCGGGTGGGGTAACAGGAGGGGCGCACAGCAGTGCGTCTCTCTTGTTTATGTGGTATTATCATATCATTGCGTTCCTTGTTGCTCGTGTAGATTTCCGTCTATACCCCAGATAAATTGTTTCCGATACTGTATACCTCCAGATTGATATTTACAGAGTGTCATTGATCTAGAAACATAATTTCTAAATCAATTCAACGATTTATGTGCCACTGATTGTATAGGCAAACATCTTAAAACTATTTTTTTGAGTGTAAAAATTTCTCACCTCTGTGATAATTTTCCTATGGTTTATTTGTTATCTTGTTTCACAAGGTGAGAATTTATTATACTCTAAAATTTGATGACAGTTTTGTATATTCTCACTTTACAAAATATGCGTGGATTTCACCACCATGTCTTATTTTATACCCATTCCTATTTTCTGCTAAAGAATAAACATTTCTCAATTATATGAGACATTTATTGTGTGCTCCTCGTAGCACTGATGAACTCACATCATGGTCACATATTCTTTTATCGAACCTCGCATAGAGGTGCAGAGTAGTTCTCAGCCGACACCCTCTTGCCCCGCCACTCGCCAGCAAAAAATAAAATCTCGACCCGCTACATCAGAAGCGCCGACCGGGAGTGAATTTACTCCTGTTTACTTCTCTACGGTGTCGATAGTGCCCGAAGATATTTTATATTTTTCTCTGAGTGCCTACCTTCTATGATAATAGTATGTAGATTCTCACGCTTCTTCACTGGTATTGAATTAGATCTCAAGACCGTAACATTATGTCCTTTGGAAACTAGTGCGTTAGCTATGACATCGTTCCACAGCTGGTGACTGGGTGACGTGACAACGTCTATCACCAGAATATTTTCACAAATAACATCATGTTGGTTTGAAATTAGGAACACAAACAATAACACTGTGCAACCTTTCATCTTCAGTGTAATGGAAGAATATTAAATCCAATCCTTGACACTCTAATCTAAAACTAGAATAAATGATGTTTATAATTTGATACAAAGGGCGACAGAGGCGTACACTTTTTTTTTAATCAATTCGTGTTATTCCATTGCCATTTCGGTTACTTGGTATCATACAGAAATACGTATGAAACACCTTTTTTTCATGACAAATCATCATAATTAAAAAAAGTTCCAATGCAAATTCTCTTGTTCATACAACAGTTATTACATACAAACATACAATAGTTATTTTCCTTAACAACTGCGGAAAGTGATACTTTCCCGTAGGCGACTGCCGTTGACCCGAACGACGCGGAGCGGAGTTCGGGCAAGCAGTCAAGGCCGAGAAAGAGACTTTACGCATGAGTTGGGAACATTATTTATTCTTCGACCGAATACATATTCTAAAAGCATATTAAAAATTTCTGGTACTTAGGGTAGAACATTTTTTAACTGACTAAGCGCCATAACCAGTGTACTTCACTTATACGTATGCATATTGATATTGCTTGTTTTTTTTTGTTAGTTAATAAAGGAGATTATTATTATTATATATTTTATTTCAACATACAAAACTTCAAATGAAGATCCACTAATTATAATTAATACTAATGTTGAAAATACACTTTGTTGCATTATTAAAATGAGTTAAAATAGCGGGTCCAGCGGAGTTAGTTGGTTGTAACTGGCTGTTCAGAGTAACACTCGTAGATTGCAAAGTGCAAGAAGATGAAGTTGTTAGTACATGAAATAACTTTATTTGAGATGGTAACCTTCAGCAACAGCAGTTGACTTCCAGCCTCCAAAACTTTTATGTTGGTTATCCCTCCACCTGAATCTACTAGAAATGTGGCCGAGGAATGTCTGAAACTGTGACCTGTGTAACGTTCTGGGTTGAGTGGGCCTAAATAGGTAGCGATCTCTGCCGGCAGCTTACCATCTGTCACTTTGACGACGCTTCGACTTGAAACTTTGACGTTTCGATGACATACCTTGGTTGTCATAACAAATCTTCCAATGAATAAAAAATAGAGGAACAAGAAAAAAAGTAGGTTAAATTAAATATTGAAATCTAAATAAGTAAGAATAGTAATAAATACAGGTAAAATCAATGAAAAGTATATAATAACGTTAAATTTGACATAGAAAAAAGGTTTTTTAATAATCACTTGATGAATGGTAACGCTTCATTTCATTAGTTGAACATCGCTACCGGATAACAATGGTTATGACATGCCTCAATATGTGATCTATAGCAAGTATGTATTTCAGGATTATTCGATTCCAACCGTTCCCAAACAATTATTGTATTTCTATCACGTCCAATGATATATACCAGGACCATTCGATTCAAACGTGATTTTTGGAAGGATGATCTATTTTGACGAGTTCTATATCCTGGGAAAAAGGTGTCTCACCCTTGAGCCCTGTACAAATGTTTTTATTGCTTATTTTGTTTTTTCATTGTATCTGAATGTATTTTATTGAGACTTGCTATAAATGTTTGCACATAATGTGGTCAAATAAAACATATTTATCTATCTCACTGGCGGATCTGAGGGGGGGCGGCATGGGGGCCATGCCCCCCTTCCCCGTAGAGTTCTGAAAAGTTGATATTGGTTCAACAACCAGAGTCGATTCAGTGCCAAAACAACCAGTTTGTTCAATTTGAACATTATAATACCCACGGCAATTAGGGAAATTGGTATGACATCCCTGGATTCAATGGCATAGGCCTTGGTGGAAAGATTGAACAAACTTTTTCCTCAGAATCTGGAGGTTTCGTTCACATCATTCAAAAGCAAACTGAGGTTTTGGAAGGCGAAGTGGGTAAAAAAACCTCCGAAGAAAAACTTTCTATTCCTGACGAGGCTTTAGGAGCCCTTGCTCACTGCGATAAAATAATGTTTTCTTTGATAACATCATTTTTATAAATTCTTATTACACTTCTGATCATGTTGCCTAATCGGAAAGAAGTTTTTCTTCGTTGAGGCGAATAAAAAGTTGGCTCCGATCTACTATTTCAGAAGATAGGTAGGCTATCTGGCTTAGCCATTATTAACGCCCATCCGGCATTGCGATCAATGAACAATTAGTTATTAAAAGATTAGCCAACAGTGGCCAAAGGCATAAGGATTTCGCCTTATAAACAATAAATTGATAAGTTTATTATTGGAATTGTGGATTTGTTTTTGTTTGTTTCGTCACATTTTTTCCATCTTATTTATGTTATTGTTAACAAATTTCAGTTGTTTCCACTATATTTGCAATACGCAAACAGTGGCCAATAATTTTATAAAGCTTTTTTTTTCGCATGTTTTATTTTTGAAAGTTTATTATTTAAAATAATTGTCGAATTGTGTTTTTGTTTGTTTCGAAATATTTTTTCCATCTTATTTATATTATTGTTCACAGGTTTCAGTTGTTTCAAATAAAAAAAAATATATATTTCATTTCATTCCTATGGATTTTATAACTTTGGTTACAAATATCCATCAACTCATGACGCCTCCCCCCCTGAAAAACTCCCTAGATCCGCCAGTGATCTATCTATTATAGCAGTAGAACTATTTGAAAGCGGGAGATGGTACCTGAAAGTGACTCATTATTATACAATATCTTTTGAGATCACAAATTTGACGGATGATTCTTTTATTGAAAATGTGGCATTGCGCATGATGTATGATGTAGCCAGAGATGGATGCAATATCATTACGACAAAACTACATTGATATACTGCAGACCAAGAAGGAGTTGAGGAATGCAATTCAAGCAAGTGAAACTAGGTTAAGGCCTGATCTGGAGATGCTGAATAGAAAAGTTTCCTATCTGGAGGGGAGACGAATAAAAACCAAAACAATAAGTTGAACTACTCTAGATAAACTCTAGAAAAAACAACCTCCCGATTTCTGCGCTCTTTTTCTTTTAACAGTCTCTCTCATTCATTCTGAATAAAAAACTTAAAGTGCATTGAAACAGATATTAACTTTATTCAGCTCAGTTGAATGAATTATCTGATGCTTGGTCCCTAATGTAATTGATAAAATATCAGAAAGGATATCCATACGAGAAATCTCAGCATTTGAGGAGTAATGAAATTTAATCAATTGAAATTATTCTGAATTTACTATTACTTATTTGATTGATAAGAAATGTTGAGTAACTTAAAATCAGACTGGCAAGACCTACATAACTAAAAAATGAATGCCATTAGAGAGGTGTAAATCGTCTGAGACTTCGAACTGGTTCCTCCGTTCAATCCATGCATATCCTCACTGTCTCGTTTACCCATTTGCCGAACATATGTGAAATATTATTCGGTTTCCTGATACAAGCATGGTCAGGCCATTTTTAGGAGATGGAATCTTCCAGTAATGAAGCTTACAAACGTATACAAACAATAGTCCAGTGATATATTCCTATCTACGATATTCTCTTAACAATTATTGTACCTAACCGCAGATATATCCATTAAACATATTTTATTACTTATGAGCGTGGAAGTTAAAAACCTTAGGCATGGAAAAAAAATACTTCCACGCTATTCTAACTCTTATTATTAACAATGCTTTCTGAACTTATTATTCTCCCAGGAAAATCTCTTGTAAACCATAATTTGCATTTATGAAATGTCATTTCATGACGATAAAATAACTTTTCCTCATAGCTACCAGTAAACCGAATCAACTCTTCGCGAGATATTTTGTCCTATTTTTGACTGTACTATGAAAGGGTACCTACTCTATGACCGGAAATATGATTCTAAATGATATATTCAAATGATTTGGGTATTCGCCCTTTTTGGAATCCATTTAGTAAAATTTAACATATGTTCATGTGTAAAGTGTCCTCGATGGGTTGAAAGGAATAATCTCAAGTATATTGTTTTCTGAATACCGGTTTGGTGGTCCTGGTAAACTGTGAATTTCGAATTATGGAAAAGTGAATATTTCATTCAAAATAGATATTGCATTTTGTTACAGAACCAACATATATTTTGCTCATAACTAAATTGACACACAGTCCGATGAAAGCAGAATATGGCGAAAATACCTAAAATGACCAAACGGCGTACATAAGAGAAAAACTATTTGTGAATAATATTGGTTATACTATTGGAGAACTAGAACCGCAAGAAGAAGAAGAGAATACAATACTAGAGCAAACAATGCACCACCAACACCAGTATTTGACCGGAGTGTCGCACCAGTTCCAAAAGAACAAACGATCATAAATACCCCACCGGATACTGAGAAATCTGAAACAAGACAACTTCAACGCGAAGCCATCTATAGTTGAAGAAAAATTGAGGAAATACTTAACAAAGCGAACACATAAATGAACTGTTCCAAGTGGTTCAAGAAGTATGAACACTAGAAATAAGGTATGAAAAATTTCCAAACCATCCTCCGTGGTGAACAAAATATAAATAGACAGTTCCCTTTCTGTATTTCCACTACAATCTCTTCTATCACGCAATTCGTTTTTTTGGGCGAAACTTCATCTCATTATATTTTACTTATATTTCAACAAGTTTGGTGAGAGAAAAAAAGGAATATAATTCATATTCAGAAGAGATATCCATACTATAAAGAAAACAGAAATGGACAAATCTCTCAGAGATTTTCAGATTCATAAAATCAACACTGATAGTGCTGAAAATATACAGCAAGTGAACAATCTATTTGAATATGTAACTTACCAGAATTTGAAATCATTTCAAATAAATACTATGTAGAAGATTAAACAAAAATTTAGATGAACTGAAAAATTGCCGCCATGATTTTGATTTTATCATTATCTCAGAGTGGCAGCCATCACCTAGAGTTTAATTTAGCAAATTACTATACTGTATATAATGAGGCCCATGAGGCCTCTCTGAGAATATTATACTATCTGGCGATCTGAATATGGATTATCTGAATTGTACCACTCAAAAAAAAGAGATAAAGAATTACTTCTAGATCTAGTAGCCATGGTGTTCAAAAACAATATGCCTACTAGAATCATTAGCAACAAGAATGGCACTAAATACAGTTCTCAGATAGATTACTTTGCAACCAATTTACCCCTTGACCAGTTTTCGGAAAGGGTGGAGCAGTTCAATATAAGTGATCACCTCAGTATCTCCTTCATATTAAAAATAAACGGGCCCCATGAAGTTCGCTTGGCTCAAAACAAAGTCCCTAAAACAGATATTCGAGAGGAAAACCTATGGCAACTAAGAAATTTTATGATGAACGAGAATTTCACAGATATGCTTGAGTGTAATTCTAATATAAACGATATGTACAGTTTATTTTTTAATACAATACTATACGCCCTAGAATTGACATGTCCAATTATTCAATTGAAAACGAATTCTAATATAAAATCAAATTGGGCTACTAAATCAATAATCGATGAAGGTAGGAAGTTGGCCGACCTATTTTGGCTGATGAGTAATTCTAATAACGAACAACTGAATAATGACTATAAAGAACTGAAAAAAGAACATAGGCGTAACATCAATCAGGTTAAATTTAAATATACCCAAGACAAAATCAACAGTTCTATTGATCCACGAGAAACGCAAAAAATAGTTTGGCAAACAGTTAAAGCTAAAACCAGGAAAACCAAAAGTGAACTTCCAGTTCAAATGAACATCAACGGCAAAACAACCACTGACCCCCTCATAATATCAAATGCTTTTGCCAAGCATAACTCTGTAAATGTGCCAAGCATAATTGAATAAAAGTTTGGAAATAACTCAACTGAAGAATGTACCAAAATGGCTAATATCTCCAACACTTTTTACTTTTCTCCAGTACACGAGCAAGAAATCATCTCAGTGATTCGCGAACTAAAAAACAAAAATTCAGTTGGTGTGGACTGCCTATCCACCAAAGTATTGAAAGAAATGAACGAATATATCGCCAAACCATTGGCACATATAATTAACTTCTCAGTTGAGTCTGGAGTATTTCCTGATATGTTGAAAATTGGAAAAATAATTCCTATGCATAAACAACAAAATCCACTTTTACTTGATAATTATAGACCAATAACTATTCCCAGTGTAATTAGTAAAGTGATCGAGCGCTGTATATTCAATAAAATATTTCCTTTTTGTTGAAATAAATATAAAAAAAAATGTTTCCATCTGGTCGATCAACAGAAACTGCCGCCGTTGACTTCATGGAATACGTCTACATACGAATGGATGATGGAAAGTACGCAGGAGCATTGTTTTTCGACCTCACCAAAGCATTTGACTCGATAAACTTTAGATTCATTGGAGAAAAGCTCTACTCCATAGGCATTCGGGGCAACTTTCTTTCGTGGATCATGTCATTTATGAGTTCCAGAAGGATACTGGTAGAACTGAGGAACAGCAAGTCAGATTTCCACGAAATGGGCCTGGGAGTCCCACAGGGATTAGTTCTGGGACCATTAATATTACTTCTGTTTATTAATGATATGCCATCTCATATAAGGTCTAAATGTCTCATCCTGGTTGCTGATGATACAACTATAGCTGAGGAAGCTGATAATCCCTCAGATCTACAGATTAAACTATCAGTAATAGCAGACCAATTCACGGCCTGGTGAAGAACAAATAGATTAGTGGTAAATGGCAAAAAAACAATCCTCATGCAATTCTTTGGTAGGAAAACTCATACTGGTCCGATGAACGTGCGCGTTGAAAATAATATCGATGAATCCTCAGATACTTCAACATTCCTAGGAATACATATAGATCAAAAATTGAACTGGAAGCATCACATCGACCATGCATGCAAACGAGCTTCCAGTGGGTACTATGCTATACTCCAGTTAAAAAATGAACTTGATCGACCAACTCTCCTAAATATCTACTACGCTCTTATTCATTCTCATTTGTCCTACAACATAATTCTGTGGGGGGACGCCTCAGAAATCAATAGAGTATTCGTGGCTCAAAAGAGGGTTATGAGGCTAATATTCAATATGAAGAAATTGGACTCCTGCAGATCGTACTTTCAGGAACACCATATTTTAACTGTACCCTGTATGTATATATACAGCTGCATTTGCTATATTAAACGCAATTTGAAAGATTCAGCGAAGAACTCATACATACATCAATATCCAACCAGATACGCTGATTCAATTAGAATCCGAAAACACGCAACAAGTTTGTATGAAAAAACTCCTTCACTGGCAGGAGCAAAACTATTCAATCACCTACCTTCTCACATAAAAGATGTCAAGCATTTAAAATTATTAAAGAAAAACTCAGGTTATTCTTAACGACACATAGTTTCTATTCCACCATAGAATATCTCAATTTCAGGTGATCGAAAAACTGTAAACTGTAAATGTCAATTTATTTTGTGGGGATTTTTTTATTGTAATAATGGTAACCTATGTTTATATATAATCTTATATTATATTTTATATATTCCCATGTTGTTATGATGTATCGTTATATTATTTGATGTTATATATGTACACACTGCTACTTAGTGACCTATTTTATATTTCTTTGTCACAACTATGTGGCTCCATAACTTGTGTGGTTCTTTATTGAATCTCCGATATACAAAAATGTCTGTCATTTGTACATTGACGTAATGGACTATATGCCCATTGTGACCTATCCTATATCATGCATTTGATCATAAAGGACCAATAAATTCTATTCTATTCTATTACATCAAAATAATGGAGTTTATATGTGTTTTCGAAAAAACATTGATCTTACATTCAAAATAATTAAATTGGGAGAAATAACGGGAATTGAATTGATTTGAAGATTCATCAACAAAACCGTATCAATTTCAGCCTTATAAAGACCACCCGCAACGAGTATACGATCCTTCAATGATTATCTCAAAATTGTCCAAAAGTTGATATTTAACCCTGCAATGGTAGCGGCGGGTCTCTCAGACCCGAAAAGTACTTCAACCACGTTACCTTCGGAGGTGCCACAATATTTTGATTTTATATTCCAGCTATCTTCCTTACTTGGGTAGTAGTAACTCATCGTCGTCAGTGGAAGGTTATACGGCTTTTGAATTTCTCGTAAATGATTCACTCGGGTCCAAGAAGCCCGGCGCTACCAAACGTGTGATAATTTCAATTGTAAGTACTTTTCTGTGCTTTTATTATTTTGAGACTTTCAGTGTATGTGAGTAGTACTTTTTGTTTTACCATTCGTTCTCCATTATAGATGATGGATTACGAGGCTGAATAAAAAAGACTTCTGCGTTTGTTTGAAGAAGTTTTGTCTGATGATGACATTGAAATGGATTCACAAAATTCAGATGAAAAAGATAATGTGGTACAATCCGAAGCATCTGATACAGAACAAGATGCATCTTCTTCTGATTCTGGAAACACTCATTCCAATCCAAAAGGGAGAAAACTCGTAAAGAAAATATAATTTTACGTTTACCTGGTGTTCCACAAGCTGCAAAATGGTCAAAATCTCCTATAGAGTGTTGGGAATTGTTTTTTCCGGAAACATTGTTGAATGTACCAATAAGTATATTGAAAAAATAGCCTCGAACTATGAGAGAGATCAGCACGACCCACAGATAAAATTGAAATTAAAGCTCTTCTGTGACTTTTATATTTGAAGGGTGCCAGATTAAATCTTGAAGAATTGTGGGACAGAAAAGGTTGTGGAGTAGAAATGTTTTGGTTGACGATGTCTCTGGGTAGATTTCGTTTTCTCCTTAGAATGCTGAGATTTGATGATTGGAACACCCGAGATGTTATAAAATTACAAGATAAACTGGCTCCAATAAGATATGTTTTCGATAAATTTGTCAATAATTGTGAGAAACATTATACAGTTGGAACTTGTGTGACAATTGATGAAAAATTAGAGGCCTTCAGAGGGAGATGTGGATTCAGACAATACTTGCCAAAAAATCCAAATAAATATGGATTGAAAATATTCGCTTTAGTGGATTCGAAGATGTTTTACACCAAAAATCTAGAGGTGTATGTTGGTTAACAACCTGCTGGACCATATAATGTAAAGACCGATGCACAAAGTTTAGTCGAACGTCTGATATCTCCCATATGTGGAATGGCAAGAAATCTCACCTGCGATAATTGGTTCACAACAAAACAGACGTGGACTCCCCTTGGAAGTCTAAAATACCAAGGTCAGACCTGTTACTTCAAGTATGTTTGGTTTGCAGAAAAACATGACTTTGGTGTCCTATGTCCCGAAAGCAAACAAAAATGTTTTACTTGCTTCTAGTTTACATCACGACGATAATATCGACCATTCAACTGGCAATGGGAACAAACCCGAAATTATTACATTTTATAATTCAACAAAAGGTGGAGTCGATACAGTAGACCAATTGTGTTTCAGATATAATGTAGCACGTAATACTAGAAGAAGGCCTATGGTGATATTCTATTCCATTCTAAATGTAGGGGGAATAAATGCCCAGGTAATATATAGTAGTAATAATCCTGATTCACACTTAAAACGCAGAAAAGTTTCTGAAAACTATTGCCATATCTTTATTAGATGAACATCTGAAAAGGAGATCAAGAGCTGAATACGTGTCCAACGATGTCAAAAAAGACGCAGGGAAACAGCAATTACCTGAAGTACCCCAAGGTACAAAAAAAAGATGTGTCGAATGTAAAAATGATAATAAATCGAAGTACTATAGTAAAAAGTGCCACATTTTTCTATGTCTCAAACTTGTGAATATTTACTGTGAAAAGTGGTCCAATTTAATAAATTTTTATTTTTCTTCAGTATATTTAAATATAATTCAAAACACTTCTTCAAAAGAATTTGACCTGAATCCGTTTTTGTTTTCAAACAAATCTTCGACAGAAAAAGAGGAGGTTTGTTAGCATGAAAATCAGAGGTGGACAAATTTTATTTCTAAATGAATACAAAACTCAATTTGAATAACGAAACCATGGGGACATATGAAGAATGAACATACAGTTAGTTATATAAAAGAATGATATAGACTTCATTGGATTTTGAAAATCTACATATGATATCAATGTCGGGTCTATTAGACCCGGCGCTACCAAAATTGTATGAAATATGGGCGCTACCACTGCAGGGTTAAATCGTTAAGGGATAAGAAGATAATAAGAATGATCACCTCAATATTTAAAATGCGTACGATTATTATATTACATTAAACATCCAGTCACAAGAATTCAAGGAGATTCCAAAACATGTATCGACCATTAAGTATGATAGAAAATAGTATCGATATATCACCCATCGTTCTGCCAACCGATGTAACGGACCATTTTGCTCAAATTGTGATAATAAAATCATCTGAAACAGAAAGAAAAATAAATAAACAACAAAACACAAACATATCTAATAAAAATCAATTAGTAGTCAATTTGAAAAAATATATTTTTTCCGAATTGTACTTGAGTAATGACATCCATATGTATCAAGAATCGACCGTTTGACATCCGCTGATACACTGGTGACAGAGCTCAGAAAACATTTTCCCGAGGCCAGGTGCGAATCAATAACTCCGAGGAATCCTGGTATCTATAAACTGAAAATTTACATGTCTTATTTTATATATAGATTATAACATTTGATTTGATTACGAACGTTTTACTCCTGTAATTAGTTAGATATTAATATTTCTGTTAATTTATTTATTTATTAATATACTTTCCAATTAAATTATATTGGCAGTACTTTAAAATATTTATAGATTAAGTGATTTTAAATAGTCCCCTATCGTTGTGATTTCATATTGATTTCATATTTTTATCTGTGTTTTTAACTTTATATTTTTAGCCATAATAACACACTACATTCAAATATCTAGAGATTAAGCAATTTTAAACAAAGTGATTATCTGTACTTATATATTTTAAACCATATAAGCCACATACAAGTATTTGATGCTTCTGTGGTCCTTATCAGGTACAATTTAATTTAATTTATCAATCACAAACAAGCATCTTTTTGCTTCTGTGATTCACTCCGTTTATTTACTTATATATTTCTATGTTTCATTGTAATTCTCTTTCTAGTGAATAAACATTATTATTATTATTATTATCTACTCCTCATTCAAAGTGACCATTCACGATGACAACTTCCGAACCGCCATGAATCCCAAGATATGGCCTGACGGGGCGTGTATCAGTGAGTGTTTTCGAAGACAAACGTCAGCAACCCCAATAATTCAACAATTTTCAATCCTGACATTTTTTTTTTAATGGCTTTGACATTTCGTCATTCGGCCGTCACAAGTTGAGTATTTTTATGTATCATTTCATAGTGTTCTGGGTAGGCCTTGTTACTAACTCCATACGCCACCTAGGAGCAGCACTGTTAATTTGAACGCAACAGCGAATCGTCGAGGACCATCCTCGGCCCGGCTACGAAATTTAACATTTAATTCTCTCAAATTAAATAGAAAAATTTCTGCCCTGGCCGAGAATCGAACTCACGACCTTTCGATCATGAGTCGGACGCTAACAATTCTGACATATATGTTTTGAATGTGCAAAGCCTCAATAAAAAATCAATCGACCTCTAGGAACTGGAAATTAGCGATCTAGACTTGAATTTTATTTGTTTGACAGATACACATTGCGATAGGCCCTCGCTGGAGAACAGACACAGAAGGTTTCCAACTTAGTAGTACTATTGTAGAACTTTATATCAAAAAGGCGGTGTTGCCATTTTTTCGAAAAAGGACTTGAACTGTGACAAACTTTTTTTAGAGAAATACTGCATTGACAAGCACATAAAAATTTGCAGTCTCTCAGTTTGCAACAAGAATATCAGAACTGTTCTATTGACATGCTATAGGCCGCCAGATGGCGAATAAGATGTATTTTTTAGTTTACAAACCAGCTATCAATATTATTTCAACTGGAGATCTCAATCTTGACTCATCCAGCAATTCACTCAACAAAATTAATTTCAGTAAATTAAGTGATATTATGAAAGGGTTAAATTTACATTCCAAAATTTATTGGCCAACTAGAGTAACGTCATATTCATCCACCGTGATCGACCATTGCTTCACAAACATACCTCATCCTCTGATATGTGTGCTTGATAATGAGATTTTCGACCATAGGTCAATCTCCATCAAACCTGGAGAAAAAAATGAGTCTAGGAACAACAGTACTTCTCAGACAAGAAGGAGCTTTAATGAGCACTCTCTCTCACTATCCTTTAATGCATTGGAACAGCAGAATGGAGTGAATTTTCAAAGAAAATGACATAAACGAAGCATTTGACAGCTTCCTCAAAACATTTCTCTTTCATTTTAACGAATATTTTCCACTCAAAAAATATTATAATCAGAATAAAAATAGCAAAAATTGGGTTTCGGACGAAATCAAAATATCAAGCAGAGAACTAAAGGATCTTTTTATCTTGAAATCGCGTTTTTCGATCTTAACAGAGCAATACAAAGCTCTAAAAAGGCAACACGAACTATTCATAAAAAATACAAAGAAATGGTATTACCAAAACAAAATAATAAGCTCTCAAGATACTTGCAAAGCCACGTGGAAAGTAGTAAATGAGTTATCTAATCGAAAAAAACAACAACAAAATATAAGGATTTTACACGATGGTCATATCATTGACAATCCTATTCAGGTGGCTAATGTTTTAAGCAGTTTTTTCGTGAACGCACCAAGTGACCTAACAAAAAAAATACCACCTTCTCACAATCAAGTCTATGTGGCAACACAATTTTTTTTATGCCTTTTTCCGAACCTGAGCTTGTTTCTTTCCTGAAGCTCAAATAAAAAAATTAAAAATCATCAGGCTTTGATGAAATTCCAGCATTGCTTCTGAAAAAATCTATACAATATGCGATTGAACCCATTATCTTTTCAGTAAATCTTTCATTTCGGGTAGGAGAGTTTCCACAATCACTGAAGATGGGAAAGATTGTGCCACTGCACAAGAAATTGGATAGACTAGAGATAGAGAATTATAGACCTGTGACAGTACCCTCAAGTATGTCAAGAATCTTTGAGATTAGTTTTTTGAACCGCCTCATGGACTTCCTGGAGAGCGAAAAAATTTTGACGAACAGCCAACATGGTTTTCGCTCCAAAAGGTCTACGAACACCGCTGTTTTAGCATACATTGAAAAATTAGTTGAAATGATCGACGCAGGCGAGTGTCCTGCTGGGATTTTTTGCGATCTCCGCAGGGCATTCGACTGTGCCAGTCATAGTAAACTCTTGTCAAAAATGTATCAGTATGGAATTCGTGGAAATGCCTGTGATTGAGTGGCTTCCTTTTTAGAAAATAGACAACAATATGTCAGCCTGACATCCGTGGAAAATGGACACATAAAAAAAGTGAAATCTGAACCTACGTAGTATGTCACAGGGGTACCTCAAGGATCCGTACTGGTTCCAATTTTGTTCCTGTTGTACATTAACGAAATGGATACGATAACAGATGAAGCATTTTTTACCATACCTATATGCAGATTACACCTCTCTATTAATTTCCAATAAAAATGACGATACCCTTATTTCTAAACGTAACAGTGTACTGAATAATATCTCCGAGTGGTGCATGACAAATGAACTCTTTTTCAATATAAAAAAACCCAATTAGTCCGTTTCCACATGCGACAAAAAACATGTTGTCAAATGGAGATTCAAAAGAGTGGTTCAGCTATACAGAATACGAAAACAACAAAACTTCTCGGGATAATGATAAATGGAAACCTTGATTGGAGGAGTCATTGTCAAGCCGTCATTAGTAAACTGAATTCATTGGGTTATATGCTTAGGGCCCTAAGACCAATTCTGCGGCAAGATCAGTTACTTCTTGTATATCACAGCCTGGCAGCACCAACTTTGAGATACGGTATATGTTTGTGGGGTAACTCTACGCTATCCATCGCACAAAAGAAACTTATAAAAATGATCGCTGGAATGAAACAAAATGAAACATGTAGAACAATATTCAGAGAGCTACGTATTTTGACTGTAGCGTGTCTTCTGATAATGGAACTCTGCCTATATATTTTCAACAACAAGAAATCTTTTGAAGAAATAAGAAACATTCTTTCAAAAAAAACTAGACAAAAAAATAACTATTATGTGCCTTACTGTAAATATAAAATAACCTCAAACGCTCCTTCACACCTTGGCCTGCGAATTTTTAACAGGCTTCCATGTGAAATAAAACATAAAAAATGTTACTCTCATGAGTTCAAAAAGAACCTACAAGAATTTTTACTAGAAAACAGTTTTTATTCACTGTCCGAGTTTTATACCGAATGTTCAGGTATGTTGTGTTGTTGTATTAAATTTTTTAAGCTTTAGGATTAAGTTAGATTAAGTAACTGTCTGAGTTTTATACCGAAAGTTCAAGTACATTTCATTATTTTTTGTGTTAAATCTTTTAAGCTCTAGGATTGAGTTAGGTTAAGTTACACAATTGACTATTCTTATACAAATTTATATTTGTGTCCAAAGAAAATAAATGCTACTTACTTACTGCTACTATCATATTCATAGACACAATACGAAAACACATTAAAAATGCACAAATAATATAAAAATGAAAAATTCCCAATTTAAATTAAAAAAGCGGATAACAGATAATATTTTGAAATCAGTAAACCACAAACATGAATTATATGCTATTAAAATGAAATTCCCAACCGAAGGAAACATTAGAAGCTATACAAAATAAAGGAATAAAATGACTGGTGTAAATCAGACTGAAATCTACAAAAATAAAAACAGCTTGTCTAGTTTATGGGACTGTGTTAATGAAATTACAGCAAAAACGATGTCATAAATGAAATAATTGATAATCATGGCGGAGAACTCACGGATAGTAAACAGATAGCAGATGAATTCAATTTTTTTTTCTCAAACATTAGTCAAAAATGGCAGAAATAATAATACAATATAACTCTTTCTTTTTACTTTCTTCATTGAATAAAAAATGCATCGAATATATTCAAATAAAATTAAAAAAGCTGATGGTGATATTGGTGAAATTTGGAAAGTGGTTTATGATATAACTCCACAGAAAAAGTAGCAAAAAAACAATGAATTAATTGAAAATAATATATCCATATATTAAAAAGGAACCCCCAAAATGTGCAAATATTTTGAATATAAATTTTTGTAATATAGGAGCTGAGTTGGCTGAAGAAATTGATGGAACTAATGGATATCTGTTTTTTTAAGACAAAATCTACCCGAATAATATATTTTGGTCGCCTATTATATAAAGTTAGATAATTAATCTAACGAATTATTTGAGAAGGATTCTGCACCAGGAAAAAACAAAATTAATCCTTAAATACTCAAATTTACAATGAAATATACGTCAATTATTCTTGTTCGTATTTTCAATTTATGTTTACCTACGAGTACTAGTACTTTTTTCGAGTCTCTGAAAACATTACCCATCACTCAAGATAAACGGTACTGTGATAATCAACGACCTATTTCTTTAAAACACATTCACTGTCCTACGACCCATATATGGGTCGTAAGTTCGTTTACCTATAAGTCCTGCGAACAATATGTGGGTCGTGAATGTATGTTTTGTTATAGCCCAATATTAAGAAGGATGTGTCAGTAAATCATTGCTTTGTTTAAGAGGACTCTAAAGGAAAAAAAAAGTACATTTTGGTAAAAAATTACCTGAGATACAGCATATCAAAAATGGGTCTACAAAATAATGAAAATGTTCTCATTAAAAGTATTATCACAAAGGAAACAAAACGAGAAGATATAGAAAATCATTGATTTTCTGCGTAACAAGAAATACAAAACGCTTGGTTGCACTGACGGCAACCAGTTGAGAGTTTTTTTACATGCTTCTTTTGATGTAAGAGTATCTCTCAACTTGGTATAACACCCATGGCAACGTTTTCTGTATATTTTGTCATCACTACCTCTAGATAGCTCCTCTAGCTTATGAGCTCCCTCCTCATGCTTTTTTTGCTTTTTCATCTTTTCATTTATTCTGAGAAGGTTGCGAATAAGAGATTCTCTAAGTTTTATCACTGATCATTGATCTTCCACTGGAATTATACAAAATGAAAGTATTGACAACGACTGTCCCACAAATTATTTCAATGGCCAATTTTTTTAACCAAACCAAAGGCTTTCGAAGACAGGTATAATAACTAGATAATTGGTCAGAGATGTCTACCCCCTGAATTCCCTTGTTATACTCTCTTATAGCTATTGGTTTGATTTCATCTTCTCCACTCTCCAAATGTTCAAAGTTTTATTTTACGACCCACATATTTGTCGTAGGACGTAGGTCGTATATCTAAATTATCCAGAGCCCTGCGAACCACATATGGGGCATACAAATTTAAATGGCGACGTAACACGGTTAGCGGAAAAATAGCATTAGGACAGTGAACGTGTTGAGTGATATTATATCAAAAATATAAATGAAAGTTTAACAAATAGACTTGTTTGGAATTATGAACAGGGTGTTTAGAAAACCAGATAAACTCTTGGAAGTATTCATGTTGAAAAGGGAAAAATTCTCAATTGAAGAACTATTGAATGCGAAGCCACTCTGGCATCAATGTTATAGTTGATTTTGGGTGAGTACTCCTTCCTAGAAAACAATTTTCTTAGTCTCATCTATCTATGAGAGTTCCTAATTAAGAATTCAGATTGTTTTTTGAATAAGGGTCCTTTAGCCGGGAAAGTAGTTGTTTTCTGTTACATAAAATCAATCTTCCATATATTCAATTAATAATGTTTCGTTCTTCAGCATGAATACCCCTAAGAGGTTATCTTGAACATCTGATTTCATTAACACCCTGTTCATATTTCCCAACAAATCTGTGCATAACGATGATTGTTAGCTCAAAAAAAATCTGCAAAGGTTAAATATAAAACTATAGTTAGAAAGTGCCTCTCGATAAGAGAACGTAACACTGCTGATAAATAACATCCTACTGTCGCTGCTACACGTTACTCAATTATTCATTCATAGTTTGCAGCAGACAACAGGCACTGCTTGCAAAAAGTCATCAATTAATTCATTTTCGTTCGGATTTTTTATAAAATGCGATGGCAGCGTCAAAATATAAATGAATTTGCATAGTTTTATATATATTGGAATTATTAATCAGAATATATTTGAGCACCATACTGGTCGGATACTTGAAATATTTATTGGTCAGTTAATAAATTCTTCATATTTCGAATAAAAGTAGTCAGGAAAAACCTTCGAGAAAATGGAAATGGAAAAAGAAACAAGCTCAAAATATAGAAGATCTGATTACAAACCGGTACCTCCCGATGGGGGATGGGGGTACGTTATTACTGTGGCCCTGATAGTGATGAATGTGAGTATCATTCAGGTTGTGGAGTGATTCTGTTTGGCATCTGAATTTGCAAATATTTCAGTGTGTGTCACTGATTCCTCTGGGTTCTTTTGGACTATTATATGGCAAATTCCTTTCGTCCATTGGCGATGAAGCAAGTGGATCATCATTAACGTCTTCCATTTTCATGTCCATGATGTCTTTCACAGGTGAGTTGGAGAACCAGATATGGAGCTTGCAAAAACGAAAATAATAAATCTGGTATGTGTATGAGACAATGAGCGTGTGTGTTATTCTATAAGAAAATTTACCATCAAAAGTTATAAACTTTTGAATGCTGATAATGCCGAAATGTCGTTTTTGTACACCTGTATGTTTGTATGTATGAATGTAGGTAATGGAATATTTGAAATTAATTTTTACCCACTTCCAGATGTCCGAATCATTTGGAATTTTGCACACCTGGTATTCTCACCTAGATCGCCATAAAGAAATGATTTACACTCCAAAATATGGCAAATGCACGTTTGCCAACATTTAGTTATAGTTTTCATCTCATGTGGATTAAACAAACAGTTTTTCTCCCATAGTATTTTTTGTAGTCTTTTGTAATAATATGGACAGAGAAGTTAAAAATTTAATTATAGTTTCAAAAACTGAAAAACACGCTTATAAAGCAATAAGAACTGAAAAGTTGAAAATAATAAGAATAAAGTCATTGACCAAAAAATTATCTCCGATGTAAAAAAAGCGTGAGGTGCTCTTTACTTACTTTCCATAATTCCAAGCACCTCACGTTTTTTTATATATAGGTGAAAATTTTTTGGTCAATGACTTAATTCTTATTATTTTCAACTTTTTAGTCCTTATTTCTTTATAAGCGTGTTTTTTAGTTTTTTCAAACTATAATTTAATTGTTCGAACTATTATTTGATTTGACGTTAAATGAACTTGCAAGCTAGATTTCATATGGAAAACCTCTTCTTCTTCAGTTGTGGAATTTTTGAAGAATCGTGAATAAAAATAAAAATTACTTGTATTGCATGTTAAAAATCCTCAACTTGAAGGATACATTCAACACTCCTTGAATACTTTATTAATGAACTTTCTTTCAACAATACCAACATGACATAATATTGACAATCTATTTATTTCAAATACAGAGTCTTTGATACCACCATACGTCGATCCTTACAAGACAACGTTTTCTAAGGGATGAAAAATGTTACGACCCTCGGTGGATAGAACATGCTGTAGAATCAAAAATAGAAAGAAATAAATGATATTTTTTTACCTTGGTTTATTCTCATACATCGGCTGTGATTTTCAGTAGTTATATCACAAGTGATGGATATTTTTGTAGAAATTCACGAGACCAAATTTCTTCAAAAAGGGAGGGGTAATTTTCAAAAGAAATTGGGTTTATTGGTATTTCTGCAACAATATTGGCGGAAAAATAATCTACCCAAAATATCTATCATGAGTGGCATATGAACAGATTATATATCGAGCTAGCTAATACAAACATACCTAAACTTGAAAAATCTATGTTTTTCTACGTTTTCTCGAAAAGTTTCCGAAAAGGTCGGACAAATTTTTTTAAATTTGACAGTGACATGGACATGGAATTATTTTGATAGGTTTGGTATAAACAATGGTGAATGCCTACTTGGTTTGGTATACTAGCAACATGGTGTATATTCGCTGATATTTACTACAATAATTTACCTACGTCACATATCTGAAGAAAAAAAAATACTTCCATGGAAAAATGTATTCTACACGCCTTCAAAACCCCCAAGAAACCATATTTCGTTCTAATACTTCGAAAGGGAATTGTTACAGTTCATTATGAGTGTTCAATGGTTAATTAAAAAGTACTCTCTGTATAATGCTTGTATTATACAGAGAGTACTTTTTAATGCACACATATTTGCCTTTTTGAAGACGTTTATTGGAGCTGCCATTCTGAATGATTTTGATTTTGACAACAAAATCATAATCCCCGACCCCAAAAACCCGGAATATAAAGCACAAAACCCATTTCCCTAAAAACCCTAAATATCAACGCGCAAGAATACCCATTTTGTATTCGCGGCAAGCCTATGAATCTGTTATTCATAATAGAATAACCTAGGTCATACAATTGAAGAAATATGTTTTTCCTTTTCAGTGAATTTGTATAAAAATTTGTCGGCACCAATATTTGTTTTTTTATTTTTTATTTTTCCTCTTTAATGCATTTGTATAAAAGTTTGTCTTTAATTTTTTCCCTCATTTTTGTTTAATTCTTTCCAGTCATTCATGAAATCCGTCATCCGAAATTTCACATAATAGATTGTCACCGGAATAATGAACACCTGCCAAAGTTGATCGGACGACTAGAAATGGATCGAAATTCATTTGCAAAATTTCACCCCAACGTACAAATCGGGAAACAAATAATGATAACAGATAAACAGTCAAGGCAAGTTGGATAAAAGCTTGTAAAAATATCAGCGTTTTGCAAAAAAACACAATTTTCGAATTTTCGAATAAATTAACTAACAAATAGGTGCATTACCCTCAGAAGGAAGTTTAGAAAAATTATTTCTCGTGTGCCTGTTATCAGTCAGGAAAAGCTTCGTTATATTATACAGATTGATTCTCCGGACCCCGTCATTGATTGTTGCTTTATATTTATACTTTCATAAATTACTCTCCATGATACGATTATAAATGATCTCCGACCCAAAACTTCCATTTTCTCTATCTTTCACCCCAACGTACAAATCGGGAAACAAATAATGATAACAGATAAACAGTCAAGGCAAGTTGGATAAAAGCTTGTAAAAATATCAGCGTTTTGCGAAAAAACACAATTTTCGAATTATTGAATAAATTAACTAACAAATAGGTGCATTACCCGCAGAAGGAAGTTTAGAAAAATTATTTCTCGTGTGCCTGTTATCAGTCAGGAAAAGCTTCGTTATATTACACAGATTGATTCTCCGGACCTCGTCATTGATTGTTGCTTTATATTTATACTTTCATAAATTACTCTCCATGATACGATTATAAATGATCTCCGAACCCAAAACTTCCATTTTCTCTATCTTGCTACTTCTATTATACTATAGAAGGCACTGGATGAATGAAATTTGCAATGGCGCTCTCTATACGAAAACGCCTGGACTAAGAAATCAGTAAGAATGTTGGTAAAGTAGGAACGATTTCTCGCTATATCTTTGAATTTGGCTATTCGCCGCTCATTTCGTATTACAAGTTAATGTCCCAAACAAAATTGTCTGGAGATTCGCTTTCAATCGGAAGTTGAACTATTTTCATGGGTCTCTCGTTTGAAATAAAAATGAAGCATGTATTGGCTTATTTCCTTCAATTTTCGACAGAAAAAATGTCAATTTTCGAAAAGAATTCAATCTCAATTCTTCAATTAGTACTCGAATCCTTTCTGGGTTTACCTACTAAATTTGAGTTCTCAACAACAATCCTCAAAATCGATTGCAAAATTTTGTACCGAACAGGCAGTCAATAAAGTGAGATAATAAAAACGTGGTAAAAATGAAATCAAGGTTATGGAAAATAAAAATAATCGATAAATATAAATGTGAAATTAATTCAAATTGCTTGTTCGTGATATTTTTGAGAATCCTTTTTTATCTAAAATTTGCATGCAGATATATGCATGTTGTTATTTGAATTGGCTATGCAAGAATTTGCCATGCCAAAATATCCAGACAGTGCCGTTATTGAATAATATTCCATTGGGATTCTTATTATAATTGTCAATTCACATACCCACCATCCATTCTTCATTTTCTACAAGGAATAAAATTCAAGCGAATGGTTCGAAAATTGCACCTCGAAAGCTGACTGTATGGATTATTACAGTTCCTCAGAATTTGCTCGTGAAAAAGCTATTCTGTTTCAGGTCTGATATCAGGCTACTTATTGAAATCATATGGACCAAGGATAAGTGGATTCGTTGGAGCTATATCTTTTTCGGCTGGGTGTTTTGGAGAAATATTTGGCACGAATTTGATTCATATGATCATATGCTATTCAGTACTGAAAGGTAGGTCTTCTTTCATCTAAGAAAACACGCAGTAGAACTTTTGTGTTTCCAAAAAAACAAGGAAAATTAATTTAAGTGTTGGAAATGCTTACCAAACATATTTACTATTCACAGTGTCTCAATCAGATTTGAATTCAATTTTATTCAATCGATGGAGCAGTGAAGCTTTTTGATAAGTCAGGTATAACAAGTGTATGTATGTGAAAGATAAGTGCCATGTGAATTGGAATGAATAGAAAAATCGAATTAAACGGTTTTCTTCACATAAAGGATTCAATATAAAATTGAACCAGAAAATGGTAGATCTCAGGTGAAAAACAACTACTTTCCTGGCAAATACCACGCAGAACGTTGAATGATATTCACCTGAAAATCCATGCATACTTCCATATAATATCAATGGACATTGAATGCAAATGTTTCTTTCTGATAAGCTCGATTATGTTTAATTTATGTCGTGTTCACCTAACAATCCGCATACCGGTTTCAGGCTTCTTGGCCCTCATCAGTACGGAGTAGTCAACCAGCCAAAGGTCCAACGAACTCTGGCTGAAGTGAGACACAACGTAAACAAACCATCATCGAGCTTGTAACACCTATAGGTACGCCGGAAAAGATAAACTTCAACTGGCGGTACCTAGTCTATTCATTCCACTTCACATGGCACTTATCTTTCACTATATGCTAGACGGGCTTGCCACTCCTACTGAGAAGGAATCTTTTATTTAGAAACCTATCGAGGTGGGAGATTTTCGGAGTGTTTCTTTCTGTCACTAGGTACCGCCAGTTAAAGTTTATCTTTTCCGGCGTACCTATAGGTGTTACAAGCTCGATGATGGTTTGTTTACCTTGTGTCTCACTTCAGCCAGAGTTCTTTGGACCTTTGGCTGGTTGACTACTCCGTACTGATGAGGCCCAAGAAGCCTGAAACCGGTATGCGGATTGTTAGGTGAACACGACATAAATTGAACATAATCGAGCTTATGAGAAAGAAACATTTGCATTCAATGTCCATTGATATTATATGGAAGTATGCATGGATTTTCAGGTGAATATCATTCAACGTTCTGCGTGGTATTTGCCAGGAAAGTAGTTGTTTTTCACCTGAGATCTACCATTTTCTGGTTCAATTTTATATTGAATCCTTTATGTGAAGAAAACCGTTTAATTCGATTTTTCTAAGTGTATGTATGATACTCGAAGAACTATGAAATATAGACAAATTCCTAGAATAGACAAAATTATATACAGTGCGTCCATAAGTGTGGAAACGCTCCATTATCTTGTGAGTTGATAATTTTTGGAGGTGAAGCTCGGACAGGTCGATTTTGTATTTTAGTTTTCCACCTTTCAAAAAAAAAATGTTTAATGTTTCTTCACCACCTTACAAGATATGACGTGATCGATTTTTTTTATGCGAAATGGTATATTTTTATATCAAAATTTCGAAGCCCATATTTTTCTTCAACCATACCACATACGTCATATGTAACACTTCAAGTTACAGTATACTGAGTACAAAGAAAACCAGTGTTGACATTTCTTAACATTTTTTTCATTATTTATTCTGCAATGAAAACCTTAAAATTACTCAGTAGTTAGTACAAGTATATTGCCAAACTTGAGTAGGCTATGAAAGCATCTGACAGCCCTTAGCAACCAGACAATGAGTTCTTATTTACCATTCCATATGTCAGTATTGAATTGATTTGTTGTGAAGCATATCGATTTATAAGTCTTCAATAATAATGATATTACCCTAGAAGAAATTATTTGAAATTTCGATGTTGCTGTCAGAAAAACAGCGAATAATAGTTTCGATGATCTTAGGTTACAGCGATCGTAAACGAAGTATGGCAGAAGTATGCGACAACTTTTAGGAAAAATATCCTGTTCGAGAACCAATAAGCAAATCGACGGTGAGCAAAATATTACATAAATTTAATGAGATTGGCAATGTTAGGGATGAGCCTGAGAGTAGCAGGCCTACCGTTGCTGTAGACACTCAATTGAATGTATTACTTGGAAATGAAGAAAATGCTCATTTTTTCTATAACAACTTTATCTGACAACAATGAGATCTGTGCTGTGCAGTAAATTCTAAGAAAAGCCAAATTACATCCATATAAAGTTGAACATATACATGAACTCAATAAAGACGACTTCGATAGGCGCATGTAGTTTTGTAAAATCATTCAAGAAGTGTGAATGTCTTATTTTCCGACGAATCAACTTTTTGTATAAACGGTGTACGCAACGCAACGAATACGGAAAATAGTCGTTATTGGGCAACAGAAAATCCTAATTGGACGATGGAAACTTATACCCAATATCCCCAAAAAGTAAATGTGTGGGTTGGGATTCTTAGAAATACCGTTGTAGGACCATATTTTCTGACGGTACTGTGACGGGTGGAAATGTTACAAACTTATGTAGTTCCATATTTAACTGTAACATTTCTAGACATTAATCAACCTGGTCGAATAGTTTCTACTATTTGGTTCCATCAGGATGGAGCAGGTCCACATTATGCTCGAGTGATTAGAGATTTTCTAAATGAAACCTTTCTCAATACTTAAAAAGTAAAGTGTACATAAATCTACCTACCAATTTGGGAGACCTTAAAGAGAGAATTCGAACTGTAATTCGACGAATTACACCAGATATGTTATCAAACGTAACCATCTGACGTCTTGGAGTTGGTCAACTAACCCAAGGAGCTAGTTCGAGCATTTGTTGTAAATTTGTTATTTGTTCATTTTCACTATGATATTTTCATTGAAAAATAAATAATTAAATGAATGTTAAGAAATGAACACTGGTTTCCTTTATACTCAGTATACTGTAACTCGAAGTGTTATAGTAGTTACAGAGTTGAACTCTGGAAAATATGGACTTTCAAATTTGGATATAAAAATATATCAAAATTAAAAAAAAAAATCGATGACATCATATCTTGTAAGGTGGTGGGAGATTTTTTTTTAGAAGAGGTGGAAAGATAATGGAGCGTTTCCACACTTTATGAACGCACTGTATAGTTGGACTAACTTTGAGTTCATAGAAAATGATAGAAAAAATCATAACACTTTCGAAACAGAAGTCGAAGTGAAACAATTTTATTCCTTTCTTAAACATCAAATAGTCTGAGTTCCAATATGTAGGATGCGGTATGAACAATCCATATAGAGGAAGCATCTCGAATAATTCCTTACATAGGATACCATTCAGAACATTGCAGAATTATCTTTTGTACAATGAAAACATCTTGAATGTCAGATGAATTGCCCCATATGGTGATTTAAAATCCCATTCAGGATTCAATTTCTCCGAAGTAGAAGAGCAGGAGCCCCTTAGTGTTCAGAATTGATTTGAGATATATCAGTTTAAGGCAATTGGTATTCAGTGCACTGGCTAAAGTTTCACAGAAAGGATAAATATTGATATATAATTGTTGGTTGAATAATTAGCCAGCAAAGTAGTTGTATTCTAATGATTATTCGACCAACATAAAGTTTGATCTACCTGAGCTATTATCCATCTGAGTTTCAACAACAATTTTGTAGTGAAGTTTTTGTGATTCAATTATCCAAGGAGGCTCCAGTGTGCTGTTTGAAGATTCTTGGTTCAGATTTGGTAAATGGATCCAGGTATTCAGGTTTTGGAGTGCTTTTCGAATGATTATGAGATTGGAATTTGACAGCCAAGACTTGACAATTGATTGATCTGACTTTTATTCGTGCTGACACCAAGGAAAATTTCATATAATCAATGTTTCTGATATAGTTGCGATAGCTTCAAGAAATGAAGCAGGATAATTCCAAAAATTCGAGCAATAATGATGTGTTGTCATGCATTATTTGTGAAAAATCTTTCAAAACCAAGAAAGGGTTGAATATCCATACTGGACGAATTCATAGACCTCAAGATTCGTTGAATCCTGATAACGATATATCAAGAAAGTCGGAAATTGAAAATGACGGATCACAAGAATTTTTAAATCATGATGATTCGAGGTCTATTGAAGGAATTCAAATTCGACTGTCAAACTTAAAGAGAAATTCTATCATCATCAAGAGAGTACCCAAAGCAGCAAGAATATCTGCTGCATTATCTTTAAGCAAAGCTATCGACGAGTGTATTAAAAACAACACAACAGCAGCTTCGGTAAAGTTGTTTATGTTTGCTTATATAACTTTCAATATTCCTCAAGGCATTCATAAACACAAACTTCTGTGATAAAGAAAAATATCAACAACCCCTCAAATTTATTCACCTCTGATTCGCCATCCAAGAACAATTTCTCAAATATCCAAAATTTAACCAAGAGAGTAGTAAGAAAATTTCAGATGGAGATATTTCTTCGGCAATTCGAATGATGAGCTCAAGTGACACTGTCGCTAATTTTGACTCTTCAACACTTTTAGAACTGCAATCAAAACACCTCGCTGCTTCTAACCATAGCAATATATCTGCTCCAGACGATGAAGCCCTTCAAGTTACAGAGTCTGATGTAATGAAAACAATGAAATCATTCCGTGTTGGATCTTCTGGTGGATTGGATTCTCTCAGGCCATATCACATTCAAGACTTGTTGAGCCACAGTTCAGGATTTTCGAAAGATAAGCTCTTATCATCACTAACATCCTTATGTAACTTTATGCTAGCAGGTAAAGTTAATCCAGACATCTGTCTCATTTTGTATGGAGCCACACTTTGTGCTCTTAAGAAGAAAACTGGTGGAATCCGACCGATCGCAATTGGATTATTTTATCGTCGTTTGGTTGCTAAACTTGGATGCTTAGACGTACGAGATCGACTGGGCAAAGTATTTCGCCCTGTTCAATTTGGTTTCGGCACACCTGGCGGTTGTGAAGCTGTTACTCACGCTGCTCGACAATTCATCAATTATCACCCAAACCCTTCCTCCAAAATATTTTTGAAATTAGATTTCAAGAACGCTTTCAATTCGATCCACCGCAACATCTTATTAGACCAAATCAAGAATATGATTCCCAATCTCTTCCCTTTTCTTAACCAGTGTTACCAAAATGGATCTTTTCTATCTCTATGGTGATAGCCTGATCATGTCTGAAAGAGGAGTTCAACAGGGAGATCCTCTGGGACCAGCGTTATTTTGTTTAGCAATCGAAAGATTAACCAAATCGTTGGATTGTGATTTTAATTGTTGGTATTTGGATGATGGCTCTATCGGAGGAGATATCGATTCAGTGCTTGATAACTTACGCACTGTCATTTCCACTTCCAAGGCTCTAGGTTTGGAATTAAATTTTAATAAACGTGAAATGTTTTCTTTGAGCACTTTGAAATCAGACGAATTGTTGGAAGTTCACCTCCCTTGCACCGGGAATCACGTTCCAGGAAAAACCCAACTGGATTCTGCTTGGTGCTCCGCTATCTGATGAAGCACTTCCTGTATGCCTCATAGAAAAACAGAAGGCACTGTCACTCATTGCCTCTAGAATGAGTGATATTCCAACACACATTGCATTTTCCATTCTGAAAAACTGTTTGGCAATTCCAAAGCTAACATACATTATGAGATGCAGCCCGACATGGCACAGTGAAGAGCAACTCCTGGAATTCGATTCTATTTTGCGAAAAACTTTGGAAGGAATAACGAATAATCATATGAAAGACAATATTTGGCGTCAAGCAATATTACCTGTCGACAAAGGAGGCTTAGGAATACGATTGGCATCCTCTCTTAAACTTCCAACTTATTTGTCATCTTTCAGCAGTGTTTCTCAATTAGTTTATATGATCTTACCAGATTCATTCTCAAATGTACCCAACCATCTTTTTGTGGAGGGAGAGCAGGAGTGGATTGCCAAAACCAATTCTAAGATACCTGAATCAATGAAAAAGTTCCAAAAAGCCTGGGATCGCCCACTTACTGAAATGGTTGCTAAGGATTTGCTCGTTTCAGCTACGTCAGCAAAAGAAAAGGCTCGAATCAAAGCAGTGACTTCCCACCATTCAGGAGCTTGGCTCAATGCTTTACCTGCCGCTTCACTTGGGTCTCTTTTAGATAATGAATCTTTCAGAATATCCATTGGACTACGACTAGGATCTTCTATTCGTGTCCCTCACACATGCAAATGTGGTACTCTTGTAGATGAGAAAGGAACCCATGGTTTGAGCTGTAAATTCAGCGCAGGACGTCAATCCCGTCATCACGCAGACAATGATTTATTGAAACGTGCATTAACAACAGCCAATATTCCATCGATCTTAGAGCCTACATGTGTCAGCAGAGACGATGGTAACCGCCCCGACGGCATGACACTTATTCCATTGAAGTTCGGAAAACCCGCTGTTTGGGATTTCACCTGCGTTGACACGGTTGCCACTTCACACGTAGTTGCTTCCTCCAAATGTCCCGGAGCAGCCGCAGTAGATGGGGAGAAAATTAAAAGTAGAAAATACCAAAATTTACAACAACTTTATATTTTTTATCCTGTTGCCGTTGAGACTTTTGGAGATTCGCCCAATGCTTTGAATTCATTGAAGACATAGGAAGACGAATAACAGAAGTGACCAATGATAGAAGAGCAACTTCATTTTTGATCCAAAGAATTAGCATTGCGATCCAGAGGGGTGATGCTGCTTCTGTTTTGGGAACTATTCCTTCATCACGTCAACTGAATGAATTATTTTTAAATCCTCAAAGGACGATTCTTCCTATGGAGAGTTCATATAAACCCCTTAGTTCAGTTCTTAATGATGACTTGTCAAAAGCAACACGACCTTCCATATCTCCATGTAATTCTCCATCGAATAGCCTCAACACCCTTTCACACAGATCCAGTGCCAGTAAAAATAGTCGTATCAGAGAGCACAGCTCTGTCAGTTATAACCCTTTCAAGCCCCTAGTACACGAAAATGCCAAAATTCTTGGTCTGAATGGTCTGAAAAACATTGGAAATACCTGTTTCATGAACAGCGTTATACAATGTTTATCTAACACCAAATGGTTGCTCGAGTATCTGAGAAAAGACGATATGAGGGATATCAACACAAGCATATCAAATATGAAGGGTGCTTTGATAAAACAATTTGCGTTAGTGATAAAAGATCTTTGGTCGAAAGATTCATCTGATAAGGTGGTGAATACTGTTTCCTTTAAAAGCCAGATACAAAAATTTGCACCTCGTTTCAGGGGGTACGCTCAACAGGACGCTCAGGAATTTCTAAGATATTTATTGGAAGGTCTTCATGAAGATGTAAACAGAGTGACAGAAAAGCCCAAACCTACCTTGAAAGAAATCGATGAAATATTGAGTGACCATGAGAAGGCACAGGAGTCTTGGTCAAGATATCTTAGAATGGATAAATTATTGATTATTTTGTTGGTCAACTAAAATCATCGTTGAATTGTATTTCATGCGGCTATTGTTCTGTTTCTTTTGAACTCTTCTGGGACCTTTCACTCCATATTCCACAGAATACTGGCCAGCTCAGTCTTTCACGATGTTTAGACTCGTTCACCAGGAAAGAAATTCTGGACGGCGAAGAGAAACCAACTTGTTGTAATTGTAAGGAAATGATAAAATGCACAAAGTCATTATATATACATAAGTTCCCCAAAATATTAGCAATTCACTTGAAACGATTCTCGCCGATGGGTAGATTTATGGGAAAACTAAATGCCACCATTGACTTCCCTCTCGATGGTTTAGATATGAGTAATTATGTAGCAGATAACGTAGCCCCGTGTCTTTACAACTTATATGCTGTGTCCAATCATAGTGGAACAATCTATAGCGGACACTACACGGCTTACTGTAGACACCCTTATGCAGGCACATGGTACAAGTACAATGACTCCAGAGTATCACCGATATTCCTAAAATCCCTTATAAGTGGAGAAGCATTCATCCTCTTCTATGAGCAAGATGACGTCCAATCACACCTTTAGTTTCTTAGTTTTTCATTCTCAACCATTTCTTTTATTAATTAATAAAATATTAAGTATGAGAAAATATTATATTTTAATGTAATTTCCCTCTGGGAATATTGTATAAATTGCAATTTAGCGTTCAGGAAAACATTGTTCACTTTGAAGATATTGCTGCGAAATGCGAAATATCAATATTCTCTTTTCTGGGCGATAAACTGGTTTCGGAGTATTTGCCCCTCGTCAGACAGACAATTACTAACGTTGCCAAGTCGGATGAAACGATCTTCTATTTCTCATTAGTCATCAGGGTGATGATGGATAATAATCATTTGTCCCAGAAATGTTTGCGGCGTTCTCATAATTATAAACGATATATGGGCACAGTATATTTCCGGATATTTATATAAACATATAGAACTTTGATTGATTTTTCCTGGGGGTTTTCTGGGTTTCTTTATCTTCCACAATCTGAAAATGATTAAAAAGTTTGACTGAAGTTTTTTGAGACATTCTGTCGAAAATAAAGTCATCTAAATAATTTTCCAGTTATCTGTGACAATAAAATATGTCGGATTGGGAATATTCATATTTCTGTGAAGCTGATTTTTTTATTAATCAACTGTATTAACACATTGGGAGCCAGTTAACAGTGGGGTTCTTTAACCTGCAATGCTGATTATATTGTGATACATTGTAATATATTCACATGCCGCATAATTTACATTTCCATTCAAATCATATCTGCATTTTCAGACATATCAGCAGGCCTATACTTCGTTGTTGCGACATGTTGATTTTTTCTTGTAAACAATGAATAATTTCACGATCTTCTCATTCTCAACATTCCAAACCATTCTTTAAAATTGTACCACTCAACTGAACCATAGCTTTGGAAAACTATCATACAAAATATTGGACTATCTACATTCACTTCTACCATACTAGAACTCATAAAAACTGGGAAATGACTAATAGAAAAAAAGTAGTTGATATTACTAGAATATCAGATCATTCTCTTATAACTTATAAATCAAAAATCGTTGATTGTCACCGTCAAGCATTTAGCTGAATATGAAACACAAAGAAATATATTATGATATTTGATAAATATGGCTCCGAAATGGAGCATGACTACGGATTTATTCATCGAGTTCTTCACGAACTGTTATAGCGACATCCTCCTACTGCCTCAGGCGGTGTGGCGCGCGTTGACATCGCAGCCGATGATTACCACCTGCAGTCCTCTTTGCCTGCAGTAGAGCTCGTCCAATAGTGAAACGACCGTTTGGCAGGTAGAGAGGGGGAAAACACGAGTGGACACGATTTGCTGTCGCAGCTTATGCTACGGCGAATCTTCACCAGTGTCTTGGCATACATCGTTTGAAAGGTTAGGTTTGTTTGATTAATACATAGGTGGTGCAGTTATTATCTCAAATTCATGAATCATAATCTCCGACTCCAAAAACCCCCACATACCAATTTTGAATTGAATCGGACCATAATCACAAAACTCGTCCGCCAAAAACTATGTCTCGTGTATCGCCAATACCAAATAATTTGGTACGCCTATGGTATTTCTATCAATAGCCACAGTTCGGGCATCTTCGAGAAGAATTGGTTGTTAAGTAGGGGAAGGCCAAAGTGGTCGTTTCAATAGTGGACGAGCTCTACCTTATCAGCTCTTCCGCAGCTCTCGTGGTTGGTGGTTCACGATCATCTGAAGGAGTATAGGCCGATGCAAAGATTACCTTCCCCGATCCTAAGCTTCACTGCTGTCGGATCCTCAGAACATAGGTATAGAACTATGATCAACACAATATTTTTTTGGCAACCGTCCGGGATGTACCCACTTCCCGGTACGCTTTTCTTTGAGAAAGTAGCATTTTCCGGCCTAGTCCGGGAAGTACGTACTTCCCGGACTAGGCCGGGTAAAATCACGTCGTTGTTGTCATTGTGAATATGAAAATCTTGGTAGGTATGGTTTTGATAAATGCAGTTGATCTGGGTATAGCAACGAAATAACGGCTGACAGTTCATATGAAATTAGTTGTCAAAAGTTTGCATGTTTTTTGATCGCAATTCGCAACGAATCATGGAAAGCAGCAGCGATAGTGACTTTGAAAATGTGCCTTGGGAAATTTCCAATATAGCAGCTGCTGCTACAGCACAATTATTGCCTGGAAAATCAAAACCAAGGTACGAAAACGTTTATGGTTTGTTCATGAAATGGATGGATATGAAGCAATGCAAAACTATTACAGAGGATGTAATTTTGGCTTATTTGGCGCAAAAACTGTCAAATCCTCTACTCTGTGGAGCATGTACTCTATGTCGAAAACTACCATTTCAGTGAAGAAAAATGTAAACATAGCCACTTTCCCAAAGGTTATCGCATTTCTTAAAAGGAAGAATATTGGTTACAAAGCCAAGAAATCAGAAGTCTTCAGCAGTGAGCAGATCAACAAATTCATTAGGGAAGCGGATAATGAAACATATCTAATGCTGAAGGTGATTTCAACAAAATATTACGATTGTAGGATATAAAAGTATCCTTAATTTTCAGGTAGCAACAATAATTGGGTTAGCCGGTGCGTGTAGACGAGAAGAACTAACAAAAATGTCAATTGATCTAATAAACGACAAGGAAGAGATGTTGCTTGTGAAAATACCGGATTCCAAAACACATATCGAGAGAACTTTAGTTGTAATTGGGCAAGAAAACCTGGTGTTGTATAGGCAATATTCATCTTTATGGCCATCCCATACTCCACATAACAGATTATTCGTGAATTACAAAAAAGGAAAATGTTCGATTCAGCCTGTTGGTATCCACAGTTTTGGGAGTCTCGGAATGAAAATCGCAGAATTTTTACATTTACCCAATCCTAAAAATTACACAGGCCATAGCATTCGTCGAACTTCGGCGACGTTATTTCCTGATAATGGTGGAAACATCACAAATTCGAAGAGACACGGTGACTGGAAGTCTACCAATGTGGCTGAAGGATATATAGATCATTCACTTACAAACAAAATTAAAATTGCCAAGACCATTCAAAAATCATCAGATGAAAACAATCAATGTGAAACGGAAATTTTGCCTTCTTGTTCTGGCTTCAACAGAAGGAATTTAAATATACCAAGCATTTCAAACAAATTGAGTCCCTTCAATATTAGCAATTGCTCGAATTTTAATATAAATATTAATATAAATAAGAATTAGAATATTTCTGTTAATATGTAGTATTTTCTGTTCTGTTCTGTTTGATTCAAATAAGAATTAAAATGTATAATAAAGAAATAAAGAAATATGTCGTCTTATTGATTTGTTATTCTACACGGTTGCCGAAGAAATATTGTACGCAACACGCCCGAAAATAGTTTTTTGAACTCACAGACTTGTCTATTCGTCCAAAAAAACCTATTTTCCGGACTTGTTACGTAAATTACTATTGTTTTTCGTTATAGAGAAAAAAAGTATGTTTTAGTGTACTCTTGTTATAAGTCGAGGAAGTATCGCAACAATTCTCTGAATGGCCTTATAACTGTTGAGGGGTTAGAAAACTCCATTTGTATATTTATTGCAAATGTTGAAAAACGATTCTGGTGACAATTCTAGTTTGAAAACATGTTTAAAGAGAAACATACCGCTAATGAATTTTAAAATAGTGTAAGTATAATTTGGGCCTTATTATATTACGATGGTTTAACAGAGCTCATGGTAAGTGTGTTTTTTTTAACTAAGATATTATATGAAATACTCACTTTTGTATAAGTTCTCTCACTTTTTGAGTAGCACGAATACATAAGCTCAATGGATAACTCGATTTTGTCTATCTTCATCATTAATACTCGATTTATTGCACGTTAAAATTTGGTGTGCCTTATGTGCCTTACATTCTCAATGGAGAACATAAATATTTGTGAAATCTGCTACAGATCGCTGTATAAACACCACTATGGTTAATAACGAAACCAACGGAATAGTCGACGGAATTCTGGAAATATCATGAGATTTCAACATCGAGCTTATTCATCCTTGAGAGTTATATATCGATTTAGGATTTATGAATTTACCTCTTTCTCCAATTTATAAGGTATTTCGGTGACAGAAGTTTGCCGAATACAGTTTGATATGATTCTGTTGTTAATGCTGTCATCAACATATTTTTCTTCCTTCAATACACTCTCAGTGAAAATGGATCGAGGTCTGGCTAGTTTCAAATCCAGCCAGCAAAATCACCGGCGCCATGGTTTGAGGTAAGGTTACATTCTGTCTACGTAAACGAATTAATTATTTATCTATTATACGCCATGATTGAGGAAAAAATACGTGAATTAAATAAGTTTGACATACCATTTAGGTTATACTTCTTATATTGTATGCACACCTCTAGATGATATGGTATTCATTTATTGGAAAATTTCTCGGTATACAACAATAATAAAAAGGTAGTCCAATACTTCTCTATTGGCCGCTAGCCTACTTCGTGGATACTCCCTTTAGCTAGCAAATTTGTAAATATGATTCGAACCGATTTCCAAATGGAAAGTTTCCAATCTTTTACCTACCCTTCAAATCTCGAACACTGGCGTTATAGGGGATTTTTTTGTGTTGTTCATAATTGAGTTCACAGAGATATGTTTTGGGTTAGGTGTAAGACAGCAAAGTAGCTAGCATCTCTTGCTTTTCAGTTGAACTTCTTAGGATAATTTTCTTCATATACTTTTCATTTCGAATATATTTGTATGTTATTGTAATAGAAAATAATGAATACATTTTCATTATTTCTTCGTCTGAGGTGATATAGTCAACTATTAATTAGAAAGAACCCATTGGCCCAAGGTCATCGAGACAACTATCGAAATTCCTGAATTTGCATATTCCACAAAATTGAACCAACTATAAACATACTCAGATTAGCATATTCACTTCAAGTCTCGAATCAACCATTCATCGAAATAATTGTCAACAGGCATATTACAATCTTCTTTCGGAACCGTAGTCCATCAAGAAGAAAATCACTAGACTTCGTAGCACATAAAAAAGCCATTTTCTTATCTTCAGCGAAAACGATAATTTTCCATGTCCTCCAAAAAAAAAAACTCTTTTCATTGCATTGGTGTGCCTCTCATCTAAAAGTAATTTGAACATCGATTAATATTAATTACTGCTGTTGTCTGTGTCTTTATTACGTGGAATTTGTATTTTTTCAGTAAAAAAGGAAAACATCAGATTTTTCTTATTATTGCATGCGATTCATTCTATAACGAGTTGATAGCGAAATGATTATGACCCCTTCAGTTTTTCCATAAGACTACAAAACATTTGAAAAATCTGATTTAATCACGAAATTTTCAATAAACAAAGAGTTATAAAACAAGTTCTACCATTTCTGCAGACTTGCACTCTATATCAAATCGTTGCTCACTATTCATTCTACGATGTGGTATCAACGAAATGATTATCATCCCCTCAGTTTTTCCTTAAGAGAGAAAACCATTTGAAAAAATGTATTACGAGCAAAAAGAACTCTCGAGCAATAATGTAATACTTTTTGCTCTCAATACACGATTAACAATTGAGTTTATATGCCGGTTCAGGGATGACTCAGACAAATACGAGTCCTTGTATATTTTCAATTTCAGGTTGTGGATATGGACTAATGCAAACATCATCCTTATCAGCGATGAATAGTTACTTCGATAAAAAACACAGTTACGCCATGGGCCTATCTCAGACGCTCTTATCGACTGTGGCCATAGTGGGTCCAAAGGCTATGGCATTCCTGATGGATACATTGGAATTCAAGAAAACTTTGTGGGTGGTTGCGGGGATTTCTTTACTGAACTTCCCGGCCATGGCAACATACCGCCCATTAAAAAAGCAGGCGGTAGAAGGGGCAGGTAATAGAATGTGTCCAAAATATTTCTCAGGAAATTTCTAAACTCATTTTTGAAACTAACATGATATTATTTATTGTTTATTAATTCATTTAGTGTATTTATTTATTCACTTAGTGAGCAAGGTCACTCAACAGGCCGAACTCCTATAACAGAATGACACAATATAATGAGGAATATTACATTTGAAACGGGTATCGTACAAAAAAAACCTATAAACTAAAACAGAAAAATTCTTTATCTAAACTTATACGTAAAAGAAGAAGTGTGTTACCATAATACATATCAAAAACAATTTCCTAATCTATTCCAATAGAAAATTATAATTTGAACACAGAAGAGTTTTATGATTGATTTGTTCGAAAATATGAACAGGATGTTCATAAAATCAGATGTGGAATCATTTGCGACTGAAAGATAAACTTAAGTCACTATCTTCCATCGTTCAAGATAACCTCTTGTGGGGTATTCATGTTGAAAAGGGAAAAACACTAATTTCAAAGTGTCTCTCCATCTTTGCAGAGAGATATTACTCCTAGAAAATGTGTTTCCCATTTCTTTCGGTCTTCCTGATGATCGTGGAAGCGTGAAATAGATTTTCGTCGACAAAAATGTATTGAAGACGAAGTGAATGCGATACCTCTCTTGCGTCAATGTTACAAATGATTTCTGGTGAGTACATTCTTCTTTGCTTCATTCATCTATATGAGTTCTTAATTAAGACTGGAATAGAAAATCAAATAACTATCAGAATGAAAATGCAAATTTTCAAATTCAGATTTTTCTTTTGAGTTAGGGTCCTTTCAGAATATCTATCAGATGTAGTTCAATGTCCAGCAAGGATTTAGCCGTGGAAGTAGTTGTTTTCTGTTAGACATTCACAAAAAATAACTTGATTTTTATTGTGGATTTTTCAATTTGACAGAAAAATATTTCTATTAATATTCAATTGAGAATGTTTCCTTTTTCAGTTTTGAGATGTTCTTTAAACATCTTTTTATTTATTAAAAAAAAAAAGCTCTCTTTATCTAACGGAACCCCTGTACATATTATACAACAAGTCATTAAGTGAAGGACACTTTCCGCAAATCTGGAAAACTGCATATATCACACCTATATTTAAATCTGGGGACAGACACATTATCGAAAATTACAGGCCCATTTCAAAACTATGTATCATTGCTGAAATATTCGAAAGTATTATTTTTGACTTCTTGTTTTTTGATACAAAGAACATATTGAATATCCAGCAACACGAGTTTATCAGATACCGTTCTGTAGACTCGAATCTATTTATATACACAGAATATATATTAAAGAATGAATCGCAGAGCTCAGGTTGACTCTGTGTACACCGATTTTAGCAAGGCTTTCGACAAAATCGATCATTCAATTTTACTCTCGAAGCTTGCGAGATTTGATGTGCACGGATCACTTCTTGAATGGCTAAGTTCGTATGTCAGAGGCAGGTACCAAACAGTTACTATGAACAATCAAAAATCCGATACTGTTATGGTTACGTCTGGCGTTCCTCAGGGATCTCATTTGGGACCCCTGCTGTTCAACATCTATATTAATGATATAAGCGAGTGTTTCCACTCCTCCAGATTTCTCATGCACGTAGATGACCGGAAAGTATTTTTTCCTGTCATTCGCCCCAACGATGCGATACTTTTTCAGAAAGATCTAGATAGGCTTTCTGAGTACTGTAAAGACAATAGCCTCTACCTCAATCTAACCAAATGCTACCACATAACTTTCAGTAGAAACTCAACAATAATACCAACCTCATATGAAATCTCAAATTAAAAACTAGAAACCGTCAAGCAAGTGAAAGACCTTGGTATAGTCCTCGACTCCAAATTGTTATTTGACCAGCACTTATGTAGCGTCTCCAAGAAGGCTAACAAGATGCTGGGCTTTATAATCAGATCCTGCTATGAACTGAGAAATCCCAGAACCCTTAGAACACTGTATATGTCCTACGTTAATAGCGTTCTGACTTATGGCTCAGTAATCTGGAACCCTCTTTATAATATTTATGCCCAAAAACTTGAGAGTATTCAAAATAAATTCATTTATCATGTAAACAGGAAATGCTTCCCACATATCAATGAAAGGTGCAACGTTCGGAAAGAACTAAATCTCATCTCACTCGCGCACCGGAGGAAAATTACAGATGTGAAATTTCTTTATGAAGTCGTAAATAGAAAAGTTGATGCAATCGAAATAGTTTCTCAGATTCAATATGCTACACCAGTCTATCATACTCGCCAAACTCTTTTATTCTTTACCGATCAGGCAAAAACAAACTATTTTCTAAACTCCCCTCTACACAGGATAACACAGACCTACAATATATTGTCAAGTTCCACCAGCATCGACATATCTGCAAATAGCTTCTACAAATTCCAAAACATTCTGAAAACGCACTTTTTACAATTAGAGTACCACTGAATATCTGCCAAGTTGTAACTCAAACAATAGTTTTTCCTATAAATCTTCATCACATATATTTGTATTTCCAATAATTATTTCCTCATAATTATTTTTCTTATAATTCTCATATAATACTGTTTTTTTTTCTTTGATTGTAATTTCTATAACTACTTAGAGGATACATTTTTTTTGGGCTAGTCCTGTTTGTATCCCACAATAAATAAATAAATAAATAAATAAATAAATATTGGTAGGATAGTAAAATGTATAAATAGGTATTACATGAAAATTTATAAGAATTCCTTGATCCTATTAGAGGAAGAGGAGAGTTATTGTTAAGTTATTTTCGAAAGCTCTCATCTGGAAGATTAGTCTATTTCTTGATATGTGTTTTACCACTTATTTACACATACCCACAGCCATTTTCATTTATTTTTATTTGTATTTTTTTGTGTGATTAATAATACCAGGTGTAGCCATTTCTTTTGGCTTTTTGTTTTAGTTTCAGATTTTTGGGTTTTTCTCATGTAACTTGAAGTGTATTGATGAAATTAACATTATCTCTTTTTCAAAGTTCGTTTCTCATATCTAATTTAGCGCTCTATAGTTTTAGAGAATTTTATATTTTGTTTTTGGAAGTCACAAGTTCATTGTTTTTCAATTTTACACCAAGTGCTACTGAGAAATGATCGGTAATATAGTAATAATAAGTTTAGGGCTAACTGTTACCTATATTACAACATTACAAGTACAGTTTAGATTTTGTTTAACATAAGCAACAATGCCATCGTTTTTATTGAAGATACTTCGTTATAGAAAATATACCCACAAATACTGAAAACGTTGGTGTTGTAGATACATCAATACGATAATTTCAAAATCTTTTAATAATTGTCTTAAGAAAATTGTTAAAGCCTCGATATTCTGATTTAAGCTGCGGATATTCATGCAAATGTTAACAATGCATTTTCAACAGAGGAGATTCCTAATAGAAAATAATTATTCAATTCCAGTCACGGAACGAATATTGAATCCCAATGATCAGACGAAACCACATATGGAGCAGAAAATAACCATTATGGATAAGAAATCAGCAGCTGATGTCACCACGTCCCACGTCAGAGAATCCTCTTTCCTGCATGCCATGAAAAAATGGCTATTGTAAGTTGATCATTTTTCATTCGGTACAGGTACTTTAGGAATTTTGGTTGAGTGTTGTGTGATGATTTTCGTGCACTGCCAACACAACATTAGCTGATCGTCTTCTGGTGTTGAAGGTCGACCAGATTTAGGAAGATCACGGGCATGCCCAAATTCAGGGTATTTTGACTCAACTTTGCTCACCATGCTTTGGTTAATAGGTTGCCGATCAGGATGAGTTGCATAAAACAATTCAACTACTTCTCTTTGGGTGCGCATTTCTATCATGCAAAGAATTTCGATTCTTTCTCGTTCATTTAATTTAATAATTTTCCTTGAAATGACAAAGGTTCTACTAAATAATGTATCGATGAACGATAAGATATGTTCTTCTTTAAAGGAATAACTTCACAAAAACTATTCAGCAATAAAAACAAAATTCTGGTCACTATAGCTACTGTCAAGTAACGGAAATAGTCAGATAGCAAACGGTGCACAATTTGAACATTTAATTTGATCGTTGTTTGAAGATATCATTGCCATCAATTTAGTATTTTCATACTTCAAAATAGTTTTTTTACATTTTATTTTCATTTCACCCATACTCATAATCACCGTAATGAAAAATGGAGTTGTCATTAAAAAATACCGATGACGTCATTTCTCCTACACGAATAATTCTGTATGTATTAATTAAATTTGAAAGAATGCCCACATGAGAATAAAATTATACGGCTTCGAGCATTCTTTCCAAAAATTATTCTTTAATTTTTTGAATTTATCCATTATTTACGAGAGCACTGAATTTAATGGACGCACTGTATACCTTATGTGTGATATATTTTTGAAATAAGCTTTCCATGGAGATTCCAAAAATTGAATAATATATAGAGTGTTATGTTTGAAAAAATGGTCGTGGACGTCATTAGTCAAACGTGGATCACCCTGTATATTTAATTTTCCCTCATAAATGTGGCAAATACGGATTAAAAATCGACATGTTCCAGGAGATTCCTCTGAAATGGATAGTTTGGCTAAACATTGATTCATTCAGTACTTTACGAGAGTGGGTATGTGAAGAAATAATATTCCTATGACACTCTGTGACTGGAAGGACCTTCTGACCAGGCCAGACCAGTTGTCAAAGTGACAGCAATTTCAATTATGTTTTACTATGATTTTGGCGGAGCTCTATATGCTGAACTCTCTGCAGGCGCGTACTGGGACACTTTTGGGGGCCGGGAGGCCAATGCGATTTTGTACGACCATGGACTTTTTTTCGAAATATTTTTAGAAGTTTTTATTCAAAATGCTGTGTTTGGGGTACGATTCTATTCATAATTGGTATGTGTGAGTTTTTGGTAACGGAGATCATTATTTTGTTGAAAATTTAGGAATTCAAGATGTCGGCTCCGATATGGCTGACGTGTGTTCCATCATTGATGGTCCGAATCTATTCAGAATTGCTAACTGGAGATTTTCGGGATCGCAGATCATAATTTTATTGTCAAAATTCAAGATGGAGGATCTAATATCGCGAACGGGATTTTTTATTTATTATCCGATTTTAATGAAAATTGGTATGTAGGGGTTTTTGGGATCGAAAATCATGATTTGTCAAAATTCGATAATTCGAGGAGACAACTTCAAAATATTCCATATTATATGAATACAATTATCATTTTGAAGCGCACCAGCGTGCGAGACGTATTCATTCCACCACACCAGTTTATTCAGTGCCTCACGTCACACTCATAAATAATCTTTCATACGTGGCAACTGCGTTTCACACAATTATTCTGTTTCCATTGCAGTTCTGGATTCAACTCGTCGTGATTAACCCGAAAATACAAAAACTTCTTTTTTTATACGGACCAAATTGTTTAGTACATCAATTGTCTATCAAAAAGTAACTTAATTGCCTAACAGTCTCACCATTTTGAAAAGTGCTAAGAGCTCAGTGCTCGCCAAGTCCGATTACTTTCTGAAAGTGCTTAGTAATCACGAGCATTCCATAAAAAAAGTACTCAGTGCTTGAAACTCGGGAGCACTTTTCAAGAGTGCTTATTGATCGAATCATTTTTCGTAGTGCTCGGCACAGCTTGAGTGCCAGTAACAATAAAATCCATTATTATATTATTCGAATGAAACAATATGTTGGAGAACGGGAGGCTTGGGGACTGACCAATATTTCATCGTTCGTGAGATTTGAAGAATTGAAACAATACCTATAACCGATGTCATTATTTTCAGGGACACTATGGGCTGGAGAATATGCGCAGATTTAAAATACCTCAATATGTCAATTGGTCTAGCGTAGCATTCCATACGGACGCTTCTTTTTTCTTTCTCATCGGAATGACGCTCAACAATTTAGGCTACGATTCATCTGACATAGCGTTGATGTTGATGACATTTTTCTGTTGTGATCTTCCCGCGAGGCTGTGTTATTCCGTTTGAGTTATTTCTACAAGATGAACAACAGATTACTGTTCTTAGGGGCGAGTGTTTCCTTAGCAGTTTTTCGAATAGGTAGGTTTTGAAAATTCAAACTTGTTTTCATGAAACTGATAGAAAATTTATGTGAGAATCGGAGAACATAATAGTTGACCTTTTATTCTCCTACTTTGAAAAAACATCCACGCATTTTGAAATCTGTTCCTTCAAATTCAAACCTTCAACTGTAGTGTATTCCCTTTTAGTGTTTACGTTGTTGGTTTTCAAGTTTTATTTCTGTAAATTGCTTCAAATTAAAATTATGACAAGATTTTTCTGGTATTGTCGTCCTAAATATAATTTGTGGTATAAATAATAACCTATAATTTTTTGGAATATCAATTCATTGCAATCCCAATGCAAGAAAATACAACTCGTCCTGTGTACTTGTATTTCCAGCTTTGGGATTGAAATTCATTAATATTCCAAAAAATTATCGGTCATTTATTATATTACCCGGATAAAAAAAAATCATCGACCGATACTCCGGAAAAATTGTTATCTACCTAAAATTCTATGAATGTCAGTTTTGGAACACCACTTTTGGATACTGTAATAATAATATATGTTTTTTATTCACCCAGAATGATTTACAAAATAGACAAAATAGACAATATGTGCCAATTGCTTCATGAATAAACAAAACAAAATGATGTGTATTACAACAAAGAAAAAGGTAACAAGATCAAACGTAACGGAGTTATAAAAACTG
Source organism: Gonioctena quinquepunctata (assembly GCA_018342105.1). Lineage (NCBI taxonomy): Eukaryota > Metazoa > Arthropoda > Insecta > Coleoptera > Chrysomelidae > Gonioctena > Gonioctena quinquepunctata. The sequence continues at coordinate 249,073 of JAFIRS010000359.1, read as the reverse complement.
CTCGAAATGACCACCTCCAACCAAACGTTGAAATATTACTGGTGTGTTTTGGATTGTCTCGTAGGCTGCAATGATGCGATTCCTTGAATCATTCACACATTCAATGGGGGCCGTATAAACCAAAGACTTCAGGTGGACCCCAGATGCAAATGTCCAAGGGGTTTTAGTCTGGAGATCTGGGAGTCCAAGGCTGAGGTTCTGCTCTGCCTATTCAACAATTTGGATACACGTCGTCCAAGTACTGAGGAGTAATCATGCTGAAATTGACAGGCGCACAATCGTGCATGAATCACATTCGTGGTCGAATAGTTACTGGAACATTTTCAAGTGAAATGGGAAGCTGCTCCTGGAGAAAATTTGTATAGGTTGCACCAGTTAGCCTTAACGGTAGAAAATACGGTCCAATAATATTTTCGCCAATGATTCCGACCCAAACGTTAAGTGATACCGACGTTCTTGAATTGCATGTGGGTTATCTTCGGCCCATGGATGATTGTTATGGAAATTTGTAATCCCTTGCCTTGAAAAGTTGGATTCGTCAGTGAATATGACGTTTTCTAAAATTGACCATTTTGGGTAATCATTTGAAGACTCCATTGACAAAAGTGTACTCGATGGGGAAAATCTAGCGAAAAAGTGCCTGGACTCGTTGAATATGGTGAGGATACAATTGGTGATCCTTTAAAATGTTCCAGATTAGTTTATTGCTGACATAAAGTGTATTAGCAATTTGTCTTGTACTTAATTCCGGACGATTTCAATCATATTGGAACCTCTTTGGAGATGTGCAAAAATTGTGTATCACGCGCTGAGGATACATCTCTACATAGAGCCGTCTAGCTTCCAAAGGATTTCCATTGGCACGACCTTACATGAAATGCATATCGGCCATTTCAGCGTTAGTGTAATTATTCATATAGAAGATACAAAATAATAATAAATAATTATAATAATAATAATAATAATATCGTTTATTATGCATGAAGTACATTTTATACATAAAAAGGAAAGGGTTAGCCAAAGGCTACCTTCCACCCCTCCCAAAAAGTATATAGGGTGTGTAAGAAAATAATGATAAAATGAAAAAGAAAAATACCTATTTACCTACTACCAAAATCTATGTTAGGGAAAAAAAGAGAGAAATCAATAATGAATAGAGAAAGAAAAAACAAAAACAAAAAAAAAGTTATACAATCATAAATGTGCTAATAGCTATTAATATTCTTGACATTCCATTGGTCAACTTAACGAATACATTAAATATTATACATTGAATTTTATATCAGCACTGAGCAGTAAGCAGCTGTGATTTCATTTCTTCCTTGAATTGATGAATATTATGATGTAAAATGGGTAAATTTTCATTCAGATAACTAGGGGCAATATTTGAAAAACATCCTTCATATTTGAAAGTTCGTTGCCTAGGTATGTTGAATGAATCAATTCTCAAATTGACCGATTGTATGTCATGTCATAGACTATATAATAACTAGGAGTTTTAGTTTGGAGCAACTTAAACAAAAACATTGTCATCAAATATTGGACTCTGTACCTCAAATTCAACTCCTTCGTTTTTAACAAAAATGGCGTGACATGTTCACCATATGATGCAGCATACGAATCGCATGCAATAATTCCGTATGCGTTGTAACTCCAATTTGTCATATTGCGGCAAAAAATTGTAATACACCGAACAACAATACTCGATATGGGAGTAAATAAGAGTTTCAACTAGCCTGAGTTTCATTTATTCAGATAACTGATACTTGAATTCTTATAGCGATTTGAGTTTGAAGAATGATACTTCAAAAATGTTTTTCACATGTTCTTCAAAAGACAAAGAGCTATCTATGGTTACGCCAAGATTTTTAGCACTATCTAGCCAGTCAATGTCTGCGTTATCGAGAGTGAGCCTAAAGTTTCTTTGGGTTTTAACTTTTTGTCCCTTAGATCCTATGCATAGAGCCAAGGTTTCATTTGGAATAATTTTTAGTCCATGATGGTCCGAGTAAAGGAATGTTTCATGCAAATCTGAGTTTAAATAAGCCACCAACTTTCTGTATCAGTGTTATGGGAGGACATCTGCGTATAGATGTACCTGAAAATGTGATAGGGAAGTGGGGTAATCAAAAATAAACATTGAAAAGATCAAAGGTCCCAAAATGCTTCCCTGTGGTACACCTGAGGAGGTTTCTTTTGGGGTTGACCATGAGTAATCCTCCAGTTTGAACCAGTGATCGGCATGTGAGATAGCTGGTCATCCATTTAAGAGACATGTCGTCGACTCCTATGATCTTGAGTTTTCCAATGAGCAAATCGAAATTAACTAAATCGAAAGCTTTGCTTTGATCAAGCAGTATTAAAATGGTGACTGCTGACTCATCTCTGGCTCTCGCAAGATCGTTAATCACTTTCGAAAGGGCAGTCTGTGTTCCGTGTTTTTTTGGAACGTAGTTCCTTATCGCGCGTTGCGAAAGAGGGCTAGACGGAATAAATTAAGACCAAAAGTTGTAACGAGACTTTTCGCTATAGCCATGCGGCGTGCGCGTGTTCCTCTGTCTGTCTCTCTCTCTCATAGAAAGCAAGCCAGTTATTTTCGTTTCGTCTTTCTATTTCGCTTGAACAGTGTGGTGTCGCAACGATTATTTTTGTTGAGTGTATACAGGATTTTTGTACATAATAAATAATAATAACAATAATGAATCCTGACAGTGTTTCTGCACAAGTTCCGGATATTGCATTGAACAGTGTGGTGTCGCGACGATTATTTTTGTTGAGTGTATACAGGTTTTTTGTACATAATGAATAATAAAAAATAATAACAATAATGAATCCTGACAGTGTTTCTGCACAAGTTCCGGATATTGCTGATGGAGTTAGGTAAGTAGAGATTTTATACAGACAATAATAAATGCTTATGTATTTTTAGCAAGTACGCATTATAACCTCTCTTTACTATTGTGCTAACCAAGTCATACGCGTTATAATCTCTCCATTATTGTGCGTTCAGCAAGTGTACGCGTCATAATTTTAATAAATTTAAAAGCAAATAAATATTTTAATATTACAATATCAATGCGTATGCACTTAAATTGAGCCTACTAATTGAGTTTATATTACATTATATTTGTTAATGATGAAAAAAATATTATTATAACTTAAAAAAAAAAAATTATTACAATTCCTTCACTAATTAATCGAAAGGAACTCCGTTCCATCCGAGTGTCCCTTGACACCTCTCAAGTTTTTGTATTTGCAAAGTGAGATTGCTTCTTGAAAATGTGTTTCCCATTTCTTCCGGTCTTCCTGATGATCGTGGAAGCGTGAAATAGATTTTCGCCAACAAAAATGTATTGAAGACCTAATGAATGCGATGTCTCTCCTGCGTCAATGTAACGAATGATTTCTGGTGAGTACTCTCTTTTGGAAAACATTCTTCTTTGCCTCATTCATCTTTATGAGTTCTCAATTAAAACTGGAATAGAAAATCAAATAACTATCTGAATTAAAATGCAAATTTTCAATTTCATATTTTTTCTTTTGAGTTAGGGCCTTTTCAGAATCTCTATCAGATGTAGTTCAATGTCCAGCGTGGCTCTAGCCGGGAAAGTAGTTGTTTTCTGTTAGACATTCACAAAAAATAACTTTATTTTAATCGTGGATTTTTCAATTCACAGAAGAATCTTTCTATCAATATTCAATTGAGAATGTTTCCCTTTTCAACATGAATACCCCACAAGAGGTTATCTTGACGATGGAAGATAGTTACTGAAGTTTATCTTTCAGTCGCAGATGATTCAACATCTGATTTTATGAACATCCTGTTTATATTTTCTACAAATCCAGACTGCTCGTTCGGAAGTATTCGATTATCTTCCAGAAAAGCTCTCACTTGACGGGAAACATTTTTCTCGAATATTTTAGAGAATGAGTGCAGAATGTTAATAGGGCGCAGGTCACTAAAAGAGGTAGGTGCCTTCTTTTCGGGATTGGAATTATATTAGCAACCTTCCAGACATCTGGAAAATTACCCTGTCTGAAGGACTCGTTGGAAATATGTTCAACTTCATCAATACAGTGTGGTATCACTAGGGAAATCATCTTGATATTTATATTGTCAATTCCTAAAGCATTGGATTTTATTTCTTTGATAGCAGTCAAAATATAGCATTGAAAAGACACAACTGAACTTTCAACTTTCCATAGAAATCAAAGCGACTTAACAGCCACCTACTAGATTTTGTAGATTTTAAAATACCACGATTGGAGTCACAAGTTGTGCAAACAAAACGTTACAGCCACCTACTAGATTTTTCCGATTCCATTTACAGAAGATCCGTTCATGCAAAATGTTGTATTATTTTTTATTAGGAAACTATTGCTTTTACGGACACAACACAGGAGTTAAAAAAAAAATAATTGAGAAATTTTGTTTGTTTTGAAAGTTCTGGGAAAAAATGGAATGGGGGTTGCATGTTCCACCATTTTGAAGGATCACAACAAAATTAAAAAAATATTCATAGGTAGCTTTTTTATTGGTGGAACATGCCCACAAAAAGCCATCCCTACAGCTCAGTAATTTCAAGAAGAATTTTTTTTTCCATCTTCGGAGGCGTGTAACTTTTCAAGGAAAGGCCTAAGAGCGTTTGTTTACATGAAAGAAGCCCTTTAATTTTCGACAAGGAATCACCCCCTAAAAACTTTCGCATTTGATAACACCCTGTATGAAATTAATTTAAAAAATTTCGTTACATAGGTACATACCGTTGAACTAATAAAGCTTGTGAATAAATTATTATTTGTATTGGATAATATTGTAACGAAGCATTTTTTCAGATCTCCGTTACTAAGCGCGGCTAAAGTATATTTAACCTAACTTTGGTACGTCCCTGCCTATTTGGGGTTTCTATTGGTGCCGGTCTGGCAAAATATTTCATTCCCTGTTAGAAATTAAGGTACATACCCAAAGCTACTGGAATTCACGTCAACTTCATGCATAAAACATAACAGAGTTTTTCTCTAGATTTTATAAAAAGGGTGAAAAGCTCCGGTGATAGTTTTTGTAAAAGACGAGAAAGAAATAAAGATCGGGATGGGAAAAACCAAATCATTTTTTGTATCAGGAACGAAATCATCCTTCAGATTTTCGGTCCAGTTTCAGTTCATCGGACAAAAAACCGCCCCTTTCTTACTGGGCTTTTTCGTCTAGTTTGGTCATACATTCGGGATCTATAAAAGATGCGATGAAAATCAGCATCAACACTTGTTACTTGTTACTTGAATCCAGTGGTGATACGAAGTCCGGTTATAAGTAAAGTGAAAAGTGTGAAAAGTAGATTCGAGGTCCAGAAGCGTTGAGGTATCCGTAAGTGGAAATAGTGAATAATTTGTATTTGAGCTGGGTTTCTCCGTGTGCTGAAGCACTTGAAGTTTATTATTTCTACATTTATTATTATTCGATTTGATTTAATTAATTTTCCGGGCGTTTACATATTATTATATGTATTATTATTATTTCATTTAGTTAATTATCTGTCGTGGCATTTAAGTTTATTTCTGCCAAAGTATTTTTGAGTTAATTCGTTACCTGAGAAGTTAAATATATTTTCTGCATTATTATAATTTCCTTTATTCGAGCATTTGCCGAAACGTTTGAGTTGGTCAGAAGACTACAGAGTGAATATTGATTTATTTTATTTTTGGGTGTTCCAATCGAACTTTTTGTGAAATCGATTGAGTGCTTAATTTAGGGTAGTATTGACATTTTAGTCAATTGTTGGTTATTTTGACGGGTAAAAATATATGCTTTATTTGCCAAATTGAACCGTATAAAATAGACCATTTTATTTTGTGTCCCCGCGGAAAACAATTTTCACATAAGCTCTGGCAGGTGTTTTCTTTTTCTTGTCAAGGGAAATCTTACATAAATAGTTCTTTTATTTGCCCGTTATTAAAATTATTGAGTTATGTTTTCAGTTATTTGAGTTCAGGAAAAACGCCGAATGCAAACAACTGACGCGAATCTTTACATCACTTAAATCAGTGGAGTTAAATTTTATATTGTCTTAAGTTCGGGGAAAACACCGAATTTAAGCAATTGACGTATAAACCAATTACCTAACAATAATTATTGTTCCCCGTTGTCCCGATTCAGGCACTAACCAAATCGGAACATCGGCCGCGATAAATGCGTTGAAAAATTTATTTGTCCCTGAAAATACATGCCGAGCAAAACAAAAATTCACGAATTTCACCATTTATAGTTATATTCAGAAGGAATAATTCATAATAGTGACTTGAGAAGGTGATTTGGGTAAATAAACGATTTTGATTACATTAGGGGGAAATAAGGGATTTTATAACACGAAAATACTGTGAAGCTTTGTCGTCTGTATCCACGCCCATTTGTTAATATTGTCTAAGCTCAGGAAATCGCCGAGCATAAACAATAGGAAAACAAAGGCGAAAATATAATTCTTGTTAACGAGAACAGACGTAGAAAAAGGGCTATTTTAAGGAATAGAAAAAAAATCACAGCCGGAATATACCAACGTGAAGCTTAGGTAATATACAAGGACACGTGGTATTCAAATTTTGTGTTAGGGTTAACAAGGAAATCGGGATGTTATAGCGCTTGCTTATAAACTTGAAAAATAACTTTCTGAGTCAGTCAGATAACCGTGTTCAGGAAGAAACAGTTTTTCTTAGCTCTCAAGAGTAGTTCATTTTATTCCCTAAATTGCCGGAAAATTACTGTTCATTTGGCCAGTTATATTTACCGTGAAGGTAAATATCATTTCGATACTATTTGATAAATGGGATTATATATATATATATATATATATATATATATATATATATATATATATATATATATATATATATATATATTTATATATCGGTATATGTATTACCCCCTTTAAATGTGCCAGACCGTTTTCTTTTAAACAAAAGTATTTGTATTAATTTAATACCTATTACACACTGTGTTTACATTGAAGAAAAACCCCTTTCTATTTCCTATAAGGAGTGGCACTCCTCGCGCCAAACCTGCTAGTTCACGCGCCGTCGGATAGGGCGGGCTTGGCGATCTTCGGTCGGCGCGGTGAGTCCCGTCGTCTATCGGTAAATGAACACGGTTCAAAGGAGTTCGGACGCTGGCGCCAAACACGTGGTTACTTTCACCATGGTGTGGTCGAACGAAGTGTGTTAGAATTTGTATCCCTCGATGAAGCCGAACCGTTTATTTGGAACCCAAGGGATCCAAACCATAAAAACAGGAATTTAAATCATGATGCCTGGAAGCGAATTGAAGAGCGAATGAGTATACATTATTTAAATTTTTACCGCCAACACTGCCGGCGTAAAACAGACTACAACCGCTGCGTGTCCACGTCTGAAACCGCGATCCTAAATGCGCCGTGGGAACGGCCTGACACATTCCGTTGCGTCAACTTGACACTCAACCCTCAATCCAGGATTGCCACTCCACGCGCCGTTGGAACCCGGCTTTATAGTTCCAATCGAATTTCAGCTGGATTGAAGTGATAACACTTACTAGGAATTACTGCGTTTCTGGAATACATAGCAGTTAGCTACGAAGTCAATATTTGAATTGATGAAACAACGTGTTATCAGACCAAATCGATTTTCAGAAGAGTGAGGAGATTTGAGATCTGACCCTTTTTTCTTTGCTATTGAGATTTGAAGAACTGTCATAAGAAATATATCCTTTCATTACTTTCCAGGTATACCATGGGCTGGAGATTATTTGGGGATCCCAGATATGTCATTATGTCAATTGGTCTAGCCATCGCATTCAATACGGACTTGTCATTTTTCCATCTCCTCAGGATGACACTCAACAATTCAGGCTACGAATCATCTGACATAGCGTTGATGATGATGGTATTTTTCTGTTGTGATCTCCTCGCGAGGCTGTGTTATTTTATCTCAAGTTATTTCTATAAGATGAATAACAGATTACTATTCCTAGGAGCAAGTCTTTTTACAGCAGCTTTCCGAGTAGGTATTCTCAAATATTTTCAACATGTTTTTGCTCTGATCGTTATAAAATGCTTACCCAATTATCTCCATTTTCCTCTTATAACATTTCATGACATAATCATATATTTCTCCTTTGATTTTCTCATCATCACAAACGTCAAAAATCAAACAATTGGTACTTACGATGTTGCCAAATGGAATGGGTCGATGTTTTAGACTCTCCGTTTTTTTTTCGAACATTGATTGGGAGGAATCTAAAGCTCCCTCGAAGAGATACTCATCATTCGGATTCACCGAGCTAGGAGTATTCGAAAGAAAATCCCCATTGACACAAACCTATTTGAAAAATGAACTTTTGCAATATCCATGGTCTGAATGCAAACATAAATGCTTTCCCCCCATCACCTCGGGACTTTTAAAATCAGAGATTCCATCTTTTACCGAGACTCAGGTCAATTCATCAATGAACCTCACCCATTTTCGGAACTCCAGTCTCTCTTTGGGTTCAAAGCAGGCCGGCAAATAATTATCGAGAAGAGAACCTAGAGCCAATATAATTCGATATTGGAATTCACAAAAAAACAAAAATTATCTGCTGCCATCACTTGTCTCCAAGTTACCCAACCTATCACGACTTATTCAAGTACTTTCCACTAAAACATGATTTCATTCCGTTTATGATAATTGAATATATAGTGCGGCCCATATGTATGGAATGAATTCATTTATAGCGTTATTATGTATTTGTTTGAAAAAATCTGAAACAAGTCGATTTCAGTTGTCAATTTGACAATTAACAGTATGAAAATATTACCCCCTTTTTGCACCCCCTCTGAATTACGAGCAACCCCTCAAAAATTTTAAATGAGAAGGAGGGTCGTGTGGCACATTGGTCGAAAGGGATTTTCAGCAATATAAGTTTTCCAAATTTGGTGCAATCGTAACTGAGAAAATTTATTTTGAAAATGTAAAATTTTGATACTTTACGTAGAATGAAGGAAATAATGTCACATAATGTCAAGTCAAGTCAAGTCAAAATATACTTTATTGTCAAAGAAAATAGATCTTGTTGACAAAGCATGAAATACACATATAATAGAACACATGTCAAAAAAACAAATATATAGGCATTACAAACATCAACATTTCAGATTTCACAAACAAAAAACAAACAAACTGAAAAAAAAAATGATGGTTTGTTTAGGTGAACATTTAAAGTCTGGTTAGAATTACAGGTTATCTCTCGTTAAAATTTACAGGTTATCACAGGTTATCATAATGTTTAGAAAGTATTTTTCAATTAATTTTACAATTAAATTGAATGTTCAAACTGACCACCATTTACTTCTTGACAATAAGCAAGTCGATCTTGGAATTCTCGTACAACATTTTGTAGGACCTCAGGGGTTATGTTGTTAATTTCTTCCGTTATCCTAACTTTCAAATCTGCAATATTGTCTGGTCTATTGATATATACTTTTGATTTTAAATAACCCCATAAGAAATAATCAGGTATTTTCTTATCTGTTTTGCTAAACGTCAGGAAAAAGTCATTCAAGACACCAAAACATTATTCACAGAACCCACATAAATAATGTAACGTCAATCTAGTAGACTACTGGTATTTTGATATTTATAAGTTGCTGACACACGTCAGTGTATTGAAAAATATTTGTGTTTGTATTTGATTTATCTATGGCTCATTTATCCGAAACTCAAAGAATAGGGTTTTAATTATGATTGGTTGCGGTAATGAAACAAGCACTCAAAAGGAAGTTTGTAAATGTTTAATAATAAATACCCTGTCACACGTCTCACAGTCTACAGTTAGCAAAATAGAAAAAAAACATGAAACTGGACTTGTGAAAACTATTCAAAAACCAGGTCGAACTGTTGAATTGGATGAGGAAAAAAAGTTAGATGTACTGTGAGCGATTGAGGAAAATCCGCATATGACAAGTAAACAACTTGCCGCCGACAATGATGTGAGTAAATATCGATATTGAGAGCTTTACATAAAAAATAACATCCTTATAAAGTTCACTTGGTACAGGAGGATGATCCTGATAGAAAGTAACAATTCTGTGAACTGATGATGGACAGAATGAAAGCAGATTTGCAGTTCATAAACAAAATTGTTTTTTATTTTCTGATGAAGCTACTTTTCATTTAAATGGAACGGTTAATAAACAAAACTGTAGATATTGGAGCAGAGAAAATCCCCATTGGATGTGTGATATTAAAGGAACAAAATTGGAAGAATTCTATGACGATTCACTTTAATTTTAATGTTTACATTCGTTGATATTTGAAAAATAAAATAAATATGTAGGTACTCTGTACTCATACAATTGAGTTTTTAACATTAACATATACTTTATGAATATATTTATCCTGTGATTTTGTGTTATCATTTACTTACATTACATTATCATTTACTTGTAACTGCAAAATTTAATCTATGTTTTTGTAAACAAGAACTTTCTTATACACAATAAACATATATCCACCATGAGTTTTAATCAGCAGAAGGTAGCCTGAAATCATAAATTGGAAATCTTTTATACATGTTTTATTCTTGTATGTACTATCTCAGTGATTTTATATAAATTTGTATGTCTTATTAAATTTTTTAATATGGAGATATTTTGTATTAAATGAAAAGTGTGACTGTGTGCACGTATCGATATAATCGATGAAAAAAAATTGTATTTCGTGCAATAAATAATTTATTCAAAAAGAATTGAATATTTTGAAACGAATAGCTTCCAACAATGATTATAATCCTAGCATTATCAACACTGATTCAAAAAATTAAATATAAAAATGAACATAACTTATCTTATCCAAAATCAAATTCAATCGACAAATTTGTTTCAATTCCTTTTTTAAACAACAACATTCCTAACAAAGTAGCTGGTTGCATTAAAAGTAACTTTGACAACATTAAAATTTCCTTCAAAACCAACAATAGCTTGAGTAGCTCTTTGGTCAATACGAAAGACAAAATTGACAAACTTTCCATAAGTGGTATATATATGTTGAATTGTGAAGACTGCGATGCAGCCTACATTGGTAGAACTTGTAGACCTTGGAAAGTTCGTATTTTGGAACATTTTAATAGAAATAAAATTTCTGCCTTCGGTCATCACTTAAGATTTAACAATCATAATTTTAGTCCAAATAGAAATTCACAGATCTTACATGAAGTTAGGTCCAAAAATTATAATAGATTAGATTTTCTTGAAGATTTACACATTGGTAAAGAAAAACTCAACAATTACCTTTGTCTCAACACGCAAGTCAATTTAAATAGATCCTATATTCCACTTCATAGACGTCCAAATCAAATATTTGACTTCCTTAGCCTTTTGCCCTAATTTACATTTTAGTTTTCTTGTTAATCATGCTAATAATTTTCAATTTCCATTCTCTATGATGATTTTACTTGTATCTCTTTGCAATTTGCCAGCCTCTTTTTCAGTTTTCTCCATACTGAGAACACAAGTCAAGTTCTGGATTATCACCTTTTAGACTCTGTTTTACTCCAGCTGTGGGAGTTGTGAAGTTGAGTCTAGTTCCCATTAGACTTGTATCACACTTCCTATCCCCCAGTTGCGGTTCAACTGAGCCATGGTGGACAAGGATTTTTATTTTTATTAAGAAAAATTCAAATTCATTGTCCATGGACACTACCATAATGATTCAATTGTTTGTTTTGATTAGGACAAGTCTAATTAGACTTCTCCCTTGAACTTATATTCAATTACGATGACTTAAATGTGAGAATTGAGAGTCTTGTCTGATCTTCCTTGGAATACTGGATCATATTTGACAGATGACAGTCCTCATTAGATTGATCATCTTCTAGTGTGTTTTTGTACGACAGGGATATTCCTTTCTTGATTCTGATATCTCCATGATTTTGTGTTCCATGTCTTTCTACTTCATCGTTCACTTGTCAATTGTCAATCTTGTCACTTGGGTCCAGCTATCACACCAAAATGGTTTCTTACAAGAAATGAGAAAAAAGAGAAAACTTTTAATCTCTAGTGTCATCCTGGCCTAGAATACTTATTTTAACATGTATGTTATGTAAACCTATACAATTTTCATTGATCATGAGATGTTTATGGTCTTTTTGGCTTCTTGTACTCCTGACGAGTAAGTAACCTCACTTTTTAAAATATGTCAATTTTCTTTCTCAAAAATAAAACTTTTCAGTAACTTTTTTCTATCGATAGAACTCACTTTCAGGTACGCACTGATGATGACCTAACGGTCGAAAGCGCTTTGCTACAATTGAATAAATTATTTTATGCACGAAATACAATTTTCTTTCATCGTTTATATTTTGTATTGTCCTAATTGTATGTTTAATTATCTTTGTCGACAAGTGTTATACTTATGACAATACAATATATTTTGAATTTGAAAAGATGTCACCGGGTATATTTTTTTAGCTTTTATTGTCCATGGAGGGCACACATGGAAACTGGTCCTGATAGGATTCGCAGGATTTTCCAGAGGAATGATGCTGACTCCTCTGCCCTTAGTTGTATCTGAAAGATATAAGGAACAATTTGCCACAGCATTTTCTGTATTCAATGTGATTTCAGGATGTATAAGTCTCTTCATTGGAGTTTTGGCAGGTGAGAATTCCGTTTCATCATCAGAATTGTTTTTTTATAATTTTGGAATAGAGGGTGTAAAATAACTTGTTGCACTCCTTTGAATTACGAGTGTATACTAATAATGGTGGAGCTAGGGGGGAAAACCCTTACGCAATCTTCAACTCCCCGAGGAGGGACTGTGTATCCGCCTTACGACCTACCACAGCCCTGACCCTTAGGGAGAATCGGAAATTAGGATACGCCCAATCAACGCGCTAAGTAATTCTAGCTACCAAATCATCCCAGCCACGGTGAGGCTACTGGCTACTGGCTCTGTGATGTCGAAACCCGAGCGGGTTGATGCTCCGCTCCCGGCCAAGTCAGGCAGGAAATACAATCATCTTTGCCCATAGATGAAGGACTCACCCGTATCTACCGAATTACGGTATTTCCATTGATCCACTATCTCAGTTCAAAGTCCAATTTTGATTTATCCAAATTTCAATCAACCATTTATACTAACATGTAATGCAAGTAATTTTGCAATCGGCTCTATGCTTTCACAAGGTTATTAAAGAGAAAAAATTGGAAGAATTTTATGTCTATTCACTTTGAGCTCAATGTTTACATTCGCAGGTAATATCCCAAGACTATTATTATTTTCGGGGATAATACCATAAGTGCTTTAAAAATTACCGATAATTCTGAAAAAAGTGCATAAATTGCCCGACTCCAAAGGAAGAGAGCAATTTTTTGAAACAACGATAAAAATTACCGAGGCGGTTTTTTTCAGAATTATTTGGTTAATTTTTGAAGCACGAATGGTATTCGGTAGAAAATTTCAAGAATACAAAGAGATTCTTTTTATTGTTATAGTTGAAACTACAATTATTGTAAGTAATATTGTAAACATTTGTATTTGTCTTCTCCGTAACTGAAGTTAATCTTGAACCTCCTCGTGGCGCGCATGGTTGTAGATTTCCATTGCCACGCATTTTTTCAACGATAGCCTGTAGATAGCTCGCAATAGATTTGGTGTTGGAATGTCCTGTTATTTTGATAAGTTTTTGCTCAGCAACTCCGCTCTTTGCCAAATTTGACACCGCTATGCCCCCAATGAGTGATTGGTAATTTTTTTTCTTTCCACGTCTAGTCCCACCTGGTTTGCTTATTTCTTAGTCCACTTTGCTATCTCGTTTGGCCCCACAGGTATGTTTTTAAACCATTGATTACTTACTTTCCAAAATGGATTGACAGTTACTTTCTATGTGTTCTCTTTTCGATTTCAATGCGTAAAATAATAGAACTGGACAACAATTATAGTTATTCCTATTCATTACTAATGATATATCTGCTACTTAATGAAACGTGGGACTTAATTTGACAGTACAATGACCAATTTCAGATTGTTTCGGGATAATAATACAATTAGGACTTGTAATAATATATATATGTATTTTCTAAAATATAAAAACAACTATTGATACACCTGGTATAATTTACTGAGAAAATATATAGAAAGTCAAAATGAGATTGAATAAACAATAATTTAGAATGAGAAACAATATGTGCTGACAATTAAAATAACTGTTCTTCAGTTATTTTAAACAATTGATAATAATTTTACTTTTGTTGAATCAATAATTTCTTCTACTATGAAATCAATACTGAAATATATTTTTATCACACTATACATATATACCTTGCCAAATAAACAGTTTTATTGCTTACCCTCACTGAAGAGCCACCACGTATGTAAATATGTCTTAATTATTCCGTTTTATTACAGAATTATATTACGCGTTCACTTGTAGTACTATGATTATTTAGCTTCTTGATAAATATTTATTCCATTCATTGGGTTATTACTGGATGATTTCTGATGGTTACACTTCCACTATGATTTTGCATATGGTTATTAATTTGCTATTTCAGATAAACTTTACGGAGTCTACTCTTACTTCACGTAGGAAGATGAGACTGCATCTTCTCCAATTGAAATTAAACTTTACTTTTATTCGCTTCATAATGAAGCAGAACTAGCTCTGTAATGACTGGCTCGTGCGACAACTGGATTCTGAATGAATTCATCTCGCCTGTTAGGGAGAATCTTATATATATAGCTTTCGGTCTTCAAACGATACCGCAAGAGAACAATAAAACATCTTCATGTATCGGCGGGTACCCCTTTGAGTTGACACGCCGCCATGATATATTGATTCAATGGGTCATTAATGTGACAGCGGTCTCTTTGAGAAGCGATCTTTACGAGTTTATGTTTTTTCCCTGCTGTCGAAGAATCGTTGATTACCTAGTCACGGCTTTGGGCTCAATAGAGATAAAATAACTGTCCCGTCGTAATTAGGGGCGCTGTGGTTTAGCGGTTAGATCGTAGCTGTCATGAATTGATAGGTTTTTTGATATTTTTATGAAGTGTTACATTATTAATGCGGCCGCCTTTGATTTCGAATGAAAATTGATTTATTATATTGGCATTCTTCAGTTAAGTTTATCACATATGGCTATATTGGAAATACTTGATATAGTGTGCTCATGACACTAACCACTCAGATGAGGCACATGGCTTGGATTCGCCTTGGGTACTTTTTCCGTTTTGGCCTGAGTTATTGAGTTCTTCCTTGAAAAACTGTAGCTTTGCTCCGAATCCTTCGCCTCCTCTCCTAGCCAATTCATACGACAAAACAAAGAACACCTTCTTCTGTAGTCCCTCTGGGGTTCCTTCGTCACAACTGTTTACTAGTTTTTTCAGTTCTTCGAATTTCAGAGCAGTTGAGCTCACTTTTCTACTATCTTGAGCCTGTAGGTCTCTTTTCTTTGCATTTTTTGCGTCCCGTGCAGATTTAAACACATCTTGGAATTGGTGAATTTTTATACCATTTTTCTGGAGGTATTCTTCCATAATCATTTTGGCGGTGACATTCCAAATAGTTTTCACGGTGCTTTCTTTGTACTCCTCACCCTTACTTTTCCTCATGTCCTTCAATATTTTCGCAATTTCGCATACTGTTGCCCAAAAATCCATGAACTGATTCCAGACAAACTCCTTGTTTTTCTTTGAATTCCCTGGAGTCGTTTTTTCGATTTGCTTGCCGATTTCAGCTTCTTTGAAAGTCCCGAAACGGTTCATTTTAGACGTTAAATATGAAATACTGACTAAATTATAGTATCTGTTTACTTCAGGTACGCGTTGCTATGGTCGTAAGCCTCTCTGTTACTTCCATGACAATCGCGAAACTACACTCCCGATTATTAAATCGCGTCACTGCAGTTGAATTGTCACCTAACGCGCTGAATTACAGCGATAATCCACATAGTAGGTGGATTACCTCTGTAATTCAGCGATAATTCCACACCTCTTATGGACATTTTAACACATGAGTGAAATTTTCGTCATCATTCTATCGAGAGTACCTTGTATTTCGAGACAATTTGATGAGACCATATGAACATCAATCTGAATAACGCCCGGAAGCTTTAGCTCAAGGAAGTTATTCTTTGATTATTGATGTTCATATGGTCGAATTGAATTGTCTCGAAACATGATGCTCGAGATAAATTTAAGAAAATAATAGTATTTTTTGTCATAGTTGAGTGATATTCAGAAAGATTATTTCGTGAACATTACAAAATCATTCGGTAAGATTCCTGTCATATTTGTCACTCAAGCCAATAATTCATATACGTTTATCAACATTTAATAGAGCACTCACTGTCAGTGACGTGATCTGACAGTTATCAAACAGCTGATGAGGCAAGCAAAGCTTTTGTCCATTAGAGTACGTGTGTCTTTCTTGTGAATTTTTCCCAAAAAACGATATCCTGGAAAATATTCTTGACATTGTTGTGATCCCTAGTTCATGGTGAATATTGCGAAATAAGTGCATAAGTCTATAGAGGTGTTATAAACATGGATTTTCCTGTTAAAAAATACGTTGTTAACACACCAAAATAGTTTGTTTTTGGAACGTAGTTCCTTATCGCGCGTTGCGAACGGGGGCTAGACGGAATAAATCAAGACCAAAAGTTGTAACGAGACTTTCGCTATGGTTGTAAGCTGTGCGGCGTACGCGTGTTTCTCTGTCTGTCTCTCTCTCTCTCTCTCATAGAAAGCAAGCCAGTTATTTTCGTTTCGTCTTTCTATTTCACATTGAACAGTGTGGTGTCGCGACGATTATTTTTGTTGAATGTATACAGGTTTTTTGTACATAATAAATGATAAAAAATAATAACAATAATGAATCCTGACAGTGTTTCTGCACAAGTTCCGGATATTGCTGATGGAGTTAGGTAAGTAGAGATTTTATACAGACAATAATAAATGCTTATGTATTTTCAGCAACTACGCATTATAACCTCTCTTTACTATTGTGCTAACTAAGTCATACGCGTTATAATCTCTCCATTATTGTGTGTTTAGCAAGTGTACGCGTCATAACTTTAATAAATTTAAAAGCAAATTATATTTTAATATTACAATATCAATGCGTATGTATTTAGCAAGCCGTGCGTGTTCTAACCTATACGCTGTTGTGTTTACGAAGTCGAAAGAGTATATATATGTATATATACACACACTCTGTTGTGTTTACAAAGTCCCGCGCATCTATGACGTGTACGAAAGAATAGACAGACAGAGTGCATATATATATATAAAATATTATTATAACTTAAAAAAAAAATTATTACAATTCCTTCACTAATTAATCGAAAGGAACTTCGTTCCATCAGGGTGTCCCTTGACACCACTTAATTTTTTTTAGATTTGATAAGGTTCATCATAAAATTTTTTGCTGTTATGGGTTGTAGTAACCGATCCAATCAGGACGAGCACGTGAGATTTATCCGATTTTCTCCCAGAGGCATAATTAAGAAATAATTAGCAAAGTTATTGGATTTTTCAATGGAAAAAAGAATCTTACACTATATTAACAGATAATATGTTCCCTAAATGTCTACAAAGTTTATAAAAATTACAATAAATCTTCAACAAACACAAAAAAACAATGATCTCCACACACTCAAATGCTTTGTTGCTCCCGATCAGTTGATGACCGCCATGTTGTGACGTCAGTTGACAGTGCTCTATTCAGCTCTCTTTTAACAACCACCACTTACTCATAAACAACAAGAACCATGTCTCCAGACAGACTCTTTACTTTTTTTGGTATTTTCCTGGGATGGACTTGCTTATATGTTCTTTAATTTTCCTAGTGGAACATAAACCAAAACGAGACATTTTCAATTTTGAGTGAATGTTTCGTCAAATTTTGACATTCATCATAGCACTCATGTACAATCGAACAAAATAGCCGCTCATATTTTTTATTTACCTGAATAGTCGATCATATTGCATATCATGTGACCAAATTCATGAATACTCAATACTCTACAATTAAGTTTTTAACATCATGTTTATGAATATACTTTTTTTGTGTTTATTTACTTCCACAAGTCCCATTAGAATCGATCTTCCCAGTGCCTATGCCTCAAGAACTTTATATTCTGCGGAAACGAAATATTCCACAATTAAAAGCGAACATTTATTTTGAAGCTACATATAAAAGTAACAGTTTTATAGAAAAGTAGCAGTTTCATAGGAAGGTTTCATGCGTTCACTTTGGATTCGGATTTTGCCAAATCCTTCTGCTGACACCGACACTTTTTCAAGCAAAAATATAAAATTGAATGACTCGTTTTGGCGATTTTCTTCTGATCTACCAGTTCATTATTCGAACTCTCTTGCCTCATTTCCAGTCGCTTTTTTCTGCTTGATCGGTGGTATCATAAAAAACTCTTTTTGGATGGATAGATAAAGCGCTTTGCATCACCAGCGAAGCGATTCAGAGAAAATGATGGAGGACCAAGTACTTTGGTTTTTGTACACCGAATGCTCTTTCCGGTATTTGCTGTGGGCATTAGACTGGAGGGGATATATGAAACTATGACAGCGCCCATGGTGGCAGGAGTAGGTAATAATCCTGGTAAGCACAAGCTGAAAACTTTCAGTTCCTGTCGTCTCCTCGTTTATTCACAAATCACTTAAAAATATTGTACCATATTTCAGATGAATAAATATTATTATTATTATGGTACTGGCAACGGTTGGGTAGAATCACAAAATACATATGATAACAATGAGCTATCGTTATTGCTATCTATTCGATTAAAAAAATAGTACCAACAATAGTACGTGTAAATTTCTAACGGAATTATGTAAGCTGCAGCAAAGAGATAGGAGAGTTCTGTTATTCCACGATATTTCAATCTGTAATTCCGGGACGTGAGGTTTTTATTCGATAATATTTGAAATGTTTTCCGTTTTCCATTGATCGCTTAGAAGTGGCAGAAAAGTATAACGTTCCGTGGGACAGTGTTGAGCCGGTGATAAAAAGCAAACTTCGACCTAAACTGCGAGTTTGGGAATGCCTGGACTGTGTTGTAAACTGATCAGCCTTATGAACAGGGGACATAAATACTTTTGATGTTTTTAGAGTTGTCTATCATACACTGGCATTCTATCAGGACAAAGATAAATACCTCGCAGAAGATTTGTGTTTTAATTTTCACGAACTGGTTTCGGTTACAAAATCAATGGGCCTTACATGTGAACTAATGTTAAATTAAATGCACTTCAAGTCCTAAGAGTAAACATCGTTACTTGTACTGTATAAGCAATACGTAATATGTTGTTGTCAATTATACATGTTAGAGAGCGTTGAACAAGTTTGTATTATTCAGGGACCGTTCAACGTTCTCACATCCTTGCAAGGGTACAAGTGGGATCCCATATTCAACTAAAATTGTGAACCTCATTCCTTTTCTGATATATATTATTTAAAAATTCCATTAAATAGTTTGCGTTGAATCTGATGTTATATACTGGTTTCCATCAGGTTGAATAATACTTTGGAAATTTCATGTTCCGTAGAAGTTCGGCTTTGAGAATAATAACAGGATTTGACTGCAATATATGTTGGATTCAAAATGAAGACCTTTATTATTATTGTTGTATTTTTGTTTCAGGTTATATAAAGGCTTGGACAAACAGTGATGCCATGATCATTTATGTTTTTGCAGCATTCAACTTCATTTGTTGCTTCCTGTGGATTTTGAAATCATTCTTGAGAAAATATCAGTGAAGAAAAATACCACAGATATAATAATTTTAATAAAATCTGGACTCTATGGGATATGGTTCCTTTTTTATATTTTTCTATTGAAAACAGTTCAAGTATCGATGTTTGTTGAGGAATATGGATAAGTTTTTTTTATTTTGCGTAACAATTTTTCAGTTTCGATGAATTATAGAGAAGTTGAAGCCCTTGGATGGTTTTGTAATAACATTACTTTCATGGTGATAACGTTAATGCGATTTACAAAATAAAAATTCAATATCAGATTATACTTCCGGTATTAGATCAATCCATCCGTATTATAGCAGATGTTTTGACTGATGAACTGTATGTTTCATCGACATACAGTATTGCTTCAAAAAACCCGTAATTTTAGGAAAATGTGCAATCGGAAAAAGTAGATTTGAAAAATAGTGCAGAGAAATGGATGACCCTTGAATTTTAATTCTTCCATTGGCGATAAAAAGATGTATGTTTCTGGCATGATTTCCTGTAACATCGATTTTCTCACTACTCCAAAACATAAATTATAATAATTCAATATTTTTTTAATTTGTAAGTAATAGGCAATTCTAATGTATTTACAGAATCAATCGATACGTACCATCTCATTGGTCACAAACAAAACATGAAACCACAGAGTCGAAGACTTATTCGAACCATACTGTGAAAATTGAGGGTAAGTATTTGAAATGTTTCTATAAATAATATACAGTATAACAAATATAAATAATATAAGTAAAAACACTTTGAGACATTTCCTTTCAAGGGATTGGTGAGAGTGTGTCTGAGGGAAATTTATTCTCCTATAAACTGCTCCTTGAATTTATAAGATTGTTCACCCTGACAGTAGGAATCTCCTCAAATTATAATTCAAGTTGAAAATTCTTGAGACTAGGAACATTTGCTCAACGGTTCAGAGAAATCAGGTGTTTTTCAAGGGTAGCGGTGAAATATTAGTAGACATTTTTTTGAATTCCTACTTTTTTTCAGTTCAGCAATTTTTCTAATCATTTCTATCAATGAAAAACTGCGAAAAATAAGAACTTCGAGAAAACCTTTATTGTTGGTGTAGTCTATCGTCCATCTAATTTAAATCTGCTATTTTAGGTTAACATTCATTGATTTTTTTCCACTGAAGTAATAACAGCACCCTGTTAACACCTTCAATTTTTCCCGAATCCAAAAACTTTTTAAAAAAACCTTTTTTTCCCTAAAAACCTTTGAACGAAAACAAAAATCACTAAATGTTTTGTGTTTGATTTGAGTGTTAAAATAAAATAAAAAAGATTATTGTGTGGACATGCCCAGGGATTGAACCCGGGCCTTTGGGGTTACAAATCACACGCTCTAACCACTGAGCTTCTCGGACCCGTACTGAGAGCCCAACCGATTTTGTTTTGTTTTTACAAATTTCTTGAACTCTCCCAATTTTTTCTTCCGTATCAACGTTCCTAGAGCTAAAATGAACATTAAAAAAAAACAGTCGAATCGGTCCAGCCTTTCTCACTTGTTACGCTTACGAAGAATCGAGATTCATTTCTATTATATAGATAAGATAAAGACATTATTATTATTTCCAAAGTTTTTTCACTGAAATAGTAAGATTTCAGATATCCCACAATCATTGAAATATGTCTCAGATTTTTGTCAATAATTTCGATTGAAGCAATAGGTTAGTTGAAAGCGAAGACTGACTAATCATGATGATGTTCCAAAGATCAATTTCCACCGAAGAATTTCCCACATATATCATTTTTGAGAATGAACGGATGGGTGAAATGAAAAATCCCACGTAAAAATATAATATTTATATAGAATATTGTGCAAATACTTTCCTAAATTCAGTTAAATGGAACAATAATGAAAACTTAAAAAAAAATCATCGACTTAAAATTTCTCTTTCTCTCGTTGACATATTCACCTCAAATTAACATCTTCGTTTGATTTGTAATTCTTATCTCGTGATAAGTTTCAGTATCAATATTCGTCCCATCAGATATTTGCATGGGTTCGATACAAATCATCCCAGAATTCCATTCTCTCTCTTTCCAAATTTCCAGTGACCGTTATTGTTTCGTTGATGTCAAATATATTTTCCATATTTTCGCTTACTATTGGTCTCCACAGAACATTATCCAATACTCCGTCTTCCTCGGGCGTAGGATTACCATATTTCGCGAAATTCGTCCAAGGTTTCACAAACTTCTGGATATATCCGTCTTCCTTAGAACCCTTCAAAATATTCGGCGAAAGCCCAGTTTTGAACAAGTATAACAGATCATCTGCATGGGCAGCACCTTCGATGTCATTGGCTGAAAGTTTGTTCACTAAACCCCAGAAAATTCTCTTCACTGAACAGCTTGGGAATTTGGTGAGAAGAAAGGTGAATGCTAACGTTTTCAGGTAGTTCGTCACGCAAACTTTCTTTATAAGGTTGAGTATGCTGTCCAAACTCATCTTATTGTAAACGGAATTCCGTGATGTTTCACAAACAGTGGTCTTTTCCATGGACGAAAAGAATATCACCAAATAACTGAAACGAATGGATCACTATATGGAAATGAACATGTGCCGTTATTTCTTTTTATTACGTTCATGCAAAAAACAAAACTTTATTGAAAAGTTGTTCTTTATTGCACTGGACAATAAAATGTTTATTGAACTCATCTGTCATTTGTGATCATGAGAAACATAAACGTCAAATCGACGCAATTTTTAGTACGCTTTCAATTTTCCTACACTTAGATCTGAATAAAATATTTCTTGGTTTTGCATGAACGTAAAAAAAATTTTTCATGCAACTCGTGCAAAAAAGTGTTTATTGCACTTGACGTGTTGTCCAACTTGGCCTGGCGGCCTCGTCGGACAACTTCACGTCGAGTGCAATATACACTTACTTTTTGCACTTGTTCCATAAATAACTATTATTTCCGCAGCCATCACTCGATGGATAAAATCGTAAAAACAGTAATACATTCTGAATTGACATAACCGATACTTGATGAAAATCCATATTGAAGCAAACGAAGACACCAACTGGACTACATAATTTCAATTGAATTGGGTTTACAAAACTACAACACGTATTTCGTTATACAATTGCTTCCTCAGGTGAAGATCTAACTAAATAATGAAAAAACTATGAAGGGACTATTTAGGGTTCACTTTCCTGGGGCACCTGCTAGTTGGGCATTAGCGAAAAATACACAAACATACAAACAAATTACAATGGGCAATAATCTCATTTGAACCATTCAAATCACCGGGACTGGGCAAATCACCAGTACTGTCGCAGAAGGGAAACGGAACTACTGCATAGTAGGCTCTGTGAAATAATCAGAGGCAGCCTGGCTCTTGGATACATACTAAAACCAGGGACGAACATTAGGGTAATCTTCATATCAAAACCTGGAGAAACTGGTCTCTAAGACCAATACGTTGGTGGATAGGAATATAAGAGACGGTGCATTGAAACAATATGCACTGCATCTGAAACAATATGCATCTGAAACAATATGCATAGAGAACCGGCTGCTCAACGGAAACAGCACTCCACAAACTAGTGGAGAGGGTGGAGAACACGCTGGAAAACAAAGACGGCTTCAAATAACACCCCTATAGTCTCAATCAGGTCACTTGGATGGAGAGAAATCGAGGAACCTTGCCTGACCTGGGTCGGCCTCAATGCTAAGCAAACTAGAGGGTCTAGGGCCCACAAAACTTCGAGGAAAAACTCTACAGAGCAAGGAGGGGTCGAATTATCTGATGAAAGTGACCAGAAAAGCGGAGACAGCACTAATTCTGGCAAGACGCTTGTTTAGAAAGAAATTGGAACTAAAACCACACATATGGTTCTCTGGCTATACAACATGGTGGTAAAACGGGCCATAACGCATGCTTCTCGGGTGGCCAAAGGTTCAAAGAAGTAGCACTAAAACCAAAGTAGGCAAGGTGCAAAGACTTGCCTGCGTATGCATTACAGGGGCAATGAAATCAACGCTCACTGCAGCCATGGAAACACTGCTGGGACTCTCTCTCCTTCACTTCGTAATACAAGGAGAGGCAAAGCTAGGTGCTGTCAGACTGAGGAACACATACATGTTGGACAGATACATGAGCATCGCAAGCATTGTAATCAGGGACGTGTTGGCTCGAGATGAGATCACATTGCGAATAGATTTTCCTTCGAGAAGTCATACAGGGTATTTATACAGGGTGATTCGAAAGTACCTTGACAAACTTCAGGAGGTGATTCCTCACAATATTCCAATATGAATTGCCCAAATAAATATATGTCTGGAAATGCTTCGTTTACAAGAAACAGGGTGTTAAAGTTTTATTTTTATTTTCGTTTTTTTCAAATAACTTTCGAAATACTTGCTTTAATTGAACGAAAATTGGTAGTGAGAGGTTTCTTGAGGTGTCGAATTCGAACCTGATGTTATTATTGCTCTTACTCCTAGGGGGCGCCACCTACACGTCTTTTCTTTTTTGAAGATTCATAACTTTTCTTAGCGTACATCTACCACATTTTTTAGTGGAAAAATCAATTTCCCTATCATATCTACGTAAAAAAGCTACCCTTGTTACAAAACGCTATAAGCAACCGTTTTCTAGATATTTGGACTTGAAAATTCAAGTCGATTATTTGATAATCGATGCGTGTTGAAGTTATTACCATTATTTTTCATTTTTCACAAGAATGCTTAGGAAATGAATTTGACGTTTAAGTAAGTAGTTGTGGTAATTACATATTATGTGACAGTTAAACGTTTCGTTGTTTTGTTGAAGTTTCTGTAAGTTTTAAAACACTAATGTTGAAAAAATGGATTATTTAAACCATAATGCTCATTTAGCCGATATTCATTTCATGGCCTTGTGGACGGCAATGCGCGCAAAGCAAGACTTATTTACCAGGAGCGATTTCCTAATCGAGTGCCGCCTTCAGCTTCAACATTTACCAGTCTCCACCGTCGTTTGGCAGGTAGCTTTAAGAGGGCAGCTGATATGATTGGAAGACCACGAGCAGTCCGAACCCCAGAATTGAGAGAAGCTGTACGCTCTCGAGGAGAATCCAGAAACAAGTACAAGAATAATTGCTGAAGCTCTCAATTCTACTCAGTCCACAGTTTGGAGAATTATCCACGATCAACAATTTTATCCATGCCATATTCAAAGGGTACACGCTCTTTTGCCACGAGACTTCCCCCAACGCATTACTATGTGTCAGTGGTGTTTGAGGAAATTGGCTGGAAATCCTCAATTTTTAAGATATGTACTCTTCACGGACGACGCAAACTTCTCCCGAAATGCTATCACAAACTTTCATAACAACCATGTTTGGGCTCTGGAAAATCCGCACGCAGTTAGTGAAATGCAGTATCAGTATCAATTTTCTGTAAATGTATGGGCGGCAATAATTGATAATTACTTGATAGGTCCTTTCTTTTTTGCGTTCCAACTGAATGGTGCAACTACAGAGACTTTCAAGAAAACGAATTGCCGAGACTACTCCAGAATGTACCAATAGAAATTTGTATCCGCATGTGGTTTATGCATGATGGGCCTCTGGCCCATTTTAGCGTTGTAGCCAGGAAACTCCTCAACACTGTCTATCCAAATCGATGGATCGGTAGGGGTGTAAAAGAACCTACCTAGGCGTGGGCGATCTTGGTGCCCAGATCTAAACCAGTTAGATTTTTATTTTTGGGGACATTTGAAGTCACTAGTTTATAAAACTCCAGTAGCGAACGAGGAAGATCTAAGAAATCCA
Organism: Gonioctena quinquepunctata; assembly: GCA_018342105.1. NCBI lineage: Eukaryota > Metazoa > Arthropoda > Insecta > Coleoptera > Chrysomelidae > Gonioctena > Gonioctena quinquepunctata. Next base: position 223,523 of record JAFIRS010000359.1, on the reverse strand, counting down.
ATAGTAGACGCCTGGGAAACAATAAGAAACACAATCGGAAATTATGTCCGAAAAAGCGATTGAAAAAGCAGTGGCGTTTCAAAAAAAAATGTTTTTATTTGGAAAAATTAAATTACTTCTGATCAAACTGTCAGATTTTCATAGCTATTTCGATGTTGGAAAGGAATGAACAGACAAGCAAATAGTGTACCTAAAAAAGCCATGTTAAACGAAATCTGACCGAAAGCTATTTCTCATTGATTTGGGGCGTAGTCCTTCCAAGCATATCCTGAGTGTATTTTCAGATCGTGGAGATTCAGCTATGCTTCGAGGTAGAAAAAAGCTACCCACAGGAACTTCATGATTCGGCTAGGGATTTATCCGACATGGAGGATCTATCAGATAACTCAGATCGTGAAATTGAAGTAGAGGAACAGGGTGATGTAACAGGTAATCTTTCATGTTTTATATGAGTTTATCTCTTGAAAAAGTTTTTTTATTCCATTCCTATGCAGTGCCTTCTGAAGATAGTTCTGATGAAGATATTGAGCCTGAACCTATTCCTGAAGTGATGGACGATGACGATCAAGACCGATCAAATATTTTTGGAAATTTAACAGCTGAGAAAGATATAGGCTGGAGGTAAAAAGGACTAACGTACATTACTCCTTCTATTCAATGGTACAAGTTCAACCACCAACCAGTAGATGACCTTGAAAGTCTTACAAATTTTTCACGAGATACTTCACTGACGATCTGTTGCAGAAATTGGTGGAATGCACCAATATTCATGCAGTACACCGATCACAATCTATGTTCAATTTTGCCTCAATATGTTACAGTATTCCAGAATCATATTTATTTTGATAAAATAAACTTGAACGATCCTTGCAATTTATGTCTTATTTGGCATTCGTCTGATCACCATGTCCTTATTTGGGGACACGTGGAAACACCCCTCTGGGGGTCCTTGGGGAAAATCGTGATTGCCTTTATCATAATTTGAATCAAACATTAACTTCCACTAGACGCCAATTAGCTATTTGTAACAAAAAAAATGCGTTACTAAATGGGACTGTTCAATGGCGTCCCAGAATGCAGATTATGCGAAAAGGGACCAGAAACAGTATCACACATACTGTGCAACTGCAGAGCCTTAGATCGCAGGAGACTACTTCTCCATCCGAAAACGCCTGCAGTTCATCTCTCTTCATTTCCGAGATTTTTACACTGACAACTTTCGATTTCGACACATTGTATAGATATCGATATTCCAAAATCATTTTCGAATGTTTGCTTGAACTGATATTGATGATTCTTTCGCTTCAAGATACTGTAACAGAATCAGAGGATCACCCTGTAAGAATCTATCACCGGGTTCAATAGCAGATTTTCATACTCGGGTCCTAAGAGCTTTCTCTTTAAGACTCATAAACAAATGGATTTAAGTGAGTTAAACATTCACAGTTTTCAGAAACCTTGTCATCTGGAACGCAGGTTGGCTGTGCAAAAAGAAGAAAACAAAAATTCCTATTTTCGTAGAATTGTCGACATCTGCTAGTCGGTTCTTTGGAAAAAATCTCCAAGAATAAATAAATTACAAGCAAGCCAAATTGGGTTGGCGGGGAACACATCTGCAGAGAAAAACCCATAATTCGTATTGTTTTCGTCACGCACCGAATAGAACCTTCGAGATATGGGAATTTTGCTGAGAAATATAGGTTCACTAGCAGAAAGCGGGAAATTGTCACAAATTTTTATGCAATTGTTTGTTTTCGTTGGCGAAATGAATTGGCATCCAATGGAAAATTATTTGTATTCAGGATAACGGCTTAATAGGCTGCAATGGGTCTAGGGCAAGAGGTTTTTGATTATTTTTCTCCAAATAAAACCCGAAAACTCTAGCTGTACAGGATGATAACTTTTAGCAGTCTAAACGAAAGGGATAATTGTTAAAACCCACTGAAAGTAGCATAGAGAATTCCATAGTTCAAAGTAGTACCGCTCAAATAACGGGGGGGCGCCACCTCTCGGATGACGGAGATCAAGCAGTAGCTCCACCCCCGACTAGACTCGGGATTGGTCGACGGAGTCATCACGAATTTGTTTACAGTTTTGTAAAAATCCCACCCCATTGGTTAGGTAATTACTCAAGTACAGATACGTTGTAAAATAAGGGATGAAATTATTAATAGCGGTCAAAATTTGACTCAAGTTGGGGTTCTCAAAGGAATTAGTAGGAGGAATTTGACGTAGTAAATACTCGCAGAGAAATAGTCAGTTGATATTTCATCGTGGCTCGGTTTAAACTAACTTACCAGGAATTTTATTCAAGTCAGTCGTTCCTCTTCTCTTCGGTTGGGCTACAGAAAAGTAAAAAAAAAAATAATTCCGTATCGAGATAAGTGCTCACGTGCGAGTTAGGGGTTTACTAGTCAGTTTCGCGGGAGTTCATTCAGATAATTTCGTTCACCAGAAACCGTGAAATTCTTTGTTCAAAGTAGAATTCTCCAACTGTTGAAGTAACTGAGTTTCATGTGTTTTAATATCATAATTCCAGAGTGTTATTCAAGTAACTTAGTTTTGTTCACAAAGTTCACTGAATTTGTTTCTATTGTTAATTATTTTATCTAGTCTTTATTCACACAGTTTCATTCCATTTATTTTCTTTATGTATTTATTTCATTCACAAAATTAATCTCCTCAATAAAAACCATCATTAGAATCAGTTCAATTTCTTGGAAATACTTGGGGAATTGGGAAGTTTTATCCAAAGTTACTGGCGACTACTGGTTAGAAGTGATCGCCGAACACACAACAAGCATCCGTAGACGCCGAGGGACGACTTGGCCCTTTGGAGAGGATTAACTAGAGGTAAGTACCCTATATGTGATATCACACGGTTCCTAGTATACGCTGAGATAACCACCTATCGTCATCTCAAAGCAAAGTGGCATATTTCGAAGGAACTCTGGAAGTTCCAAGTCTGTGTGTGTCGCCAGGTATCTTTCAAATGAACTCACATGGGCCAACCGACATATGCGTCAGTTATTCGGTAAAGTCAATCAAAACACAACAGTGTGTTATAATACTCACCATATATTTAGTTCCTATATCACTACTTTCGGATACGTCGCTATCCTTATAATAGAATTCATTGATTTTCTCAACAACCTCTCCCACTAATTTACTATCCTTCGCAATATTCAAGTCATATGGCACATCATATTTTGTACTGCTGGGTAGTGAAGTAACGCCAGTTCTTTTTCTGAGTATCCCAAAAAGTATGCCTTCCATGGAGTTGTAACCCATGATTATTGGTATCTGATGACTTCTGCCGGATTTGATGATTTCTTCGGGGTCCTCAGAGAGAAAAGCACCTTCGTGTGGATATTCGATGACTGGACCAAAAGGAAGGACTTGGCTGGCGCTGAAGGTCCTAGGAAGGCAAGACTGAAGATTTTGTTGAGACATAATGGAAGAATCAAAACGGAAAGAGTAATGAAATTAATTACTATTTTGATAGCACTAGATAATTGGTCATTAATATCACATTAAATAATTTGATAATTTGAATACTACTCAGTTAAAATCTCAAGTTTGGAAAAAAAACCGTTATATTATTGTGGAATGATTCTTTACAACGAACCTGAGAAAAAATTGGTAAGGAACTCAATATCTATATAATATACACTGTGGGGAACACGAATGATACTGATTCAATTGCCATAAATCTTTCTACTGTTATTATAATATAATTTTTCTCGGCTATTATATGTTTGGGATAACACATTCTTATTGATTCTGGATAATATGGAAAAGGTCGGTTTACATATTTTTAGATTCAGTTTATTAATCTTCTCAGTACAAATCTATCAAATATTATTTAGTCTGTAATTCCCCAAGTAATAAGAATACAGAAATGCAGAATATGCATCATTCACGAATAACATTGTCTCCTCGTAATTGTTAATGAATATTCATAGATCAGTTTATATTGGGTAACCAGTGGAAAAACCAATTTAGAATTGTTCAAATTGTATGTATTTCAGAAGTAAACTTCAGTGTGGCAAATTTCAGGTTCATTTCATTTAGTCGATTGCTCCTTACTATTATTCTTATTACAAACAAACAACAAAAATTAATTTTTCCGGTTTAAAGTTTCAAGTCTCTAGTCATGGGAAGTTAGTTTAAAAATTGATTGCTACTAATATTGTTATTATTACAGACAAACGAACCGACAGACAGACAAGAGAGCGAGTAAATTTCGCATTGTCATCCAGTTTTGAGCTATGTTTGAAGTTTCAAGTCTCTAGTTCATCGGGAAATCAGTTTAAAAATTCATTGCTACTTAATATTATCATTACAGACAAACGAACAAACAGGCAGACAAGAAAGCGAGTTTAAATTGCATTGTCATCCAGTCCTGGGCTATGTCTGAAGTTTCAAGTCTCTAGCTCATCGGGAAGTACCTAAGTTCAAAATTGATTGCTCCTCACTATTATAATTACAGACAAAAAAAACAAGATTTGTACCGAACGGACAAACAAACAACGAAAGCGAGTTAATATACACGTGGTGAATTAAATAAAATGAACCCATTAATTTGCTTGTTTCCATGTTGACGCGAATGTATGTGCCATACTATTTCATGTATTCTAACGATTACTTGATGATGGTAAGTAGGTTATTTATTGATTTAATTGCCACCAATTTCGTTGTTATGTTGAGTGACTAATTGGAAGGCAGTTGAATTTAGTGCCTAATGAACCATCCATCATTATTTTCGTGCTACAAATAGGTTGTGTCAACCTTACCTCAGTTTTTTCTCTTTTACGTTCTACATTCAAACTAACGAACAGACATATAAGAACGCGAGTTAATATTGCATTGTCATCCACTTCTGAGCTATGTCTGAAATTAGTTTAAAATCGATTGCAAGATTTGTACATAAACATCAACAGTTTCTTAAAGGAAATTCAATAATATGAATCAATCTGTTGAACAAATTTTAGAAATAAAATATTTGAAAATGGTTGTTTGAATTTCAAACTGAAAGCCGAAAATTTCGCATATATTATTACACGCTTTATATTAGCTTCTCTTGTATGTTTGTTTGTAACCGACTCCTTTGGACTTGATTTTCACCCACTTCCAGACGTCCGGATGATTTGAAACATAATTCCGGTAACAATGCATTAAGAAATTTTTGTGTGAAAAAAAAAAAACAGAATGGCGGCACCAATATGGCGGACGAGTTTTGTGATTTTGGTCCGATTCTATTCAAAATTGGTATGTGGGGGTGATTGGAGTCGAATATTATGATTCTTTCGTCAAAATTGAAAAATTCAAGATGGCGGCTCCAAAATGGTAGACGAGTTTTGTGATTATGGTCCGATTCTATTCAAAATTGGTATGTGGAGGTTTTTGAAGTCGAATATGATTATTCTTTCGTGAAAATTGAAAAATTCAAGATGGCGGCTCACTGTATATATTGGCAACGTTAAAATATTTGAATGACTTCTAAAATCGAGATTTGACTATTAATACAGCTGTACTTATTAATGATTTGGGAAATAATTACAGTTACTAATAGTAATCACGGAATTAATAGTAGATTAGAACAAATAATAGTTTAAAAAATTAAAAAAACACGCTTTCATAAATAAACCATACTTAAAAGTAGAAAATAAATAATAGTTTAAAAAAACTAAAAAACACACTTTTTATAAAAAAAAACTAAGTGAAAAATAAATGAATAATAGTAAAAAAACTAAAAAACACGCTTTTATAGAAAACCAAACTAAAAAAATAGAAAATAAATTTCAATAAATTTGAATTGAGAATAGTGTAAAGAAATTTAATAAATATAAATTAATAATAATGTAGATGAGAATTTTATTTAAAAAAAAGCGTGGGGTACTTAATCTGAATCTTACAAAGCACCCCACGCTTTTTTTACAATACATTTTTCATTTCTTATTTACATTATTATTAATTTATATTTATTAATTTTTTTTACACTATTCTTGATTCAAATTTATTAAAATTCATTTTATATTTTTTTAGTTTGGTTTCCTATAAAAGCGTGTTTATTAGTTTTTTTAAACTATTATTTATTTATTTTTTAGTTAGTTTTTTTTATAAAAAGCGTGTTTTTTAGTTTTTTTATACTATTATTTATTTTTTATCAATTCTCGTAAAATAAATCCCAAACTTTCTTCGAATGTATGTGTGTTGCTTCAGTTTGTGACGTTGTGTACTCGAAACTGGATTATATTTTTGGACAAATTCGTGCCTACATGTACAATAATCGTAGATAATCTCTTTGATGAATGAACTAAAAACCAAATATCAGGAGAACTTTTAGCATGAATTTTCCTATGTACTTCTCCCACGATTATATCCTCATATCTTCAACCATTTGTTTAAATTCTCTCCAGTTTTCTGTTGTGGAATTTAGGAAATCATTGATATTTTTTGCAAAGAATTACAATTGTTAAAATTATTTTGAAATCAATTATGATATATTTTCAGAAAAAAGTCCATTCCTCAAAGTGGAGTAGATGATAAAAGAAATGAGTAGTCTTAAAGTCGTCTCCACAGATTATTGCTAAATTATAGACACGTTTCGGGACTAATTAGTCCTATCTTCAGTAGTAGGTATTACATAGGAATAATATATGTGGGGATTTCAACTTATCATCAGCTTCCTGGATAAATGTAAGTGAGAGCTCCTATCTCGAACCTTATAATGTTGAACCAAAGTATCATAATATTCTGGATACACTGTCATTTCAAAACTTTATGCAGTTCAATAACATCCATAACACTAATAACAAGCTCCTAGACCTAATTTTTTGCAATTGTAGCAAAATAAATCAATTACATCACTGTTCTAATCCCCTAGTCCACGAAGATAGTCATCACCCCGCAATAGAATTTATTTGCGACGTTAACCATATCCGAAACCTTCGAAGACAATCGAACAATTGCTATTACAATTTCAAAAAAGCCGATAACTCTCGAATAGACCAAGTAGTATCCGCTATTGCATGGGATAACAACTTTGCTGGAAAGTCTTTGAACAGCAATGTAAAGTATTTTTATGAAACTATTAGAGAAATTATAGACAATGAGGTACCAAAGTATCGCAAAAGTAGATATTTTCCATCCTACTATAGAAAAGCAACCATACGTGCGGTTATAGAAAAGAATAAATTTCACAAAAAATGGAAAATATATAAAAATGAGAATGACCTCAATTTATTCAAAGTACTCAGAGCTCGCTCGAAAAGACTAATCGAAATAGATTTCAAAAACTATCTGCACTCTATTGAACATGAATTACCCTCTAATTCTAAACAATTCTGGAAATACGCCTCTATCAAAAAACAATGCGCAAGTAAAATTCCAAACGAGCTTAGTTATGATGACACCGTAGCTAATAATGGACAGGATATTTGCAACCTGTTTTCAACTTACTTTCAAAGCGTGTACACACCAGAAACACATGACTTCAATTATAACAGCTCACCGTCAACCAATATTAATATTAATAACGAACTACATCACGTTCAACTCACAGAAAATGAGGTAGAAAACGGGTTGAAAGAGCTTGATATTAATAAAGCTGCTGGACCGGATGGAATACCGCCAATATTTTTGAAAACATGCTCTAAATCACTAGCTAAACCCCTAACTTCGATTTTTAACCAATCAATTAACAGTGAACAATTTCCCGAATACTGGAAAAACGCGGATGTAATACCAATTTTCAAAAACGGAAAGAAAAACATAATAAGAAATTATAGGCCTATCAGTAAACTATCTGCGATTCCTAAATTATTCGAAAAATTAGTTTACAAATATATGCATTTTCTCGTGAAATCCATCATCATATCAGAACAGCATGGTTTCTTTGCAGGGCGATCATTGGAATCGAATTTAATAGAATATAGTGAATATTTATATAGTAACATGGACCACAGACTACAAGTTGACGCCATTTACACCGACTTCAGCAAGGCATTCGATAAGGTTAGCCATAATCTTCTTCTCGAGCGGCTTGCCGGTTAAGACGATGGGTGGAATCTTATATAAAGAATAGGTCCCAATCTGTAACAGTTCAAGGATTTCGTTCGGAAGAGTATATTTCCTCATCAGGTGTCCCTCAAGGATCACACCTGGGACCTTTATTTTTATCATTTATGTAAATAACATAAAGTCGTGTTTTAAACATGCCAACTTCCTGTTATATGCAGATGATATGAAACTTTACCTAACCGTACGAAATTTAAACGACTGTCACAAGATCCAAGATGACCTTGATAGACTTAGTGAATATTGTGACTCGTCTAACTTATATTTGAATTTTCAAAAATGCCATTGCATCACATTCACAAGGAATATAAATCCGGTACACTTCGATTATTCTATAGGGAATGGTCAAATAACCAGGGTTAGTGAGATTAGGGACCTAGGAATTATATTCGATTCCAAACTAATTTTTGATCTACATGTCGAATCAATCGCAAACTCCGCCTCAAGAATGTTAGGCTATGTAATGAGAACATGTAAACATTTCGAAAACATCAAGTCTTCAATTTGTGTCTATAATGCATTTGTGTACAGTAAGCTAAATTTCGCTTCTATTATATGGAGTCCTCAATACAAAACGTATATAAACCGCCTGGAAAACATTCAGAACAAATTTGTCAAATATATTAGTTTTAAACAAAATTTCAATTACAACGGCGACATTGAAAATGCGAGAAAACATTTCAATATTATATCACTATCGAGTAGAAGAGTGATCTCTGATATTTTATTTTTACACAAAATCATCTCAAATTCCGTAGATAATGCTAATATACTGAATCAAATTCAAATCAACGTTCCCATTCGGCCACTTAGAACTAGCCACCTGTTCCGCATACCATTTCGGAGAACTAATTCGTCTCAAAACTCTCCTCTATGTAGAATTGTTCGAAATGCTAACAGGTACACTGATCAAATCGATATTTTCTCCAAATCCCACCAAAAATTAAAGACCACTTTGAAACGACTCATGTATCAAACAATTTCTGCTTAAATTAGTAAAAGCAAACAACTAACAAAAAAAACACTTTATCTTTGTTACTTTGTTTCAATTGCTGTCTGAAATTAGTATTAGTATATAAGTTTAAGTATAAGTAAAATTAAATGTATAATGTAGGTACTTTAGTGGACTTTTGTCTGTCTGTATCTTTCATGACCATTAAATAAATAAATAAATAAATAAATAAATAAATATGTGGAACTAGGAATTAGATTGAGTAGTAAATTATTATTAAAGTTTTTTGTTTGTGATCCCAACCTCAGCAAAATTAAAAGAATGCTAATAATGTTTTATTAAATTTTGAAAATTTGCAATTATTGTTTTATGATACACAGTGTCAGTTGCCTTCCGCAGATCTAGAGACATCAAGCTACAATTCTACGGGAGATATAATTGGAAATTTGACAAATAATTTTTTTCATTCGCTAATAACTCAAAAGGTGTGTCGTAAGGACAATGACGTTCATCGACTCCACAATAACGTCTTCAATGTCAGTGAGAGGAAATATGTACGGAATTCTCAGTTTTTTTTATTTTGATCATAAAAAATTACAATTTGGCACAGAAAGTATGATTCGATGCGAAAAGTGGAATGGAGACGATACAATGCTTCAATATGCAAATGGAAACCCTACAATATAGATGAATGATGACCTGAAGAAAATAGAATGAAATAATTATTAAAAAAACTTTTCAAATACAAGCTTTTATTCAAATGCACTGAGAAGTAAAAAATAATTGCTTTGGATGTGTGATGTAGGTTATTCCGTGAGTTATAGATTCGAAAGCTTGTCGCGCAAAATTTTCAGTTAGAATACAAAAGTCATGGAATAACCTACGTCACACATCCAAAGTAATTATTTCTCACTTTTTAGTGCATTTCAATGAAATATTGTCTTTAAAAAGGTTTTTCATTGATTATTTTATTTTGTGCTTTTTATTACTTGAGTATGCCTCAATCTATGCATTTCTGTCAAAGCACCGTTATTATGAGACCTTTTCTCTGTAAGTTCTGAGCTATCTATTCCTTCAATGAGAAGACCATCCGCTATCTTGAAGTAGCCATCTTCAGTTTAAAAATTTTTACTGACTAAATTCATCATCTCCGACCCCGAAAACAGCCACATACCAATTTTGAATAGAATCGGACTATAAACACAAAGATTGTCGGCCATCTTGGAACTGCCATTTTGATTTCATGCATTTTGAGAGAAAATTCAGAATCTTCGAGTTCGAAAACCTTCACATACCAATTTTGAATCGAATCGGACCATAAACCTGAATCTCGTCCGCCTTCTTACAGCGCCATTTTGTTTTTTTCTATAACAAAAACTCCATGAGCTATCTCAATTTCATGAATTTTGAAAAAAAAAATCCATAATCTCCGAGTACGACAACCCCCACATACAAATTTTGAATAGAATCGAACCATTATCATAAAACTCCTCCACCATTTTGGAGCCGCCATCTTGAATTCTTAGATTTTGACAAAAAATTCATAATCTCCGACCCCGAAAACCCCCTCATACCAATTTTGAATCGAATCGGACCATAATCACAAAACTTGTCCGGCATCTTGGAGCAGCCACCTTGAATTTTTGAATTTTGACAAAAAATTCACAATTTTTGTTTCCGAAACCTTCCGCATACCAATTTTGAATCGATTCGTACCATAGTCACAAAACTCGTCCGCCATCTTGAAGCCGCCATTTTCTTTTTTCTTCTAACAAAAATTTCGTCATCGTAATTAGGAACACCTGCCAAATTTCAGCTCAATCGGATGTCTGCAAGTGCTCCAAAAGTGAATTACAAATTTTGAACCGGAAATAATGACAGAATGACAGAATAATAACAAACGAACGAAGCAATTTGAATAAAAGCTTGTGAAAATGGCTCAACTCCAACCTCCTTTCTGTGGATCCCAATAGAACTGAATATACGAACTTCCATCAACGAAATGAGCAAACTATTGATATAGATATCCGCATTGAAATAATTATTTAGAAAAGTACACAAATCGAATAGAAATTGATGGGAAACTAATTGATGACAAACTTATTGATATTCTCAGGCAAAAACTATTTTCCATTATTGCTGCCTTTAGAATATGTCCCAGAACCAACACACATATATAGGAAATTTAAGACCCAACTCCTATATCCTCAGACGAATAAACTATTTGATAAATATTTGGGGAACCTGCTCGAAAAATAATTTCACCAAACTTTTCGTATTATACAAGAAATCTTTAAAAATGCTATATCGTCTTCCATATGATATAACAACAAATCAACTCTTTGATCAAACAAATACATTTCTTCTGAAAAAACAATATACATTTGACACTCTCACAACAAATCAACTCTATTCTATGATCAAGCAAATCCTTTTTTAATGGAAGAACACTATACAATTAACACTCTCGAAATTCTCTATTATATTATCAACAAAAAACTAAAATCTGATTCCATATTAACAAATAATTTTTAAATTCATATTCACCACACTAGACAATATAACTGGTTTCAACTCGAAACTAAATTTACGTGTGAAGCAATCTCAAAATTCAATAAATTACCTGATGATGTGAGAAATTGTACAAACATATTTCGATTCGGAACTAAGAGAAATAATATATTATAATAATAATAATAATAATAATACATTTTATTATTCACCAAATGATACAATACATTAAACTTTAATTTTAACATTAGGTTCATATTCAGTGAATAATAGGAAAACTGTTAGGCTGTAAAGCCAATTCTTCCACAGCTCCCTTGAGTAAAGAAATAAACAAAAGATTAGGAGTATATTAGGATATTATAACAAAAAATTTAAAAAAAAAAAAAACACTTGAAATGATAAAAATCCTGAATCCCTGTAAGGTTAAAGAAAAATTTGGTACATCCAGAACATCGCCAAATAGTGCAATATTATAAGAAAAAGACCTCTTGAAGATTTCTTTTCTATGTTTTGGTATAGTTATCATGTTTTTCCGACGCAAGTTCAGATTGTGTACATCTGTTCTGAAGGTAATTCTCCTGAATAAGTACTCCGGTGTTTTATACAATAGTAATTTATAAAAAAAGCAAACCATATGATGTTTTCTGCGATTAAACATACTTAGCCATCCAGCCTCTTTTAATTTATGCGAGATACGCTGAGGGCGTTTTATTCCGTATATCAGCCTTAAGCAGGAATTTTGCGTCTTTTGGATCCGTTTGACGTTGACAGTGTCAATACAGGGGCCATAAACGATATCGCAGTGATTAAAATGAGAGAGTACAAGACTATCACACAACTGTATTTTCAATTTCCCATTCAAAAAGTGTCTTTGGCTATAAATGAACTTCAGCGAGGTATATGCGTTTCTCAACTTCCAAGTTATATGATCTTTGAATCGTAATTTGGAATCCATAATCAATCCAAGGTTTTTGCAGGTATTGTTGATTTCAATTCTATCATTTCCAATTCGGATATTCATTATTTCGATGGCCTCAGTTCTTTGATTATCAGATCCAAACAATATCGCAACAGATTTATTCGAGTTGATTTTCAATAAGTGCACATTAGTGACATCAAGAAGTTTATTCAAATCAGAGTTAATAAGTTCATTAGCTTCACGTATATCAGAAAATGAATGAATAATACAGCTGTGTGTCGTCTGCGTAGAAGTGATATTTACAATGATCAATGTGTGAAGAGAAGTTGCTAGTATAAATAGTATACAATAGAGGACCTAAGATACTTCCCTGCGGTACTCCTTGAAATATTTCCAATGGGATAGAAATAGAGTCATCTATCTTCACTTGTTGAGACCTGTCAGATAGATAGGACCCCATGAAAGAGCATGCAAAAGGATCAAAGCCAATAAAATGTAACATAGAAATCAAGATATCGTGATTCAAGGTATCAAAAGCTCTTGAATCAAGATTAGAGCACATATTTCATTATCATCTAGTGATTTGATAATATCATCAGAAATCGCAGAGAGAGCTGACGAGCAACTGTAACCAGCTCTGAACCCAGATTGATGCATTGGAAGTACTACATTCGTATGAAGATGTTTTCGTATTTGTAATTCAAGTATTTTCTCTAGAACCTTTGACAGAGTAGGTAGTATGCTGATACTTCGTAAATGACTGAATTCTGTTGGTTGTTTAATTTTGGCTAATGGGAGAACTAGGGCGTGCTTCCAGGCTCTAGAAAAGTACGATTGGTCCAAGCATTCATTCATTATATGAGTTATATGAATAATTATATATGGGCAGCAAAGCAATAATAAATGTATGTTAATGTGATCAGAACCAAAAGCCTTTGTTTTTATATTTTTTATTATAGCCAAAACGTCAACATCTGTTACATGAGAAAAATGCAATAGATTATTAATGCTTTCTTTCTTCCTGCTAGAGTAGAAATCTATTATTTCAGGTTCGGGGAGTTGGTCATTTTTTTATGCATTAATAAAAAAATTGTTAAGAGTATCTACGTTTTTTAGGTTATCGGGCAGCTGTATCTGGCTAGTTTTCAAGATATCAAGTTTCCTAAATGTTTGCCACTGTTGCCTGCTATCCGAATTTCGGAATGTAAATTCCAAGTATGCTTTTTTTTCTCTCTTGATAGAAGATGAAGTGAAGTTTCTGAGTTGTTTATAATATTCAAAGTGTACGGGTTGTCGAGTTCTTCTGTATCGTCTCAAGGCATTGTCACGTATTTTTTGCATGTATGTTATGTTATCGGTTATCCAAGGAGTGTACTTTTTCTTATCATTATTGAATCGTGACGTCTTCAACGCAGCGTGTGCATCAGCCAAAGATATTATATTACTATTCATGAATGCAATTTTATCATCTATTGATTCGATGGAATAGATTTCGTCCCACGGTAAAGTCACTAGATCTGTTTGAAAAAGATTGTAGTTAATCTGACTAAAATTTCTATAAGAAAATCGTTTCGATGTAGGAATTTTGTGAACGAATTGAAACGAAGAAGAAATGACGAAATGATCGGCTATATTTGCGTCATAAACATCAGTACTGGCTATGTCGAAGTTGGTGAAAAGTAAATCGATTAGAGTTATGTTAGTATCTGAAACACGAGTGGGATTTTTTATTCTCTGAATTAATCTGAAAGTTTCTGCTATGGCAAGTAAGTCACTTGACAAATTTGAATTAATATCTAATAAATTAATATTGAAATCACCCATACAAATGATTTTATCATAATCAGAAAATACGTTGATCAAGGTATCTTCGAATTGGTTCAGGAAAGCTCCACTATCAGAGTTTGGTGGCCTATAAACAATTCCCAAAGCATACTTATTCTTTTCCAATATTGTATCGCAAAGAAATTACTTAATGCATCCATTTTAAGACATTTATTTCTTTGTAATTTGTTCACTGATTTTAGGTATGTTCTTTTTTTATTCAATCTTAAACCAATAGAAATACCGCCTGGTTATTTGTTATTATATTTTATTATTATGGTTAAAATATGTTTCTTAATTTTCTGATTCATTATTGAATTGAATATTATTAAAAACATGTTTAATCTTATACCAGTTGATAACCGTCTGGTTAAACATTTCAATCTATTTTTAAATTCATTCACCATTTTGCCTTATATAAAAACTTACGTTTCTTGGGCAGCAAAACATCATTAGATGGTTGAGTTTTTCGATTAAAATTATTTATTGATGAAAGTGCTCTGTGCATCAGCCATTTCAATTTGATCCACCACTCTTCTTTATCGTGTTTATGATTGAAAAAAAAATCCGTGTTTATCGATTTTACTTTTGGAAAATATTTACTCCCAAATCAAATATCGAAAATAAGCACGTGGATACGGTCGCAATAAAATGTAAGGTCATCATATTTTGGGCCAGCGGCACATCATTCATTTAAATAATACACACCGGCTCATGTTATGCTTGTTCACTTCCGTTACGATTACGTCATTCAAAGCATTCTGTTGCCTCTTAGTCACGCCTGAGTAAGTTTTACTTGAAAAATAATGAATTGATTACTGTTGAGACCGGAAAAATTCACAACTGGAATGATTTTTTTCTATAAAAAATTAAGTTTTTTTGTATTTTATAACAGAAAACAACTATTTTCCAGGCACAAATGATGTTTGCACATATCTTGGCGATCAGCATCGTTGAGATGATCTATATTTATTGTTCGATAGTGTGGTAAGTTATGCTGGTTTTATTCGAGCACAATAGTTGAGAGCGTCGTGGAATTGGCTGTGTATTCGACAGCGAGAGCAATGTGTTTTGGATTTTTTTTGCGGTTAACCGCGAAGGTATGTACAAACATCATTTTTCTACCGCACCCTTTTACCAGACCAAACATTTCTCCCTTGCACATGTCAGCCACTGTTATTTTCATTTTCACCTTAACTCAAAATGTTTTTTTTTTCATATTTCATTGTTAATTATCATGAGAAAAAATAGAAAAATAATAAAAAAAATCCCTACTGAAGATGCCTCCGGCCAGAGGCGAAACGTCTAGAATGATATAGAATAGTTTTATTTTTAACACAAGAGTCCCAAACCTAAGAACACCCAACCAAAAAATAAATATACCAGGATTCAAGAAAACCCACAAATAAAAATTTATAAATTTATATATATATATATATATATATATATATATATATATTTGAAGTTTTGACGTTAGCAAATCAATTCTGAATTATGTTGGTGTAAATAATTTTTTTTTGTAAAATAATACTCACAAACTCATCAGCTCTAAATTGACAGTTCAGGAGATTCTTCACATCACTTTCACGTAGTTTTCCAAGTATGGCTTTCTCATCCTTGTCTTCGAACCTCATCGCTTTGTCAATGTCGAAACCATTCCTTCTGCCTCGTGCCCAAATATTCAGTGCTGTACCACTTTGTAGAATGACTTTGTGGAACAAACCTAGAATATATATGAAATGATAATAATATGATTGTTGTAATGGAAATAATTATTCACAGGAAAATTAAAATATGAATTTATCAACATCATAACAATCTCCTAATATTCAAGCTTACTTGCCAAAATGATTGGTATCAAATGTGGGTTCCTTTCCAAAACTATGTTTCTATAATGACAAAATTTTTTGTCATTGTACTGACCCTAGACCCTACCTTTGGTGAGTGGTGAAAGGGTTAAGTAATGGGCTGAGGCACTTCCCGCACTTTCTCCAAATAGAGTAACATTATCAGGATCGCCGCCAAAGTTATGAATATTTTTCTGCACCCATTTCAAAGCAAATGCTTGGTCTTTCAGGCCCGCATTTCCTGGAACTCCCAAGGATTGGTCTTCCAGACTTAAGAATCCTAAAAACAATTTGATTAAATGTCATGTCATTTTCCGAAAAAAATCCGCACAGATTTGTCGTCCTGTGGGAATTCCATATTTATTGTTGAACTGTTATATTGTCGACGAATAAATATAATTTTTATTATATCGTCGACACGGAAAAAGAGTGTCACATGTGCTAAAATAGCGAATTCGATATTATTGGTGCAATGTTTCAAAAATATTGTCTAGATTTACAGGAAAAATTGTCACATCTCAACTTCCACAATCAGACAATGGGAGCATTTGTGACGCCCCCTCCATGTAACAAAATTGTGTCTGTATTTGGAGCAGTACCGTCCCATCTCCTATCTTCAGTTGTGTTTTGAGTTTTTTCGGGAAGATCGGTTTTGCGGAGAGAATGTCGCATTTGTTTGTCTATGAAGTTTATTTGAAAGCAGAGTGCTTCATTTGCTAGTTAGAACTGTTTAGTATGGAAATATGAGTATATTCGATTCACTATTTTCCAGACAAAATAGTTTTATTTGCAAATAAATGCTTTGCTATTTTTTCCTCTTTGATTTATCTGTCCAATAAGACAGTATTTTTCCCAAACTATATAAAATTCATCATCACATCTGCAACAGTCTTTATTTGAAAATATCTTGAGAAATGAGGTGATTGTTTTACGCTAAATATTGCAGTTGGAACAGTTTTGCACTGAAATCATTTTGCAGTTTTACGATTAATATTGCATAACATGTCTTTATTTCCCTTTATTATTGTTTCCAGAAATCCACTGGAATCTAAAAAAATTATTTCAAGAGGTGCATCGATATTAAAATTGGCTAAAGAAAAAACCGGGAAAAATGGAATATTACAAAATGAGAGTCGCATGCAGAAGTGTCTAGACAACCTTTGTGGTGAACAGAAGTATCTGAATGACCTTTAGAAGTTTCACAGAATATTATTCCTCATGGTGAATAAATAGGTATTTCGCTGAGGCGTTTTTATGACCAACTTTTTTGTTTATTTCCAGAAAATACTTCAACGAGATTTCTGCTAAGGAATATGACAAAATTCTCAAATTTTGGACGTTACTTCGGAAGGTAAATGCATTACAATTCTTGTACATTGTTTTAGGATTCAGCATTCAACAGAATATTTGGAAAATTGACAGTTTTTTATATTTGGCAAATAATTTAAAAATGTATTCTGTGTTTCAGGCGATAGTGATTCGACGGGCTCCGATAGTGATCATGTAATATTACTAGAATCGTTGCAATAGATGGAAGAGGCAGGCACTCTAACCACAAAAAAGTACCTGAAGCTTTGAAAATTGAAGTTAGGAATCACATTAACGCTATACCACGAGTTGAAAGCCATTACTTTCGTTCGACAACTTCTAAGGAATATATAGAAGGAGGGAAAACAATAAGATTTATACAATGACTACAAGCAAATTCAAAAGGAAAAATTCACCCTTCGGTAACTACATTTTTTCTCGGGAATTCAATATTGTGTTTTTTCAACAGTGATAATGAAAAACATCACGAAGAAAAAGATCTCGAAAAGAAAAATAAAACGACAAAAATAGTTAAAATCCTACAATAATTTGTGATCTACGAACTGTCATGTCCTGTCCAAACGGTAATGTATCATCCTTTTATTACCATACTAAGTCAAATGTTCATAATCTGACAATGTACAATGTCAAAAGTAATGCAGTCACTTGTTACGTATGGCATGAAGGGGAATCACATCGCGGTTCTAATGAGATAGGTTCTTGCGTATGGAATTACTTGGAAAGTCTGAACGTGAAAACTTTAGCAACTGCAGATGAAAATAAAACAGCGGACGTGATATTCTACTCAGACAACAAAAAAACCGTTTTATGTTTGCATTCATTCATGCTGTAAATACGTTTCCAGCAATAAAATCCATAACACATAAATTTTTAGTGGTGGGGCCCAAAATGAAGGAGACCATGTTCACTCAGATTGAGAAAAATATTCAGAGATATCGAAAAATAATAATAAATTCTGATGGCGAACAGGTTAAAACGTCAAAAATTTATATTGCTCAATTTAGGAAGTCTTTTATAAGACCTCCTTGAAGGTGATTCTTTGAAAAGTGTAGACTTGAAGAAAACTGAACCAGCCAAAACCAGATCCAGAAAATCTGCCAAAGATGAATTTTCAAATATTTCACTAAAGAGAGCCTACGATAGATAATGAAATTGGAATATCTGAAGCAAAAAAAAAGAGGAATTTCATCATTATTCAAAAAAGGAGTTATACCAACCTACTATTTCGATTTTTTCAATAATTTATAAAAAGATTCGAGTCTGAATAAAACAACAACTTCTCACAGTTTTCAGTTGAATATTCTGTATTCATCGACATTCTGTTTTACTCCTCAGTGATAAGGTTTTGAAGCCATTTTATAATAACTGATTTTGAAAATATTATTGTTTGATTGTTCCTGGTTATCAATGACTGTTCTTATTTCGTAGGTATTTCGTCTAGTTTATAGGAACATTAAAATTGTTCATTCTTGTTGCATCTTTTAATCCCAAGGATTGTAGACATTCCGTTTGAAATAAAACCAATTGTTTCGAATAAACACATTTTTCTTAACTATTCTTACCCATATGCTTGTAAATGTGCCACTCTTTTTATTAAAAATCTATTTCCACTAATATGGATTTTCAAGAGCAATAGCGATATATGACAGTATGAATTACTGGGACGTTGAAAAAATTGTATAATTTGACAAATATCATATTTTTTCACTACGAATGAAAAATAAATATTTCTTTCCATATATTGGTTACAGGAATTAACAATTTCAAATTTTCAAATGGTTCTCGTGCAAAATTGACGAATTTGCACTTGTGCGCTCTTTTTCCGGGTCGACGATATTTTGTTATTACTACAATTTGATTTGAATTCCAAACCGATGAAATTAATGGAAAACCATAAAAACAATGGGTTGAGTACTCAAATATATAATTATTATTCAAACGCATGCAAATTGTTATCCGATTTTTTTCTAGTCTCATCTCACAATGATGTTTGTCTTGATCTCGACTTGATTTCAGGACGCGCTCGAGAGAAGTTTATGAAATAAGTACAATAATTTTCATAGCATCGAGGAGAACCTACAAAGTCTGATGTGATTGATCAATCGGATTTCTGGTATAATTCTCTCATTAACCAAAATACATACCTAGAACTCCCAGTCGGTAATTGGGGACCACCAAAACAATATTTTCTGTCAACAGGTATTGGGGTCCTAAGCCTATACTACGGTTTGATCCGAACAAAAATCCTCCTCCATGTATGAACACCATAACAGGATTTTTCACTTTTCTTTCCATTGGTAGCTTGAATAGTTTTTATTGATAATACATTATATTCTAGAGACGATCCTGAGAACTATATCACATAGTAGTTGAGAAATTGAAATAATAAGTTGAGTTTAAGGTTGGTAAAACAATAATTATCAAAATATTGAATGTAATCTTTTGGATCAAAGACTTGATTGTTCCAAGAATATGGTTATTCGATTCTGAATATCATGTTTATATTATATTTATTAATCTATTATAGGTACATATTGATATAATTAATCCTCAATGCTTGAGAGAAAAAATACACTGAGTAAATATTATAAAAGAACAAGAAAATTCGGAAGACAAAATGAAGAATCTTGAGAGGCTGTAAATGATGATATTCATATAACATCAGTTCCCACAAGTTCAGATAAAATATTGCTGAAGTTGATCAATGTGAATCAAGTTCTGAAAATTTGTCTGATGGTTCTTCCCTTGGAGAATTGAGCCCTACATCAAGAGAAGATCTAGTTCAAAATTATTATATTGGGAACTTCCATGAAAATGTTGAAAATTCAAATGATAACATAAATTCAAAGTTAACTGAATGGGCCTTGAAACACAACATAACACATGCAGCAATAATACTTGGTGAGTATTTTTATCTATTATTGTAAATCAACTGATTCACCTAGTTTTTTTTGTTTATTTGTCATTTGAATTTATATATAGGATATTTTTACACAATATGACATAATTAATTCCTGAATTAAACCCATTTTGTGTTAAGAATCTTATTTGGATTAAATTTTTTCCATATTTTCCATGAAATTTTTCAAATTAAATGAATGAAAGAAAAGGACATTCGAGGACGTCCAGGGGATGTACCATATATCCCAGGGATGTCCCTGGGACATCCCTAGGGTGTCCCTTTGATGACCATTGTCGGGACTTGGTACATCCCTGGGACGTACCAAAAGCACATCCCTTGGATGTCCTTTTTGGTGGAAAGTAGATTTCCCTGGGGCGTCCCTAGTATGTACCATGTCCCGACAAAGGATATCCCAGGGACGTTCTAGTAGCAAATGAAGGACGTCCCTGGGATGTACAGAGGATGTACTTGTATTGTTAGTATACTAAGTGCAATGTCATCATTTTTTCGGCCTGCTCACATTGTAAAGAAATATTATGAATAACGCTGGGCAACTCTGTAATCATTTCGGATCTGAACTTGTTACGTCACATCCTGGCGCTGTTTTCGCAGTGGGATTATTTTTTTTTGAAAAACTCTTTCGAAAAAAAAAAATAAGAAAAAAACCCACAATAACTTTTCTCATTGTTCTGAACATTCTGGTAATTTTTACAGACATTAGGGTTTTCGCCCATTTGGTATCCACAGCATACTTGATGATGATTAACCACAATTTCCTCAAATTTTTTCGACAATTAGTGTATTGGGATTGTCATCCTCGGATTTTCGATTCGAAACCATTATTGAATCTCAGGAATGTGTGCCTAAAAGATGTTGTCGTTTGAGGAAATTTACTTTATTTACAATTAGTGGTTTTGGAAATATCAAAACGCCACAAGTAATCTAGGCGAAAAAAACATTCGAATAATATTTTTTATTCATCATTCATGACCATCAGATTGGTTGAAGGTGGATCCAACGCACTTCAGATGCAAACATAAAAATGCTTCTGAAAAATCAAATGTACCAATTTTTCGTATCAAAACTGTATAATCGTAGTCAGAATCGTCCCTAGAATAATGAAAAATATACAAGGTGTTCCATTTGAAATTTTCAAGTTGAGGTAGTTTCTGGTGAAACCGGATGTGATGGAATACACTTACCTCTTTGGTATAAACATTCAAGTTCAGGCAATTGTCTTCTCTTCCCATGATGGAACCCAAAACCACATTTCTTGAAGGGCATACTGGTCCTTCTCTGGTTCCATCTTTTATTCCTGCCCATGGTTCACATGGTTCGGGAGCCTACAGATTATTAAAATCTTCGATTCTAAATTTTACTGTTACTGAAAATTCACTAACAAGGGTCGAATCTCAAAATTGATATTTTCAAGTGTGCTTGTTTTTTTTCCGAAATTTTTCAGTTTCATATGAATAGAATAGAATAGTATTTATTGATGCAGTATATACATAAATAATGTTTGCATACATCAAGTCAATGGTAACAGATAGTAGTAAATATCAAAACACAATATATGGTAAATATATGGTCAATAAGATAACATCAATACAGAACATATTAATACAAAAATATATAATTATTAGACAGACGGCGAATTAGATAAAGAGTCGAAATAATTGAAATATTCTTCGAATGTGTAAAAGGCACTGGAACTCATTTGGTAACACATTAAAAAATATTAAAGATAGATATAAATAAGAGTTTTGCGATTTACTTAATCTATATTTGGGTAGCCTCAAATTTGTTTCAGCCCTAGTATCGTGGTAGTGTATGTCTTCCTGCTTGGTCAATTTATTTTCACCTTTTAAATTTTTGACATAACACAAACATTCATATAAGAAGCAGGATCGCCGAGGATATATGGATTTTTGAAGAAGGGTTTACAATGGCATCATATTTAGCATTTGCCATTATTCTGACAACTTTTTTTTGTAATTTGAATATTATCTCTAAATGACATGATGATCCCCATACTATCAATCCATATGTCATTATACTGTGAAATATGCCAAAATAAGCTACTTTCAAACAATCTGTTGTTGTTTTATTACTAAGTTTTCTTATTATGTATATACACGTGGATAGACGCTTTGATAATTTGTGAATATGCCATGCGAAACTCAATGACGAGTCGAGATACACTCCGAGAAACTTAATTGGTTTATTATTCTCTTTATTAATTTTTGTTGAGAAATCTAAAGTTTAGGTTTTATCATCATCTATAGTAAGATAATTGCTTGTAGCCCAGTTTGTCATAAAGCTTTCAGATTCATCAGCGTTAGGAATTAGATTGGAAGACAGAGTGTCACTTAGCAAAAGAGTGGCATCATCAGCATACATTATCGGAAGCACATCTGTCAGATTAAAAGGCATATCATTAATGTAGATAATAAATAATAATGGACCAAGGACTGGCCCCTGTGGTACTCCATAATTAACTTTTAAAAGTTTTGATATGTCACCGTTAAATTTAACACATTGCTGACAGCCTGCAAGATAAGAAGTAATTATATTTAAGGCGTTTCCTCTGATCCCATAATATTCTAATTTTTTGATTTGTTGAAAATATAAACAGGATGTTCATAAAATCAGATGTGGAATCATTTTAATCGTGGATTTTTCAATTCACAGAAAAATCTTTCTATCAATATTCAATTGAGAATGTTGCCCTTTTCATTCTAATTTTTGTAATAATAGATCATGGTTAACGGTGTCAAATGCTTTGGACATGTCATAAAATTTTGCACAGCATAATTTACGCTCCTCAAAAGCTTCTATAATATTTATATACATTTCGCGGATTGCATTAATAGTAGATCTTCTCGTCTGTATCCAAATCGAGCATTATTTAATAGATTGTTTTTTTCAAAGTATTATAATAATCTGTTTTTCAGGATGATTTCAAATATTTTTAAAATAACAGGTATGATAGATATAGGCCTATAACTGTTTGTATTGTTAAACTCGCCTTTTTTATATACAGGGATAACTTGTGATATTTTAAATATTTGAGGATAAATCCCGCTCTCGATACATATGTTTATTAAATGTGCGATAGGCCTAGCAACTGAATCGCTGAGTTTTAGAACCTCACTGTTAAGGTTGTAATTATCTTTAGATTTACTATTTTTCAATTGATATATTATGGGATTGATTTCCATGTCACAAACATGAAATAAAAAAAAAGATTTATTTGCATTAGTTGCATTATTTAAAAAAATTGAAAACGTTGTGTCATGTACATTATTAAATTAAATTATTGATAACATCAGAGAAGTAGTCCAAAAATTCATTAGCTGTCATTTCGGATGTCACATGTGAACTTTTTGTTTTTTTTTGTTTTTATTGATAATATCCCATGCTGCTTTTTGTTTATTAACAGAAGTTGATAGTCGTTTATTATTTGCGTTTAATTTCCCTTGTTTTCTTTTCTTTTTATACTCCTTTTTTAGAGTATTATATACCTGAAAGTCTTCATTATTTTTTGTTGAAGCCCCAAGGTTAATTTTCATGTCGTTTCAAAGACAAAGTCTTTATTTTCTACTTGGACTTTTTCATAAGCTTTTCCACAAAACATTGGTTATAAAATGTCGATAACATATTGACCAGGAGATCCGCAGATTCATCAGGATTATTTATTTCATAAAATATTTGCCAATTCACATCATTTACACATTCAATAAACTGTTGTTTTCCATGTTCAATCATAGGTCTACATGAAATAAACCTGTCTTTTGATGTGAGACTTGTCGCAATAGAGAAGAAAATACCCTTATGGTCCGACATATGTGGTTCAATTACTTCCACGATCAAGTTGTTGTTGTTTATGTTAGTGAACAGATTATCTATCTCTGTAGCACTAGTGCTAGTTACTCGTGTATTTTCATTAACTTTTTCCTCTAAATTGTATGTCATGTTTTTTATCACCGATATTAAAATTTAAGTTGAAGTCGCCAACCACAACAATTTGATTATTATATGGTATCATTTCCAGTATTTTGTTTGGTGCACGCAAAAAAACATCAGTATCACCCATAGGAGACCTGTATACACACAAGAAATATATTTTTTCATTAACTAGCTTAATCAAGATGAATTCAGCATGAATATCTACGCATAATTCATCGATTTCCTTAGATTTAATTTTTAACAATTCCCGAGCAAAGACACATACACCACCATGAGCAGACGTGTTTCTACTGTAATATGCTACAAGTTCAAAATTAGGCATAACAATATTTACAATTTCTGATTTAGATACCCAACTCTCGGTGAGAAACAATATATCTATGTTGTTTATATGCAGAAAATATTCTACTTCACTTATTTTGTTGCTTATACTTTGGATATTTAGATAAAAAGCATTCATTTTGTATGTACCTGATTTCGGCTTATTACCCATCCTATCGCCTGTCATTTCGTTTACATTAGTTGTTTTAGTCTTAAGATGAATGGCTTTCGTTAATTGCGTTATTTTTACAAATTGTGAATCGACATGAAAACCTGTGTAATTTTCGAATTAAAAACCTTATATTTTTCCAATTCTAGAAACCATTCCTCAATTTCCATTATATTTACGAATGACTCAAGTTTCAAATTATTAAAATTTTTGAATGCCCAACTAGATCTTGTCAATTCGAAATTATTCACCCCTACTTGCGTTATTCCAACCATCATTCCTAAGTATCAATTAATAGTAAAAATCAAACCTCATACAAAATTGATTACCAAAATTCCAGTTGATAGAAAAAACGGCGACGTTATCATACCAAAACAAAATTTAAAAAAATTGTGAAAATCCCGAAGCCCCTCTCCACAGCAGAAAACGGTCCAGCTTCCGTTAAAATTTCCAATAAAATTGTCGTCATTATCGAATCCAATCAAATCAATACATTATGAAGAAAATAATTCGATGTGACATACAAAAATTTGACATCGACAAACTGATTCAAACATCCCACATGAACGAAGAAGAAATACGTGAAATACTTCGATTATTAGAAAATTTTCCGACATATTTCATTCAGAAAATCGA
The DNA here is from genome assembly GCA_018342105.1 of Gonioctena quinquepunctata. NCBI lineage: Eukaryota > Metazoa > Arthropoda > Insecta > Coleoptera > Chrysomelidae > Gonioctena > Gonioctena quinquepunctata. The sequence goes on along the minus strand of JAFIRS010000359.1, from coordinate 198,062 downwards.
CCACTGATCTGATTTCATGAAGACCAAAGATAAAATACCTGTCTTTACGAAATCTTATAGACACCCTTTCGTCCACAAACCTGAAGTTGAAAAACAAGTCAAATCGATGTTAGAACAAAGTATTATTCATCCAAGAAATTCGCCTTGGTCATCACCGATATGGATTGTCCCAAAAAAGTAGCTGCTTCGGAAAAAAAGAAGTGGAGAATAGTCGTCGACTACAGAGAGGTCAATGAGAAAACAATCGTAACGGATGAAGTCGCAAAATGTAAGTACTTCACGACTTTGGACTTGGCCAGCGGATTCCACCAGATAGAGATGAATACCGAAGATATCCCGAAAACAGCATTCAACGTGGAAAATTGGCACTCTGAGTACCTGAGTATGCCTTTTGGCCTGACGAATGCTTCAGCAATATTCCAGAGGCTTTTGGACAACGTCCTTCGAGGCTTCCAGGACGAAATTTGCCCTTCAAGATTTGTAAATTTGCTTTTGAACTATTTTATTAACAATTCAAGGGATTGAAAAATGATGGAACCAAATAGGTAAAGCTATCATTTTTTTTATTGTTCTGGTTGTCTCATGTTATAATCACTGGAAACTATATGAAAATAAATTGTTTTTATTCTGTACTCCAATTGTTTGAAAAACTCTTATTAACCAGCGCATTGCTTATGACATTATAAAAATTATTTTTTTGAGAATTTGACCATTGATAAACATTATGTTTTTTAGGAAAAAAACGATTTCTTCAAAAACATTTTATTGTTTATTGTTTTTTTTGTCACTCAGAATTAATATTGAAAAACCATTTTTTAAATTATTTATTTTGCTCTGTTTCAAATTCTGACAACAATTTAAAGTTTCTATTTGCTCATTTGATACACAATTTATTATGAACAAATAATTATCGGTACTATTTTTTAGATACTGGAAAAAATTATAAAAACAATCATGTATGACTTTTTCAGAAATTAGGTTTTTTCCAATTTTTTATATAATTTCAAATATTCTCATATTTTAGGCCTGCTATTATTTATTGCAGTGCATATAACTTGTGAACTATAAGTAATACGACAAGGACACTTCAAATCTTTATACTCCATTAAATAATAAATAAATTTGGCTTTTGAAAAAATGGCAAGTTTAAAAACATGATAATATTAGAAAAAATATAAAAAATAGAAAAAAAATCCTCAAGGAGTCGAACATGATTGTTTTTCATGTTATCTAAAAATATATATTACGGATAGACATTTGTTTGTAATAAATTGTGTATTAAATAAACAAATGAACAAAATAAAAATTCAGAATTTGAAAGAGCACTAGAAATATAAATTTCCAACAACAATAAAAATTATTGAATGAAAAATGCGTTTTAACACAATAGATAAATCATTTTTAGAAACGATTTTTATCTTCAAAATCCTAATTTCTAGCAATGGTCCAATTTTGAAGGAGAATTTTTTTCATAATGTCATGACAGTGCATTTGTGCATAGCAATTTTTAAAATAATTGAATAAAAAAATTTAAATGGAATATTTTTATTTTAATTCAATTTATTCAATTTAATCGAAACATTTTTATAATTTTAAATCCCTTGAAATGTTAATGAAAATGTGAAAATTCAGAATAAACAAATTTAATAGAGGTGATCTGTTTCTGATAGGTAATACTTAGAATACGACAAGTTACTAACTGAATAATTTTCGATTCGTGAAAAATAATTTGGTATTACCTACACCAGATAGAGATAGGGATGAATGTGTATGTGTATGTGAATGAAGTGTGAAATGGACACTTCGAGTACCTGCGTATGCCTTTTGGCCTGACAAATGCTCCAGCAATATTCCAGAGGGTCATGGACAACGTCCTTCGTGGCTTCCAGGACAAAATTTGCTTGTTCTATTTTGACGATATTATCGTTTACTCGACTTCCCTTCGAGATTTGTAAATTTGCTTTTCGACTATTTTATTAACAATTCAAGGGATTAAAAAATGATGAAACCAAATGGGTGAAGCTATAATTTTTTTTATTGTTCTGGTTGTCTCATGTTATAATCACTGGATACTATATGAAAATGAATTGTTTTTATTCTGTACTCCAATTGTTTGAAAACTCTCATAAACCAGCGCGTTGTTTATAACATTATCACATTTTTTTTTGAGCTCTAGGTGTCATGGACAGTGTTTTCTTGTTTTAAAATAATGGACCGATCCGTGATGGAGAAGTTCAGTGACACGTTTGGGGGATTTCGTTTTATATAGGATCGGTCCATTATTTTAAAACAAAAAAACACTGTCCATGACACCTAGAGCTGTATTCACAAATATTATTCCCCACAAACAACAAAACGAAGGCCGTTCAAAAGTTAATAAAGTATGTGAAAAGGATATGAACCCCCTATTAACAAGTGCAATGTTTGCCAAGGTATGTAACTTTCATACCTATAATGTAACCCTAACCCCAACATAACCCCCATACGAATCTTTGATTATAATGTACCCTGATTCTACTGCCCTTTTTCAGCACCAAACATTATACTTTCCCCAATGCATCTATAAACAATGAAAATAAAGAAAAAATACTGGAGAAGCCCCTGGCCAGGGGCGAAACGTCTAACTAATTCCCTGATTTTAACTTATGAATCCAAATCCCAAGACCCTCCAAACTGAATATACACACCATTCAAGAACTCACAAATTCAAGAACTCACAAATATAAAAAAAACTATATATATATATATATATATACAGTGCTTTTCTTTAATGTCCCCCGCCCTTTCAGTTTTTGAACGGGTCAACTAAAAAAATTGAAACTTGGGATAATGAAATTGATGCATGAATACTATATTTTGGAGTAAAATTGACAGATGAAACTTTCGAGATGGCGACTGGGCGCCATCTGGGGAAAAATTGAAATAATTGCCTGAATACATCGACGTTAAACTTCATAATTTGAGGAAGAAGCTGAGTTCAGTTTGGAAGATGCTCGAAATGGTTGCCTTGAACTGCTTGACATAAGAACAGCCTATTCGATATTTCACGCCGAACATTTTCGAACACAGTAACGTCGATATTTCGAAAAATATTCATTATTCTCTGCCGTATATCCAATATTGAAGAAGTTTTGTACACCTTTTGCTTCAAATAGCTCAATAAAAAAAAGTCTACAGGTGTCAAATCTGGCGAGCGGGCTGGCCATTCCGTATGACCTGGACGGCCAATCCAACGACCGGGGAAAGTATTATCCAAATAGTTTCTTACTTGTCCGTAGCAATGATCATATTGATAAAGGAGAGCTCTTAGCTGGTATATACTTCGATCTCTCAAGGGCTTTTGATTCCCTGGATCATGATATTTTTTAAAAAAAACTCGAATGCCTTGGCATTAGAGGTATACCTCTGCAGCTTTTCAAATCTTTCCTGACGGGAAGAACCCAACAAGTTACATTACGGTTTGAAATCGACGGTAGAATTCAAGTATTCAACTCCCCTATTAGAAATATCAACACTGGTGTTCCTCAAGGATCTATCCTTGGACCCCTACTATTCATAATGTATGTAAATGACCTACCTGACTGCTTATCAACTCCAGCTGTTTTCCAATATGCCGATGACACATCATGTTTAGTCATGGGAAAAAATCTCGAAAACCTCTCCAAAAAGACAACGAAAGTGACACAGGAAATGTTGACCTGGTGTGACAAGAACAATCTATGCTTGAATACAAAAAAAACAGTGTCATTGCAGTTTAGCAAACGCTTAGAAACAGACAGTAATGTTTTAATAAAACTCGGGAAAAAATCAGTTCCAGTGCGTTCCGACACTAAATTCCTTGGTGTTGAATTGATAGTAACCTTTTTGGCAACCATATTCCCATACTGTAAAAAAGCTGAACAAAATGTATTATGCCATACGTAAATTAATTGACTCTGTGGACATCACGGTATTGAAAATATACTACTTTGCTCATGCCCAGTCAATCCTAATATATGGCCTGATATTTTGGGGAGGATCCAATCTCGCTGATAGAGTCTTTTTGGCACAGAAGCGTGTTATAAGGTGTATGCTAAAAACACACTTTTTAGAACCCTGCATACCGCTTTTTAAAGAACTTGGTGTACTACCACTTCCCTCTCTCTACATATATAGGCTACTTATTTTTGTAAAAAGTAACTCAAATTTATTCATGAGGAATGTGGATGGATATATTTCCAGCGATAGGGTACTACGTTCCTCCAATAATTTGAGAATTCCAATGCACAATTCAGCATCATTTGAAAGGGGGCAGAATATGAAGGAATAAAAGTCTTCAATTCCCTACCTAGAGACCTCAAATCAATTAATTGTATAAATTCATTTAAATATAACGTTAAGGAATACTTACTGGAGCACTGCTTCTATTCTGTTCAAGAGTTCTGTTCTATTCTGTTCTATTCTATTCTGTTCAGCCTCACCTGATTTTTAAAATGTTTTTATGTTTGAATGTATGTGTTATGTGTCCCTTTTCATGATAATGAATTTCTTAACCTACTCCACTCAATAATGTATGTGTTGAGGGTACCCTCTAATGACGTGTTATAGAGGCTTTTAACTCACCTTATTTATTTAATTTTAACTACAAACAAGAATGTTTATATTATGTTGAAATTGTCATGACTTGATATTGAGCATCTGTACTTAACATATTTTATTGCATTGTATTTTAATATAATTTTATATTGAAACTGACCATGTCAATGTCCAATTGGATCCTATGACGACAATAAATATTATTATTATTATTATTATTAATGTGGTGGTGCTCCATCTTGTTGGAATACAATATCCATATTGAATTCATTAGGATTCTGTTCTTCGATCAGGGTCACCTTCAGCTAACTGGTGTACCATTTTGATTTTGAATGGATGATACTTATTCCTCTTCAAAAGTCTCCACACAGTAGGACACACCTCACAAACATTCGCGACGGAGGAAGTAGACTGTTGAGGATTTACTATCATCTTACCAATTATTTGAACTTGCTGTTCTTCCGGAATGGACGGATGACCTGGGGGCTTTTTGTTCTGTACACTACCGGTAGTTGTAAATTTGGTTACAAGTTCCCTTAAATATTTTCTACAGATAGGACGATTCGGGAAACGATCATTAAAAATTCTTTCGGTTTCGTGGAAGTTACGCGTCGCACCGTAAATAAAAATCGCTACGATTTTTTCTTCCAATGGACGAGAATTGGCCATTTTAGGGATAAGTCACGTGGTACCTATTTACTAGTAAAACCGAAAACTAAATGAGAATATTTTAACTGAACAATGATGTTCGTTGTCGTACTGACATTTCTTGTCATTTTTGTTCAAACTAAAAATAACCTATCAAACCTTATCGGGTTGTTGGGATTGCCATATGGCAGAGAAAAACAAATATTTCTAGATGTATCGATATTAATGTGTTTGTATGCAGGTAATTATTCAATGTTCCGCCATTTGTAGTAGGTGAAGATATTGACTTTATATTTTAGGGTTGTGAAGTATTCGGAAGGATGTGTCACAGGACCCCCTTTCAATTTTTTTTCCCAGATGAAAGTTTCATCTGTCAATTTTACTCCAAAATATGGTATTTATGCATCAATTTCATTATCCCAAGTTCAAATTTTTTTAGTTGACCCGTTCAAAAAATAAAAGGGCGTGGGACATTAAAGAAAAGCACTGTATATATATATATATATATATTTTGTTTTGTTTTTGTTTTTCCTTTCTTGGACATAAGGTTCATTTAAAAAAGCAGAGGTTGTTATTTCATGTTATTTATTGATTAATTCCAGACGTTTCAGCCAGGGTTTTGGCCTTTCTCAATGGGTCAGACATCAGCACAATCGTCATGTTAAAGTACAAATTAATGGAAATATTTACCATACGGGCACACAACAGATTAACAACTGAGTGAAAGACTACTACATATCTTGAATGTTTTGATTGCTTTGCAGGTTATGTTTTGAGAAAGGCCAAAACCCTGGCTGAAACGTCTGGAATTAATCAATAAATAACATGAAATAACAACCTCTGCTTTTTTAAATGAACCTTATGTCCAAGAAAGGAAAAACAAAAAAACATATACAGTGGTTCAAGAAAATAAACAACTAACAATATATATATATACACACATATATATATATATATAAATATATATATATATATATATATATATATATATATATATATATATATATATTGTGAAGGTTAGAGTAAAAATATATATATATATAGCTTCGAGTCATTTATTGTCTCTTCATCAGGAACTCTACAATGAATTAAATTGAACATTATAATATTTGAAAACCAATTAGGCATGTGTACTTAAAAGTGAGGTTAAAATCCTTTCACTTGCAGCAAATTATAAATACATGTCAAACAGACAACACTTTGGTAAAGTCATATATAGTTAAACTTTGATCGAAATTGATCAAGATTACTTAAACATAAGTGTATAAACATTTTAAAATTCAAATGGGTCTTATGGAGACATGTTGGATTCAAGGCAGTGGTGCACAATGAAATGATGATTATTGAAGTAATGAAGTTGACATGACAAGTATGAAAATAGATCTACGACCTGTTGCCACATAATGCGATGAAAATAATATCACCAACAATTACATGGTACCAACTTATGTTAATTAAAACGATTTAGCTAAGTCTCATAAGGAGACTGCCAGAGAAAATATGAGTTTTTTAACAATTAAAAAAATTATTAAAAATTTTGTTATATATTAATTTTTAATAATTTTTTTAATTGTTAAAAAACTCATATTTTCTCTGGCAGTCTCCTTATGAGACTTACCTAAATCGTTTTAATTAACATAAGTTGGTACCATGTAATTGTTTGGTGATATTATTTTTCATCGCATTGTATGTTGGCAACAGGTCGTAGATCTATTTTTCATACTTGTCAATTGTCAACTTCATTTACTTCAATAATCATCCATTTTTCATTTGTCACCACTGCCTCTTGAATCCAACATGTCCTCCATAAGAGCCCATTTGGAATTTTAAAATGTTTATACACTTATGTTTAAGTAATCTTGATCAATTTCGATCAAAGTTTTAACTATATATGACTTTACCAAGAGTGTTGTCTGTTGTGACATGGTATTTTATAATTTGCTGCAAGTGAAAGGGATTTTTAACCTCACTTTTGTAAGTACACATGCCTAATTGGTTTTCAAATATTATAATGTTCAATTTAATTCATTGTAGAGTTCCTGATGAAGAGACAATAAATGACTCGAAAGCTTGAATAGAAAAAAGAGTACACTTTTTTTATATATATATATATATATATATATATATATATATAAATATATGTATATTTGAAGTTTATGTGGAAATATAAGGATTTTTAGTTTGATTTCTGACATTATATAAATATGAGACAAAATCAGCTAACCAATTAGCTTTACCTATATTGAGATTGACTAAATCAAAATTGAACCCTATCAATTTGAAACTTTATAATAATTTAAGTTCCGAGATGCGCTCTTTGAATGACTTTTAAGATAAATGTAGAAAAAAATCTCATAGATAATAGTTTCTACAGTGTAGAAGTTTGAATTATGGACCCATATCAATTGTGTTTTTTGAAACTATTGAAAGATCATTTCATTTAGGATTGTTCAGATATCTCACTAAATCAAAATTATTGTATGATGAACAATACGGATTTCTGAAATGTACTGACACTGAGTCTGATCTATTTAATGTCATTTATGAACTTCAATTGAATTTGGACTCGAAAACGAAGTGGACTTGAACCCAAATCATCTGCATACAATGTGGTAAAAGTCTGTGATAGAATCAGGGGTGAGTCACTGTAATTCACCGATTCAAAAACATATATATATATATATTTTTCAATTCTTCCAAATAGTACCTCGTTTTTTTACTTTGGTCAAAAGAACAGTGAGAAAAATTGTCATGCGGTTGGATAAAATGGTACTTTTCCATAAATCACATTAGGTCAAAATTAAGTGAAGTTATATAGTAAAAGATTAGAATAAGTATACGAATAAGTATGCCTACCTTGAACCTCAGGTCACCAATCGGCGGCTTTGCATAGGGTATTCCACTGAAACTGAAAAACTTTCCTCCGTGATAGTCCTCTTGGAGTTGCCCCCGAATTTGCCCATCTTCAACGTTTACTATGATTCCTTTATTCATACTCGAACGAACGACACTGATTCACTGAGAACTCATTGAAATGATAATATAATTGCTGAATTAATTTGGGAGCTGTAGATAGCGTATCGAATTATGTAACAAAGGTCAGAGTTCTCTACCATTTGATATTTTCCGCTTAAAAAATTACAATATTCCGCAACTCTCTGAATGGGAATAATGGACACCATGTGGCGATTTTTGTTATACAAACGTGCGTCAATATATACGGGGTGTTATATGGGGTACGTCAATCTAGTATTCCGCACATGAGGTAAACCTCGTGATAATAACTATACAGGGCGCCATTAACTGATAATCCAATAAATAGAAACACCATTTCACTAAAATTCAACAAAAATTAAAAAACTGCTGAAATTCTGGATTCAGGTACGTAAATGTATGAAGTATCCATTAGGCAATTCTTCACCAGGCCACGACCCTAAAAATTAATATAAAATCCAAAATAATTTGATTTTTCCGATTTTACAAGCTTTTATTCAGTTTCACCTGTTCCGGTGTCCGTCTGTCTGTAATCAAATCTTGCAAGTGAAATTCGACCCACTTGGAATTTGGCAGGTGTTCATAGTTCCCCTGACCATACATTAGGTTTTTTTGAAGATAAAAACAAAATTGTGGCTCTAAGATGGCGGACGAGATTTGTGTTTATAGTCCGATTCGACTCAAAATTGGTATGTGGGGGTTTTTGGAGTCGGAGATTATGAATTTGATTGATGGGACAGATTCCAGAAGTGAGATTGAACCGAGAAGTAAAACCTTCAGCCAACGTGGGAATGGACTACTTTGGCTCCATATATGTCAAGATCGGATGGAGAACAGAAAAACGTTGGGGTGTAATATTCACCTGCCTTGCTGTAAGAGCCATCCACGTAGAAATAGCGCACACATTGAACAGCGAATCAGCTTTAATGACAATTATGAGGATGATATCTGGAAGAGACCAACCGATGACGATTTTTTGCGACAATGGAACAAATATGGTAGCAGCTTAAAAAAATGCAGTCCCGGGCATTGACTATTCAGAAATTGAAAAGAATTACATGTGCTCCAAGGGAATTGACTTCCAATCCATCCCTCCAGGTGCCCCACACATGGGCGGTACGGGGAAAAGACTCAATGGATCTGTAAAACGCATAATTGGAAAGAATCTCCATGGCCAATCTCTGAGAAAAGAAACTTTACTGACGTTTTTTGCCGAAGCTGAGTATCTCGGTAATTCCCGGACTCTGACACGAGTATCCAGTGATCCAGAAGACGTTGAAGCACTCACGCCTAATCACTTTCTACTCGGACCATTGAGCGGCAAAGGAAGTGAATCCTTGATACACCTTAGTTCGGATAGCAATTGTTTAAACGAGAGTAGAAGAAAACGCAAATACCCCTAAACAATTTTTGGAAGCGATGGGTGAAGGAATATTTACCTACGCTCACAAAAAAGAGTAAGTGGACAAGAGATGAAAAGCGTATCAAAACCGATGATGTTGTGATATTAGTTGACGATCGTTCTCCAAGATACACCTGGAAATTCCGTATTATAACCCGATTCTATCCAGGACCGGACGGAAGAATCCGAGTCGTTGATGTTGAAACAGCGACAGGAACGTATTGTCGAACATCTTGGGCTCCTATCTATTCCGCAGGAAATGCTGAATCTGCAATGAACGCATTCGTTAACACTCCATCAACTTTGATTGATGAAGCTACGATATCCAAAAATATACAAAAATCACACCTTGGGTGACAAATGCTTTATTGGAATCAATAGATACAAAGAATAAAATATTCAAAAATACCCTGAAGTATCCCGAAAACGTAGAACTAAAAACGGTTACAAACAGTACAAAAAGGAATACAATTCGTTGTTACAAAAAACAAAGTTTGATTACTATAACAATATCATAATAAAAAATGGTACCAACACAAAAAAATTATAGGAGGTGGGGAACGACTTGAGTAAAGGTAAAAAATCTAAAATTCAAATACGATCCCTCGAAACTGACTCAGATTTGTTGAAAACCAACAAAACTAGTATTGCCAACAAATTCAATAAAAAATTTGCAAAAACCGAAAAAACACTTGCTGATAAAATTACCAGAGACCAGAATTATATTCCAAATAGAAATCTCATTGCAAACTCGTTTGCTTTATTTCTTACGAACGAAAACGAACTGAAAACAATATTGAAAGATTTGAAAGATAAGAAATCAGTGGGAGTTGATGGAATTGAAACCGAGACACTCAAAATTATTGGGGATTTTATCACGGAACCATTATCTCACATACTCAATAAATGTATCGAAAGTGGTATATGGCCGACAACCTTCAAAAACTCCATTGTAGTACCACTTCATAAAAAGGGAGATAAAACAAAAGTAGATAATTATAGACCCATATCATTATTAACGCACTTATCAAAAATCTTCGAGAAACTGACAAAGAAAAGGTTGACTACGCATCTAAAAAAATATAAAATCCTATCTGATAAGCAGTTTGGCTTTAAAGAAAAAACGTCAACAGAGGATGCAATATTGGCCCTAACTGCGTAACTAAACAATGCGTTGAATGAGAACAAGTCCTGTCTGTGTATCTAAATGGACTTATCAAAAGCGTTCGTCACTGTGAGTCACGACCCCTACTTCTGCAAACATTAGAAGAAATGAAAACCTGAAATTGTTTGAGAGCTACATCACCAATAGATGGCAGATCGTAAAGGTAGACGATGTCCTCAGTCAGGAAGAAACTATTGAATATGGCGTGCCTCAAGGTAGTGTTCTGGGACCTCTTTTATTCAATATATATATATATAAATATAAATATAAATATATATATATATATATATATATATATATATATATATAGACGGTTTGTTCTCGTTAAAAAGCAGTGGCGAAATAATTGGATTTGCTGATGACACAGCAATAGTGTACGATGCTGAAAACAGGGACATACTACGAGATAAAACTCAGGCTGACTTCTCACTAGTAAAGAACTGGCTCGAACATAAACTACTAACGGTAAACTTGGAAAAAACCAATTACCTACCGATCAGTTGCAATAAGGTGAGCAGACCGCATTTTGATAACCTTGAAATCGTTACTTCATAAAATCGAAGTTTCTCCATATTACCTGTAGACAAAATCAAATACTCAGGTGTAATCATTGATAGTTATCTGAAATGGAATAATCACATTATGTATGTTATGAAAAAACTACAGAGCATCATTTACAAATTCAGATACCTCAAGAAAATTTCATCATTCAAGCATATGAAAACACTATATTTTGCTTTAGTCGAAAGTCACTTGCGTTACGGCATAGTAGGTTGGGGAGGGGCCCTATGAACACACTAGAGATTATCCAAAACAGATTCCTGAGATTGATTTTAGAAAAACCCCACCGATATTCTATAGATCTTTTATATAAGGAATGCGGGATACTGGATCTGAGACAACTATATTGTTTGAATGTTATATTGAAATATAGAAAAATAGAGAATCACGCCAGTTTACCTACGCATAATTATGGTACGCGACAAAGACACCACTATGTTATTCCACAGATGAGCAGATCCGTTTGTCAGCGATCATTTTCTTATATACCACCCTAGGCGTTTAATTTTATTCCAGACCATATAAAAGAAATAATGAACTTTACCATGTTTAAAAATAAGGTTAAAAGATTCATTCACGGAACACCAAGAGCCAAATGTAATGAGATCGTTGAACCAAATTTCCACTACTCATTCATTTTATTTATACTTGCCTTTTTAATCTCTCATGCACGGATTTCATTTCCATAACTATTCCAAATTGTTTGTACTGTTGAAATGTTCTTATTTTTACACGCTTTATTATTAGCTTCACTTGTATGTTTGTTTGTTTGTTTGTTTGTAACCGACTCCTTTGGGCGCGATTTTGACCCACTTCCAGAAGTCCGAATGATTTGAAATTTGGCAGGTGTACATAATTCCGATGACAATGCATTAATAAATTTTTGTGTGAAAAAAAAACAAAATGGCGGCTCCAAAATGGTCGACGAGTTTTGTGGTTATGGTCTGATTCTATTCAAAATTGGTATGTGGGGTTTTTGGGGTCGGATATTATGATTTTTTGTAAAAATTGGAAAATTCAAGATGGCGGCCGAATTTTGTGATTATGGTCTGATTCTATTCAAAATTGGTATGTGGAGGTTTTTGGGGTCAAATATTATGATTCTTCTGTGAAAATTGGAAAATTCAAGATGGCGGCTTTTGAATGGCGGCTGAGTTTTGTGATTAGGGTCCGATTCTATTCAAAATTAGTGTGTAGGGGTTTTTGGGGTCAAATATTATGACTCTTCTGTGAAAATTGGAAAGTTCAAGACGGCGGCTTCAAAATGGCGGCGGAGTTTTGTGATTATGGTCTGATTCTATTCAAAATTGGTATGTGGGGGTTTTTGGGGTCGGAGATTATGATTAACTGATTTGATAAGATTATTCCATTTTTTTATTTGCAAAAAAATTATAAAAATAATAGTTTAAAAAAATTAAAAAAACACGCTTTTATAAATAAACCACACTAAAGAGTGGGAAATAAATAATAGTTTGAAAAAACTAAAAAACATGCTTTTATAGAAATCCAGACTAAAAAAATAGAAATAAGAAAAAAATGTATTTTATTTAAAAAAAAGCGTGGGGTGCATGGTATCAATAATTTTATACACACCGAGGCGATACCATGCACCCCACGCTTTTTTTTAAATAAAATAAATTTTTTTCTTATTTTCTATTTTTTTAGTCTGGTTTTCTATAGAAGCGTGTTTTTTAGTTTTTTCAAACTATTATTTATTGTGTTGCTTTGGTATAACTGTGTTATTCCATTCATATTCATATTTTTATGTGTGGTGCTTATTCCGTACTGTACTTGTATTGCATTGAATATTTTTTATGTAGTTAAGTAAGGTATTTTATCTAGAAATTTGCTCACTTATCGAGTATGTATCATTTATGCATTTTATTTCATTACTGTATACATTATTTTCTTTCCATTGATAAATGATATTATTATTATTATTTACCAAAATTTTCAGACTGGAACTAGAAAATAAGCCAGAAAATGATCTTTCCAGAGTGGGAAAAATGTTGATACTTTATTAGTTGTTCTTTTAGTTCCCTTACTATTTATTCCATATTCATTTACAGTTTATTCCTGTAGTATGAAAAAAAAAGAATTATTGTAGAAAGTCAGTTTTTTTATGTAATTGCCAATAAAAACATTCAGAAAAAGTCTTCGACTGATGAAAGTTATTAAATTGAGAAATAGCTCAAACACTTTTATTCTCGTTATTCTCCATTTAACATTTCTTTCTAATCATTATGAATGAATGAATCTTCAAAACGATTCCTTAGATTTTGGAACGATAATTGTTGTAACTTTCTACGTTGAAAATTCGAATATAACATAAATTTTCGTAGTTTGATTCAGTTTTAAATATGATTCGGGAAATATTCTCATCAAATATCATTCGTGCTAGAGGATTTTATCGCTTTTTTTTTATTTTCCCTCTGGGAAATTTAACATGTGCAATTTGCAATCAGAGATTCAACCACTGAAGCTTCGCTTTCGTGGTTTATTCAGATAATAAGACCGAAAATTGAACTCGGTAAAATTTCCAGGCAAAATGCTTTCCCGAAAATTTGAAATTTTTTTGAACGATAGAACCCTTATCACTTATGATATTACCAATGATAAAACCCCTAGCACTTATGATCTTACTCTCGATAAAAGTCAAAACAAGTCGCGTTGCTATAAACAAAATCCATAACAACCGTAAACAGTACAGCGAGTCATTTTGTCTCCCAATAATAATTCGAACTACTTTCTTTTTATCAATTTTTGTTGAATATTTTTCGATCAAGAATACACAACGGTAAAAAGGCTTTACCTGATCATGGAATTAATCAACATTTTTCACTCACAGGTGAAGCATCTTTTTACCGTTTCATATAATAAATAACTATTGGTGCCTGAACATAAATCGTTTGTGAAAATGAGAAATCTATACACATTTGTTTCATTCCTACTTCCAAGGAATCTGAGGAATGTGGTTTATTGTATAAAAATATAGATAACAAATTATTAATGTATACTCATTTTACCTACTGCTTATATTCTTGATAGATCTATCCCAAAATTGAACCCGTTCTTGTTCCAAGTTTCCTGTTATTGTCAAAATTTTATCAATATCCAAGATGTTTCCAAAGTCGTCACTTTTCATTGGGTGCCACGAAACATCATCCAGCGCTCCATCTCTCTCCGGAGTGGGGTTACCATATTTCGCGAAATTCGTCCACATTTTCACAATTCTCTTTATGTGCTTTTCTTCCTCACTGCCCTTCGCTGGGACTGGGGTACATATATTGGTAAAGAGATAACACAGTTCGTCTCCATGTGCTACACCTTTACACCTATCACAAAGTTTATCTGTTAAACTTTGAAAATATCCAGTGAATTTGTGTAACAGGGACATAACGATATATGTTTTGAAGTACTTCGCTAAACACATTTTCTTGAAGGCATTCAGTGCGGTATCCAAACTCATGCGGTACATGTAAACAGGTGATTTTCCGTGATCTAGGAGCATGTGGGCAGTCTTCTGGGTCCCATAGACGCAGCTGATGTCCCCATACACCTGAAACGCATCGAAATTAGACAAGAAAGTACCCAAGTATGTTCCTCCACACCCATCATGAAAAACAACGTTTTTGAATTATCCCATCTTGCGAAGAATGTCATTTCCATGTTGAAAAAGAATGCATTTTCAATCTAAGGGAAGTATTTTAGGTATTTTTCAATGGAAATACTTCCTATTGGTCCCGTCAGAACAACAAGACTTTCAATAAGTTTTGATATATCTTCACCGATCATGGTCCCCACAACCCAAAATTATCAGCAGTTCAAATAAATATATATATATATATATATATATATATATATATATATATATATATATATTAGCGGACCCGACAGACGTTGTCCTGTCCAAATTTCTATGTTCCCTGAAATGTTTTTCCCGAAAACTCTCGTCCGCGAAGAATTTCTTTTTTTCTATGTTTTCCTTTATGTTGTTCCATCAAGATTATGCTTTTGACTCCTTCCGCTTCCTGTTGTCCCGTTATCTCGTTTTCCCGTTATCCCGTTATCCCATTTTCCTGTTACCCCTTTTATCTTCATCTCGTTATCCCGTTTTCCCGTTATCCTCTTTTCCTGTCATTCCGTTATCCCGTTTTTTCGTTATCCTGTTATTCCCGTTATCCCGTTATCCCATTATCCCATTATCCCATTATCCCGTTATCCCGTTTTCCTGTTATCCCATTTTTTCTTTATCCCGTTATCCCTTATCCCCTTATCTTGTCATCCCGTTATTCCGTTTTTCCGTTTTTTCGTTATCCCGTTATTCCCGTTATCCTGTTATCCCATTTTTTTTTATCCCGTTTTCCCGTTTCCTTTCTGTCTCCCGTTTTCCCGTTTTTCGTTATCCCGTTATCCCGTTATCCCTTATCTTTCAGTTATCCCGTTTTCCTGTTATCCCATTTTTCCTTTATCCCGTTAACCCGTTTTCCCCTTATCCTGTCATCCCGTTAACCCGGTTTCCCCTCATCCCGTTATCCCGTTTTTTCGTTATCCCGTTATCCCGTTTCCCTGTTATCCTGTTTTTTATATGAAATTAAAAAAAAAAAAAATAGGGTTTGATCGTAGAAAGGTGAAAATTAAGAGTAATATGAATCTTTTTATTCTAAGTCATGACAAAATAAAAATAAAAATTTTGTCAAAAAAATAGGGGTTGATCGTAGAAGGGTTGTATGTATTATTGAATGCTGTATCATAAAAAAATAAAAGCAGAAGAATTTTTCGAAAAAAATAAAATAAGGGGTGGACCACCCTTAACATTTAGGGGGGGTGATTTGTGAATATAAACCATCCAGGGCGCCATCCAAACGCATACAAAAAAATTCATTCAAATCGGTCCAGCCGTTTAGGGACGTGCCACACACGTACAGTAGAATTATATATATATATATATATATTATATATATATATATATATATATATATATATATATAAAGATATATATATATATATATATATATATATATATATATATTTTTCTTTAGTTTCTTGACCACATATATATTTTCTTCAATTTCTTGGAATAAAGGTCTGATTCAGTCTATTCAAATAATTTCTCTCAACTACGTTTCGACATGGTATTTGTCATCTTGAGGTTAAAAAATTATATTATTTGAATTGTGCGTTCGCATCGTACGGACGTTATTGTGGATGTCTGACTTCGACGAAGTTAACAGGAATGTTTTGTTTTTGGCAGTATCTAGTTCCCAGCCGAATATATTTTTTTCTTTAGTTTCTTGACCACATATAAATTTTTTCAATTTCTTGGAATAAAGGTCTGATTCAGTCTATTCATATAATTTCTCTTAACTACGTTTCGACATGGTATTTGTCATCTTCAGGTTAAAAAATTATATTATTTGAATTGTGCGTTCGCATCGTACGGACGTTTTTGTGGATGTCTGACTTCGACGAAGTTAACAGGAATGCACAATTCAAATAATATAATTTTTTAACCTGAAGATGACAAATACCATGTCGAAACGTAGTTAAGAGAAATTATATGAATAGACTGAATCAGACCTTTATTCCAAGAAATTGAAGAAAAAAAATATATATATATATATATATATATATATATATATATATCCATAGGTATAGAATCAATTCAGTTCTAGCGAACAGGTTGATTTCTATTGTCAATTTGACAATTTACAGTATGAAAATAATACCCCCTTCTTGCACCCCCTCTGAATTATGAGCACCCCCTCAAAAATTTTGAATGTGAAGGGGGGTCGTGTGGCACCTTCTTCGATAGGGATTTCCATTCTCTGTTCAGTAATATTGGGTTTTTCAAATTTGGTGCAATCATAACTGAGAAAACATATTTTGGAAATGAAAAAATTTGATACTTTACGTAGAATGAAGGAAATAATGTCACATAATGGTTAGGAATTATTTTTCAAATTATTTTACAATTAAATCAAATGTTCAAACTGACCACCATTTACTTCTTGACAATAAGCAAGTCGATCTTGGAATTCTCGTACAACATTTTGTAGGACCTCAGGGGTTATGTTGTTAATTTCTTCCGTTATCCTAACTTTTAAATCTGCACTATTGCCTTGTCTATTGAAATATACTTTTGATTTCAAATAACTCCATAATAAATAATCGAGGGGAGTCAAATCGGGAGATCTCGGCGGCCATTCAATCGTTCCACGTCTTCCAATCCACCTATTGGGAAAAACTTCGCTCAAATAATCTCTACCAATAGGTTTGTAAGGCGGTGGAGCTCCGTCTTGTTGGTACCAAATTGATCTATCATTAACATCAGGAAAAAGTATTTTAAAAGTAAGCTGTAAAAAGTTCATCAAAAAATCTAGATAAACCTCACCATTAACTGTGCCTTAAAAAAAATAAGGGCCAATAATTTTGTTGTTAATGATACCAGCCCAAACGTTCAATTTTTTGTGAGCCTCACACATCCAATGATGATTTTCTCTGCCCCAATATCTACAGTTTTGTCTATTGACCGTTCCATTCAAATGAAAAGTAGCTTCCTCAGAAAAACTAATTTTGTGTATGAACTGCAAATCTGCTTCCTTCTGTCCATCATCAGTTCACAGAATTGTTGCCTTCTATCAGGATCATCCCCATTTAACTCCTGAACCAACTGAACTTCATAAGGATGGTATTTTTCTTCATGTAAAGCTCTCAATATCGATCATTTACTTATATCATTGTCGGCGGCAAGTTGTCTACTTGTCATATGCTGTCATATGTTTCTCAATCGCTAACAGTACATCTAACTTTTTTCCTCATCCAATTTAACATTTCGACCTGGTTTTTGAATAGTTTTATGATCACACATAATTTTTCACAGAGCAGTTCGATTTCGATGATTCTTTTTTTATTGGATAGGATATACTTCGAAATTGAATTTGACAGAAAAATGTATCCCTTAAGGGTAGGAAAATGGGTGATATTTATCGTTCATCCACTGAATTTTTTCCCATATACTCTTAACTTTGTACTGGGTTATCCGATTTGAATGATTCTTTTTTTAATGGACAGGGTGTACTTCAGAGTTGGTTATTTCTGGATTTGGAAAGGAATAAATCACCCCTAAGGTTAGAAAAATAGGGGATTATTAATTTTTCATCTGTGAACCCATTCTGTTGGAACTTGGTACACATATAGGTAGTTCTGATGACACTACAGCATAATGGATACCTGGAGTCAACTGATTAGATAGTTATTAGTTGATTTCAGCAACAAAAAAGTGAAAAATAAAAACTTTTAACAAAGAATTAAACCGACGAAAAAATCAAACTATAAAATAAACCTCCTTAGTCTTAACGATAATTGAGCTCCTAAACTAATGTGAGTAACTAATTTTGAGTCGGCGCCAAACAAACAATTAACGAAGATCATTATATTACTTTGAAGAAGTAATCAAAACGCCGCTGTGCATCGCGCTGCCATCATTTTAGGCTTTACCTAATTCAATTGCTAGTTTGTTTGGCGCCGACTCAAAATTAGTTACCTCAATTTAGGAGCTTAGTTATTAAGACTAAGGTTTATTTTATTTTTTGCTTTTCAGTTCCGTTTCTCGCCGGTTTAATTTTTCGTCAAGAAGTTTTTATCAATTGTATGTTTGTGACCAGGATGGTTCTCATTACACTTCTCCCTTAAACTTATATTCAATTACGATGACTTAAGTTTGAAAACTTAAGAATTTTGTCCTTGGAATTGTGGGAAGTACATTTGACAGATGACAGTTTTCATTAGATTGATCATTTACAAATCTGGGTTCAGTGTGCCATGGATATTCTTTTCATGATTCTGATATCTCCATAGTTGTGTGTTCCATGTCAATCTACTTCAACGTTCACTTGTCAATCTTGTCATGTAGGTCCAGATATCACACCTAAGTAATGGCTTGATTCGACATCTGACCATGGTAAGGTTAACATGTGGCGTCAACCGGTTGGAGGTCAAGTAAATGTATATTGTGAATGTCTGCCGTTTCATAACGTGCAATACGAAAATAAACTGAAAATTGTGAATGTTGAAAAAAGTTTTGTGTATGAAATAGACCCTTCCTTCTCTACGCCAGTAACCAGGCTGGGTGGCAACGGATTTGTCGGAACAAGGGGCGCTCGGGCACTCGTGGTATCACTTTGAGTGAGGTATTACCGTATTACCGCACGAGGCCTTCAGATCTGTGTAGATAGTTATATAACTGAGCACAAAAAAATGAACTGGAAGAAGAAGAATAAATAATGGCTTATGGAGAAATCGAAATGTAATTTCAAGCCTCATCCTATGTTATTTTTCGGAAAAATAATGTAAGCGAATGTAATATGAATGATCTATTGGTTGTTCGTCTTGAGCAAAACTATTTTCAATGACATCGATTAATTCTAAATATATCAATTCTTTATTTAATACAAGACTTATAAGGAACATGGATATATTACATAAATAAATGAAGTTGAATAAGAAAAAAAAAAAATTAAACAAGAGTAACCAACACAATACATTAAAAACTGAACAAAAATATAACCTTGAGGTTTGATTATACAAAAAATATAATAAATCTATATCACAACATCCATGATTATATATATATATATATATATATATATATATATATAATCATATATCATTTGTGAGATTTAACCTGGCCTTGTGACAAAAAATGTATATCGGAATATCTTATTATTTTCAGATATAATGTAGGTGGCCAGGTCATTGTTGTATATATAGACTCAACGAAGGCGTTCGAAAGGGTAAACCATGATATATAATGCTCTTTTCCCAGTTATTTCACTCAATGATTTAATCGTAACGTTTGAACCTCTCTTAACAAGGAGACATTCTTATATAATAATAAAATTCAGACCCAGAATAGCTATTTGTGTATTGAGATCGCAAAGTAATACTTTACCGCTTGAGAAAAAAGTTTGACAATGTTTTGAAAGCGGCAAAGTTTTTGCGCTCGAATTACACTCAAGATTTTTTATACAACCGCAGATTTTACAAAAATATTCGGTAAAAATTAATGGTTGTTGATAACCTCAAATTTGACAGTTCAGATTTTGAAACGTGCGAGCATTACTTTGCGCTACACATGTGAGTTATTCTAAAAAAAAAACAATAAAAAATTACTTTAGTACCTATTTAATTAGTTATTTACATATTATTGTGTCACTTTATGATTTAAATCTATGTCTATGTCAATATCTAAATGTTTTTGAAATTCTTCTTTCTTCTTTAGTGGTGAAAAACCAGGCGAATTATTACTCGGTATTAAATGTCTGTGTTTGATAACATATATGTAATATTTTGAAGCGATTTTATTAATTCCTCTTCTGGGAATATTATTATATTTGGTCGACATCTGTGGTAGACTCCTCTGAATGTTGTTGAACAAAACATTTTTCGACAGATGTTGGTCGCAGTTTTCAATTAGCGCAGTTAAGTATATTAAACTGGAATGACGTACTTCACAATTACATATACATAAGTACTTTTGAAAACTTTCTATTATCAGATAATTATTACAATCAATTTATTAAACACAAATAGCTGTTTCAAAAACTTTTTGATACGTCAAATAATCATTTGTTTATTTTTCTTGACAACAGCGGCAAGCATGGCCTCCTATCATGTCCAAACACAATACTCGCCTGTGCTATGCGAAAGTTATAAATATAATTATTTTGAATCAGATTTTTTTTTATTTCTACTACCTTTAGTAGTACAAAATAGTTAAAAAATAAAAGAAGAATAACCACCAACCAATTTTTGAACTGTTTTCGTAACTAAAGTTGGTAGTTTTGTATTTATTTAACGCGATAATTTGGGCATCAATGTAATTTATAGATAATGTGAATTATTTACTAAATATACATTTCTACCATCTTTAGTATAATGAAAAGTTTAGAAAATGAGAGTTTATAATATAATAACTATTTTTAATTACTTTCTATAACTAAAGTTTGTAATTTGCTTTATTTATCGCTCTATTTATCGTAATATACATAGTTACATGATGTAGAATCTAAAATTCAATTACCTATAAAAAAGTACATTTCTACCACCTTTAGTGGAAGGAAACTCCCTCAGAACGATGTATTAGACTTTCCGAACAAATACTTTTGTTATTTTGTATAACTTAAGTTTGTAATTTGTATTTTAACACTATTTAACGTTCAACGGAACATGCAAAGTGTAGGTGAAGTAGTTAATAAAAAAAGATTTAATAAAACCGTGGCTAATATACCAGCTTATTTCATTATAATCATTATTATGTATGTACATTTGGATCTTATATTCAGACAGATTAACAGATATGTAAATAACACAAATAACATGATAACACAATAACATAATATCATATTAATGTTTTTTTAAATACAATTATTACCTATATCCAAAAACTATCATTTTTCTTATCATTTACAATATTAAAGGTAAATGTGCAATTTTCACAATTTTTTATGACAATTTTAGATGAAGTTTCTGGTGGTGACTGAACCAGGATATTTTCAGAGCTTCCTGCTTCCACGATAATTGGTGGTTTATTTACCGTCGGCGTCGATGTCGGTCCCAAAATTCTTTCACATGTAGAAATTTTGTTAGTAAGATTTTTATCTATATAACCTTCTGCTATGTTATTACTCTTCCATCCTCCATGTTTTTCTCAATTGCGTGATATCGCCTCCTCCATTAACTGAAAGAGTGGCAAAAGTTCGCCTGAAGCAATGGCCTGTATACTTCTGGAAGTCCAAGATAATGCGCTATATTTTTTGTAACTTTTGCATTATAATTGATTCTAACTACTTGATTATGGCATTTACAATTCGAATATTTTGAAAATAGTCTAGGTATTTTACAATGTTTGGGGCTGATGTTGATATATTTTCGATAAATTGATATATAGTTCAGTGTTGCATTATTTGTATGTTTCAGAATCAGGTATTTTCACAAGGGGGATTGTCTCCTTATCTTCAATGTTATCCATTACCATCTTGACAAGTTTGTCCCTTCTACACGCTCCAGCGATACGGAGCTCGGCGAGCGGCAAAGTAAAAAAACGCTCGCTCCTCGGAAAAGTGCAACTTTGCGCTTTCTTTTTGGAGCGCAAATATGGTACTTTTCGCTCGGTTGTTGAAAAAAATATTTTATGAATTTTCTATATCTTGATTTGCAATACGACCATGTGTACGAAGGCGTATAAGGGCCAACAACAAAATATTTTTAAAAATATTAGGAATTGTCACTTCAAAGTGACAATTGTCAGTTCGAAGTGACAATTGTCAGTTCAAAGTGACAATTGTCACTTCAAAGTGACAACTGTCAGTTCGAAGTGACAATTGTCACTTCAAAGTGACAATTGTCAGTTCGAAGTGACAATTGTCACTTCAAAGTGACAATTGTCAGTTCGAAGTGACAATTGTCAGTTCTAAGTGACAATTGTCACTTCAAAGTGACAATTGTCAGTTCGAAGTGAATTGTCAGTTCAAAGTGACAATTGTCAGTTCGAAGTGACAATTGTCAGTTCTAAGTGACAATTGTCAGTTCAAAGTGACAATTGTCACTTTGAAGTGACAATTCCTAATATTTTAAAAAATATTTTGTTGTTGGCCCTTATACGCCTTCGTACATGTGTTATATACATACAATGATATGAAATAAACATACAATGATTATACAAAACTGTCTTATTGCCACCAACAGTTGGAACATTGTTTCAGGTAGGTAGGTATGTTATGACTGAATTTCTTAGACCTGTGATATTTCTAAAGCTCGGGGCAAGGGCTTCAATTGCGTGGCAGTAATACTGTTAATATTGTTTTGATACATTTTTTATGGATTTGCAGACAAATGTTTGAGGAATATACTATATTGATTTTTGAATAATATAAATTTTGTTCTTTGTTGCATCTCAGGTGTTTTCCAAGAACGAGGTTCCGTAGTGACGTATGAGAGATGTTTTTATTCGTTTAATGATTTCTTTCAATACGTTACTCATAGCCTTCTATATACTGTACAGTACTCGTATGAAACATTAGTATATTTAGATTTTAATGTGTTATGTATGTATTTATTTGTATGTGTACGTTTTTTGACTCTGACTATTCCTATAAAATGTATATTGTCAAAAAGGAAATGAATATTATATAATTTATTTTTCCAAGATCAATTAAATTAATTGATACCCATGAATAGCTCTTTATAAAAAAGTGTTCGTTAAAATAATCGTAGATATTAGAATAAATATTTTTCAGAGTTCTGATTATGAGAAAGTTATTCAAATTATTCTTTTTGAATTATGTTTGACTGAACGTAAACATTTTTCCTCCTCTGCAAACATTTTTCCTCCTTCTCCGCAAACATTTTTCCCTGATTGGATTCAAGTTATTTTTCTTTCAGTTCTTCGTTCTCTTCAATATATTTAATTTCGGCCAATGCTTCTGGAGTGGTAGAAGTTGAAAAAGATTCTCCAAATCTGAAACTGCATTTAAAAATATTATACATATTTAAGAATTAACAAAGACATTTTTAACTATAATTCAGTTTTAACTCACTTTTCGTTGGGTCGTTCATTCTGTTCATCTCTCACAATTTCCAAAATTGCTTCTGGAGCTATAGTTGTTGGAAATGATTCTTCCAATCTGAAATAAATTGTCATTTATATGAATTGGTTGATTGATTGAAGGTGTAGAAGGAGGACATTATTGCCAGTTTCTCTCAATATCACAAACATAATATTTATCAGAAGAAAACATTGCTTATAGTCGTCTCAAATAATACTGGAACTTTTATGTTCTACAAAATTACATACCTATTCTTATGACTTTTGGGAATCATCAAATTCCATCAAATCTGGTGCCGCAACGGTTGATATAGATAAAAATTTTGTCGACCCTGAAAAATTTTGAAATTTTAATGGATTTTTGAAAGAATTCATACAGATCTCAAAGAAAAAATCTACTTCACTACCAGTTTGATTTCTCTATTGAATAAAATGTAAAACCCCATTTATACTCACATTTCGCGTTGATCAGTTTCTGTATCCCTATCAGATTGCGGGGAATATCCGTTTCTACGATGTGTGTAGGTTGGGAAGGGTCATTAGTAACTTCATTCTCAATAAATGGTAGGTATAACATTTTTCTTCATAAGAGTTCTTCCTGGCGAATGAACAATGTCATTTGGTGAAAAATGGTTGGAACATATGTAGGAATATCTTTTCAATATGTTCCTGTCTTGACCATAAGTTCAAAACATTCTCATTAGAAGGAAACCTACAAAATATATTTTTGTTTGATTATATGTCTCTTCCAAGTTACGCCTATGTGTTTACCTGTGGAATGATACATCAGCATCTGAGGATTGGAACAGTCCACAAACAATGCAGTTTATTACCATTTTCAAAGTCACTATTAACACCAAAGATATACAGGGTGATTCAAAAGTAATTCGACAAATTTCAGGAGATGATTCCTCACAATATTCTGAGATGAATTGTCCAAATAAATATATGTCCGGAAACGCTTCGTTTCCAAGACACAGGGTGTTAAAGTTTTATTTTTATTTTAGTTTTTTTAATAACTTTCGAAATACTGACTTTAATTGAACGAAAATTGGTATTGAGAGGTTTTTTGAGGTGTCGAATTAAAACCTGATGTTATTGTTGCTCTTTCTTGTAAGGGGCGCCACCTTTTTTTTTTCTTTTTTGAAGATTCATAACTTTTTTGAGCGTATTTCTAGTACATTTTTAAGTAGAAAAATCAATTCTTCCATCATATCTACCTGAAAAAGCTACCCTCGTTACAAGTCGCTACAAGCAACCGTTTTCTAGATATTTGGACTTGAAAATTTCAAGTCGATTACTTGTTAATCGATGCGTGTTGAAGTTATTACCATTATTTTGCATTTTTCACAAGAATGCTTAGGAAATGAATTTGACGTTTAAGTAAGTAGTTTTGGTTCTTTTGAATTCTATTTATTTTTACTCCTTTGAAATAATTATTTTTGTATCAAGGGTGCAAAATCTGTATTTGTTTCAATAAAATTTGTAAGAAATATCAACATTTTATTTCAAGAAATCTTGATTATGTAGAATAAAATAAAATGAAAGAAACTAAATTGTATTCAAATAAATTATTCAAAGTGTCCACCTTCAGCAAAGATACAGGCATTCAGCCTTCTAGTCATTGAATCTCGTATCCGCTCAAAAATTATTCGGTTTCTTAGATTTTCTTCGTTCGCTACTGGAGTTTTATGAACTAGTGACTTCAAATGTCCCCAGAAATAAAAATCTAGTGGGTTTAGATCTGGGGACCTTGGTGCCCACGCCTGGTTAGCTTCTTCTACACCCCTACCGATCCATAGATTTGGATAGACAGTGTTCAGGAATTCCCTGGCTACAACGCTAAAATGGGCCGGAGCCTGATCATGCTCAAACCACATGCGAATACGAATTTCTAATGGTACATTCAGAAGTATTCCCGGCAATTCATTTTCTAAAAAGTATCTGTAAGTTGCGCCATTTAGTCGGAACGGAAGAAAGAAAGGACCTATCAAGAAATTATCAATTATTACCGCCCATACATTTACAGAAAATTGATACTGATAATGTCTTTCACCAACTGCGTGCGGATTTTCCAGAGCCCAAACATGGTTGTTATGAAAGTTTGTAATAGCATTTCGAGAAAAGTTTGCCTCGTCCGTGAAGAGTTCATATCTTAAAAATTGAGGATTTCCAGCTAATTTTCTCAAAAACTACTGACACATAGTAATGCGTTGGGGAAAGTCTCGTGGCAAAAGATCTTGTACCTTCAGAATATGGTATGGATGAAATTGTTGGTCCAAACTGTGGACTGAGTAGAATTGAGAGCTTCAGCAATTATTCTTGTACTTGTTTCTGGATTCTCCTCGAGAGCGTTCAAAACAGCTTTGTCCAGTTCCGGGGTTCGGACTGCTCGTGGTCTTCCAATAATATCAGCTGCCCTCTTAAAGCTACCTGTTTCTGCCAAACGATGGTGGAGACTAGTAAATGTTGGAGCTGAAGGCAATGCTCGATTAGGAAATCGCTCTTGGTAAATACGTCTTGCTTCGCGCGCATTACCATCCGCAAGGCCATGAACATATACATAGCATATCGGCTAAATGAGCATTATTTTCCAAAATTAGTGTTTTAAAACTTACAGATACTTCAACAAAACAACGAAACGTTTAACTGTCACATAATATTTAATTACCAAAACTACTTACTTAACATCAAATTCATTTCGTAATCATTCTTGTGAAAAATGCAATATAATGGTGATGGAGTTATTACACGCATCGATTATCAAATAATCGACTTGAAATTTTCAAGTCCGAATATCTAGAAAACGGTTGCTTATAGCGACTTGTAACAGGGGTAGCTTTTTCACGTAGATATGATAGAGAAATAGATTTTTTTACTGAAAAATGTGCTAGAAGTACGCTAAAAAAATTTATGAATCTTCAAAAAAGATAAAGACGTGTAGGTGGCGCCCCCAACGAGTAAGAGCAATATTAACATCAGGTTCGAAGTCGACCTCTCAAAAAACTTCTCAATACCAATTTTCGTTTATTTAAGGTCAATATTTCGAAAGTTATTTAAAAAAAACGAAAATAAAAATAAAACTTTAACACCCTGTATCTTGGAAACGAAGCGTTTCCGGACATATATTTATTTGGACAATTCATATTAGAATATTGTGAGGAATCACCTCCTGAAGTTTGAAAAGTACTTTTGAATCACCCTGTATAGTTTGGCTCAAATAAAGCTTCATTGGGACGGATGTTGAGAAATATCTTGTTTCCCCTTCTCAAGCGTATATTTTTTTATGTATGACCACGCATAACTTCTTACAGAGCAGTTCGATTTCGATCATTTTGTTCAAGGATTTGGACCACTCCTAAGGGTAGGAAAATGGGGGATGATTGTTGGTTCACCCAATGAAGTTTTACTTCTCAACCGATTCTACCACGCATAACTCTGTACTAGGTTATACGATTTGGGTATTTCTTTTTTATTGTATAGGGTATGCTTCGAAATTGGTCCCATTTGGATTTGAAAAAAAATTACTTTCCTAAAGGTATAATATAGGGGATGATTTTTTGATTTTACACCTGTGATCCGATTCTGTTGAAACTTGGCACACATATGTAGTTCTGATAACACTACAACATAATGAAGGCCCGGAGTTAATTTGATGATGGAGACAGAAGACAGTCGATGGATCTCCTCAACGGTTCACAGCAGCTGCCTCAGGTTTGATTAACTGACTCACTGATTGATTGATTTATGATCAACGCCCAGATCAAACCGCTGGTCCTGAAAGCTAAAATTTTGATAGCATATTTATCTGATATTCCTTCCCTTAAGGGGTGAAAAGGTGGGTAAAAAGGGGGTGGAAGTGGGGGTACAGTTGGTTTAGAAATCAGAGTTATGGAAATTGGTATTTGGCCTCTTCTTCACGAATGAGGATAAATGTGTTTCAGGGTTTTCGAAAATTCAACCCTAAAGGGGTAAAATGGGGGTTCAAAGTCTGTATAGTCAGCTTTGAAGTTAGGATAATGAAAATTGGTATTTGGTGATCTTTGTTACGAATAAAAAATATGTGTTTTGTTGTTTTTGGATAATCAGCCCCTAAAGAGGTGAAATAGGGGTTAATTTGGGATTGAAAGTATGTATAGGAATTCCGTTAGTTTTCAAGTGTGGGTCATTATTATGATTGGCACTTGAAGTCTTTGTTGCAAATAAAAGAATCATGTATTTCAGTGTTTTTAGAAATTCAACCCCTAAAAGGATGAAATGGGGGTGAAAATTTGTAACGGAGGTTCCGTTAACTTTCAAATTAGGTCATAAAAATTCATATATGAGGTTTTTGTAAGGGGTAAAGAACAACCTGTGTCAGTGTTTCTATGAATGCAACCCCTAGGGGAGTGAAACGGGGGGGTGGGAGTTTGTAAGGGTTCCGTAAGTTTCGAAGATAAAATAAAAATTGCTATTTGCAGTCTTTGTTACAAATAAAAAAATACGTCTTTCAGTATTTTTAGAAATTGCATCCCTAAAAGTTTGAGTGAATTTGTAATCGTCGTCACAAAAAAAACAAAGTTCAACGCGGACGAAGTCGCTGGTACCAGCTAGTTATAGTATATAACAGTTAATAGTTAAAGTAAGGTAGGTAAGTTGGTATTTTGAAAGCAATCCAAATTAGGTAGGTGGAAATTAGTCAATTTAAGCCACAAAAATTTTTTTTACCAAAAATAAAACCGTCGAAAAAAGAAACTGAAAAGCAAAAAATAAACTGAACCTTTATAGTCTTAATAACTAACTTCCTAAACTAATGTAAGTAACTAATTTTGAGTAGGCATCAAACAATCAATCAACGAAGATCATTAAACTACTTTAAAGAAATGATGAAAACAAAATAACTCAAAAATGAAACGTGAAATCTCCAGCGATAAACAATGATATTCCCAAACGCAACGACATGTGACCTCACGTGAGTGCCCGTTCGGGTAGCTGCCTCGCTGATATTTACTTCGAGAACGCTCGGCAATTTACGAGTTGCCATCATTTTACGCTCAAAATCAGTTACTTGAATTAGTTCAGAAGCTTAGTTGTTAAGACTAGGAAGAATCATTTAATTTTTTGCTTTTCATTTTCTTTTTTCATCGGTTTTAATTTTTGTTGAGAAGTTTTTATTATACAGGGTGTTATGTAAGTACGTGGCCAAATTCGAAGGGGTGATTCTTTGAGTGATTCTAAGACGAAAAGTTTATATAACCAAAGGTCCGGTAATGCTTTGTTTTCAAGATACAAGGTGTCAACATTTTTAAAAGAAATCGTTTTTTCCCATATATCTTAATAATCCTTTAGCCGATTCCGTTGAAATTTGGTAATGTTATTTGGGGTAGTAGGGGGCTGATTTAGCTTCAACTAGATTGAAATCATCATATCCAGTGGCGTCCCAGAAGGCACCTTAACCAATATTTGTGACCAAAAAAATGTACGCCACTGATTTTTTACAATTTTTTTCGCATTGAGCAACTGAAATTACAACTTTTTTATTTCCAGCATTTTTTTCGTATCCTGCTTTGTTTTTGAGAGAAAACATAAAAATCACTTGCATGTCCCTGGGACAACATAACAAAAAATTTTAACTACCAAACCATCAAAAACTGGGGTGTACATGTCATTTTTTTCCATATCAATAGTCTGTTCTAGTCTTATGATTTGTTAGCAAAAGTAATGCAAGCGATAAAAAAATATTAATTATCGAAAAATGTTTTTATTGTTGTCCATGGATATGCAATTTTTATTTATGATTAAACAATCATCTTTATAATTTTTAGCTTAACTGTTTTCGATGAAACAAAGAACGTTAATTATTACTGCAGTGTTTTGAAAGTAAAGTTAGAGTGCCATGGAAGGAAAAACAATTGTTCAAACAAATTTGACTTTGACATAACTTGAAACAGTGCATACGTAATTATTTGAAGTATTTTCAAGAGTTTTAGGCTATAAATTCATTCCTGATATTAGAAAATGGTTCGGTTTACAAACTCAGAAATGGCCGATATGCGTTTTGTCTATGGAATGGCCCAAGGCAATGCCAGAGCGGCTAGACGCATTTATCAAGAAAGATATCCTCATCGCATTGTAGCAAATAGACCAACATTAGTAAGAATACACGGAAAGCTGTGCAAATCAGGCACCTTCCAAAGGTCGACTGCTCTTATTGGGAGACCTGCAACGGTAAGAACAGTGGAGCTGGAGGAAGCAGTTTTACGTTAAGTTGAGCGTAGCCCCGATACAAGTAGACTCAAAATTGCACAACAAATAAACATTTCTCACTTTACTGTATGGAAGATTTTAAGGGACTATCAACTGTATCCTTACCGCATCCAGCGTGTGCAAGCATTATTACCTGCGGATTTTCCCAAGCGAGTTGTTTATTCTTTTTGGCTTCTGCAACAACAGGCAGCATCTCCGACATTTCTATCCCGTATATTGTTTACCGATGAAGCGTGTTTCTCCCGAAATTCAATAATGAACTTTCATAGCAATCATATCTGGGCTGAAGAAAATCCCCATACGGTTATAGAACATCATTATCAACAACAGTTTTCCGTGAATGTTTGGGTTGGTATTGTGGGTGATTATCTCATTAGACCCCATTTTTTACCGCCGAGATTAAATGGTCAAGAACATCGTAATTTTTTGGAATTTGTGTTACCTTTAGGTACTATTAGAAAATGTCCCAGTGGCAGTAAGAGGAGCAATGTGGTTCATACACGATGGGGCCCCACCTCACTTCAGCATAGTAGCACCACAGTTTATAGCTAAAGAAGCAGTTAGCTCACTTGGCCCAAATGCATGTTCCAAGGTAACATCCACTCCAGGGAAAGAATTCAGGATGCGCAGAAGACTGTACGCGATTATCGCTCTTCGAAGTATACGAAAAATGTCAGTATTAGTAACACAGTAACACGCGGTATGCGCGAGGGATAAAAATCAGAGTTGCGCAGTGTACAAACGGGAGCATAAAGATCAAAGTGCCGACGCCAAGTGAGCTAACTGCCTCTTTAGCTATAAACTGTGGTAGCACGTCAATTTCTGGATGCAACTTATGGAGAAAACTGGATCGGTCGCGCAGGTCCACAGTCATGACCACCCAGGTCACCGGATTTGAATCCCTTAGATTTCTTCCTTTGGGGACATTTAAAGTCCCTCGTTTATAAAACTTCGGTCAACACTGGAGAAGAATTAATCCAACGGATACGGGATTCATGTGATCAGATAGGACATACGCCGGAAATATTTCAACGTGTTCGACAATCGATGTTAAGAAGAGGTAATGCTTGCATTGAAGTTGTGGGGGACATTCTGTGCAACAATTGTAAGTTTTGTGTTACTTATTGTTAAATGTTTTCCTACTGAAAAAAATTGCTTACCATTTCTTCAAGTGTGGTTTCAATAAAGAGTTCTTGTTTCATGTTTTTTTAAATTTCCGGCGTTACCACATGACAATTTTTTTTTCTCAAAAACAAAGCAAGATACGAAAAAATCCTAGGGATAAAACAGTTGTAATTTTAGTAGCTTAATGCTTAATGATATTTTTTAATCTAGTTAAGGTAAAATTAGCCCCTTGCTACACCAAAT
The DNA here is from genome assembly GCA_018342105.1 of Gonioctena quinquepunctata. Classification (NCBI taxonomy): domain Eukaryota; kingdom Metazoa; phylum Arthropoda; class Insecta; order Coleoptera; family Chrysomelidae; genus Gonioctena; species Gonioctena quinquepunctata. The sequence goes on along the minus strand of JAFIRS010000359.1, from coordinate 166,496 downwards.
AACACTGCCAAATTTTAACAAAATTGGCTAACGCCCGTATGCACCGTAGGCTAATTTCGCGGATTAGTTACGGAAACCTGGATTAGATTGTTGTTTATTATGCACCGCAAGAAAAATCTGGTTTAAGCTTCAGATTTTCTAATCGGTCAACAAAGCGTGGTTTAGCTAATGACGTCTATTTTATTTTGACACCGATTTTTCGAGTGTTGAGTTTTTTTGCAAGTTTTTCATTATTTTGGGATAAAATGGAGGACGAAATATTCATTGATGATGACCTAGATATTCTCGATATCATGAACTTTGGTTTTCCTCGCAGAGTCTACGAAAGGAGTGATTATTTCGTTACAATGGACAATTATTCATTTTCTGAAAGATTTCGAGTTACAATACCAGTTTCCTGGAAAACATAGAAGACGAGATTGAATTTCAAAATGATTTGTAAGTTGATAATTGCAAGGGAGTGTCTTTCTTAGGGTTGTGTTGGCTAGTAGATTACCCCACCTCATGCACCTTCACCCAACACAACTTATTTCATGGATATTACTCCATGGCTACATAAATACTTTTTCGGTGATTTGAGGTGTGGTGGTATAACGGCTTCCTCAATTCTTTTTATTTCCGTAGAGCCTTTTCAACTGCTCGACGGTCGTATAGCAGAGTACAGGTGCAGTGCAGTTGAATTGTTCCGTAACTCGCTTCCAAGCTTGAGATTTATCCTCATTGGAATCTTTGTTTGTTTTTTTTGTCTTCGATAATATTAGCGTGTTTCAAGAGTATACCCTCATGACTCTGCTTTTCTTCCGGGAAAAAATTGGGGATTCTTTTTGTGTTTTCACCATCAGTCATTTTGAAAATAAAAAATCGAAACTGACAATTTTGACGTTTAATCATCTCCAACTGTCAAAAAATCTTGCGAAACCAACGTTGTCAGATTTCCAATCTGGATTATTCAATCTGCTGACGGTGCATAGCTACAGGCCAAAGATTACAAAAACGGGATTGGGGAACTAGAATTAGAATTGACAAACGGTGCATTCGGGCGTAAATGATTATTAAGAACTTTTGGAAAAAACTATTTCTTTTAAAAATATCTTGAAAACAAAGCACTACCGGACCTATGTTTATATGAACTTTTCGTCTTAGAATTACTCAAAGAATCACCCCTTCAGGTTTGGCCATGTACTTACATAACACCCTGTATTTTGGTAATAAGTAACCCACTGTAACCAATTTAACTGTATGCAGTTACAGATTTCGTTTTGAGGAAAGTGATGGCCAATAAAAAACGAATATTTTTTCTATTTATTCATATCACTAATTCCCGAGATTTGATAACAAATATAGTCATTACGAAACGCTATTGACTTCACAAAATTGAGTTCCAGTAGTTGAGACACAGTCATCTGCAATAGATTTGTTGATATGCCCTTCTTGTCAGTTTGAATATTCTTGGTAGATATTGCCCCAAAATTCCATCCTCTCACCATCCAAATTACCGGCGGTATATGTTTCTCCAATGTCCAGAATGTTCTCTAATTCTTCACTCTCCAATGGTTTCCACGTCACATCATCAAGATCCTCATCTCCACATATAGGAACACCATATTTCGCAAAACTCGTCCAGGGTTTAACAAATTTCTTAATGCTCTTTTCTTCCTCACTACCTCTAGTCACAGTTGGTGTAAGCCCATTGGAGAAAAGATGAATCACTTCATCACCATGGGCTGCACCTCTTACGGAAGTCGCTGACAGTTTATCGGATACACTACGGAATAATCCAGTGAGTTTGTGGAGAAAGGTTATGAAAATAAAAGTTTTGAAGTATTTTACCAAACAAAGTTTTTTGGTGATATTTAGTGGACTTTCCAAACTCATGCGGTACATGTACACAGGTGCCGATCCGTGTCGTAGCAGCAATCGAGCAGTTTTATGTAGTCCGTATACGAATGAGATATCTCCAAACAGCTGAAAATGAAATGTAAAAGTTGGTTCGAAAATAAAAAAAACGGTTATCTCGGAATACGTGCAATGTGTTGATCGTAGATGGAAGAATAGTATATTGTTTTACGAGTGACGAAAGTAACATTTTTTTAAGCGAGAGAACAGTTTACGTTAACGGTAATGTTCACGAGCTTTGAAAAATGTATTCGACGAGTGAAACACTATACTTTTTCTACAACCCTGTTTATATCATAATAATATGCCAAAAAAGAACGACGAACAAATATTTTATTTTAAATTAAAAATAACAGAATTTCTTTAAATTACTTATGATTCAAATATTGGTTAATTGTTACATTCGAGCAATTATTCAAAAGTATAGGGGTATTACAATCAAGATTTTTATGTATTGAGGTAGACGATGCCACAAATCTGTTATGTTGTTATAGTTTTCCCAATATCAATTTCAGAAGCATAAAAAAGTCTTGCGGCGAAATCCTGTGAGCAGCAGTGGCGGAGATAACTAATTTTATTTTAATATTTTAAGATTTCAAAAATACTTCATGAATAATGAAAAATGAAAAAAAAATTAAAGACAAGATTTTATTTATACAAATACATTGAGAAAGGAAAATAATTCCTTTCATTGTTTGAAGTAGGTTACTACAATATCCTGAAACGTATTTCGATCGGCACACACCAAGACCACAGACGCTACTGGTTTTTAATCTTTCAGAGCTATTAAAACCCAAATATAACGCGTGATTTATGACTTTCCATCGTATCGACACGCCTACAAACATCGATGTTCGACTTCATTGGCCCAGACGAATCGGTTGTAGAACAGTGACAGCCGTCACTCACGTCCACGTTGACTATCGGCTCCTTTGATGTACCGTCTGCCGACGGAAAATGTTTACGAGTAGTACAGATTATTTTTCGTTCAGTTTCTTGGCATATACGCTCGTGTTAGCGAAGTGAGTTTTTATTTGCTCCCTATAGAAACAGCTTCTGCAATTGATACTGGATGGACTTATATAGGTTTCCCAATATCAATTGCAGAAGCATAAAAAAGTCTTGCGGCGAAATCCTGTGAGCAGCAGTGGCGGATATAACTAATTTTATTTAGATATTTTAAGATTTCAAATATACTTCATAAATAATGAAAACTGAAAAAAAATTAAAGACAAGCTTTTATTCATACGAATACATCAAGAAAGAAAAATAATTTCTTTCATTGTTTGATGTAGTTTACTAGAATATCCTAAAACGTATTTCGATCGGTACACACCAAGACCACAGACGCTACTGTTTTTTAATCTTTCAGAGCTATTAAAACACAATTATAACGCGTGATTTATGACCTTCCATCGTATAGACACGCCTATACAAGCATCGATGTCCGACGATTGGCCCAGACGAATCGGTTGTAGAAAAGCGACAGCTGTCACTCACGTCCACGTTGACTATCGGCTCTTTTGATCTACCATCTGCCGACGGAAAATGTTTACGAGTAGTACAGATTATTTTTCGTTCAGTTTCTTGGCATATACGCTCGTGTTAGCGGAGTGAGTTTTTATTTGCTCCCTATAGAAACAGCTTCTGCAATTGATACTGGATGGACTTATATAGGTTTCCCAATATCAATTGCAGAAGCATAAAAAAGTCTTGCGGCGAAATCCTGTGAGCAGCAGTGGCGGATATAACTAATTTTATTTAGATATTTTAAGATTTCAAAAATACTTCATAAATAATGAAAACTGAAAAAAAATTAAAGACAAGCTTTTATTCATACGAATACATCAAGAAAGAAAAATAATTTCTTTCATTGTTTGATGTAGGTTACTAGAATATCCTAAAACGTATTTCGATCGGCACACACCAAGACCACAGACGCTACTGGTTTTTAATCTTTCAGAGCTATTGAAACACAATTATAACGCGTGATTTATGACCTTCCATCGTATAGACACGCCTATACAAGCATCGATGTCCGACGATTGGCCCAGACGAATCGGTTGTAGAAAAGCGACAGCTGTCACTCACGTCCACGTTGACTATCGGCTCTTTTGATCTACCATCTGCCGACGGAAAATGTTTACGAGTAGTACAGATTATTTTTCGTTCAGTTTCTTCGCATATACGCTCGTGTTAGCGAAGTGAGTTGTTATTTGCTCCCTATAGAAACAGCTTCTGTAATTGATATTGGATGGACTATAACTGATGTCACTCCAGATGAAGATGCGCCGTAATCAGATAGCGTTGTATTTTGTATGGATTGTAAAACTTTGGTTTGTATTTGATTTTTGCTGCTAACTGATTGATCAACATATCCCACCGCAACGTTACTAGATTTCCAGCCTCCATGCTTTTTTAATTGAAGTAAATCACCTCCTGCATCCACTAATAGCGTTGCGGAAGTTCTACGCAAACAATGCCCAGTATATTTTTGGGGTTCAGGCAAGTTTGAATATTTATTTATTCCCACAACCTGTCTAGTACACTTTCCGTTCTGGTAGTTAATGAAGAATCTTGAATTTATTTTGTCCATATCTAGTGGACGGAGGTTCATATATATTTTAGAAATCTCGTAGAACCCAGAGGAAGGTATGCGGTACTTTTGTTTTTGTATTACGTATTGTAACTAAGAGTATACTTCTGGTATCTTTTACATCATTAACTGTAAAATGTGTTGATTCATCGCAACGTCAAGCCCCCGAAATTCCAAAAACTAATGCTACCTAAAAACGATAATATTAATTTAATTAAGAATCTGTCGCAATGATAAAGTTATTAACTTACCTTAGTCATTAAGTATTTGGAGTCGGGTGCATTCTTTAAGAAAGTGTGTATTTCATCGAAATATTTTTTTTTAGAATTTTGACTTTGAAAACCATCAGATTTTCGTTTAAAAAAAGAACGTAACTTGGGATATTTACTGATATCGATATTATTTTTAATCGATAAAGTGGTTCTCAACATCGAATACATAGACCATAGCGTCGATGACTAAATTTTTTTTGACAACCGTCCTAAATACGCAAGGAGCACAGTTTCCGAAAATGAATTTACGTGATTATCAACTCTCCAATCCATGAATTTCGCATATATTTCTTCATATCTCTTTTTAAATTTTACTGGTAATAAATCCAAAGAGGTTTCCTCAGCTTGACTTGCTATTCCTGGTGGTGTATTTGAAAAATCTAAATCACTTGCCGAATCAGAAATCATGATAACTTAAAGAACTAACAATGCAGTACAACCTGACAAGTTGAAACAATTAATGAGGAACGACAAACTAATGAAACCAGGCATCTGGATATAAATTATTTTTAAATCTTACGGTTTTTACGATTTTAATTTGTTTTTTAATTAAACAAAAGTAAAAAAATGCATTCTAATTATAGGAATGATTCCTGTCTTTGTTTATCAATAATTTGAAGTCATCAAAACATTATATACGAGTGCGGGAAATGATTGAAAATATAAATTTAACTTTCGTCACTAGAAACGAAAGTTCACGTTATGAGAATTTCTCTCACTTGCGACGGAAATAACGTTTTCGCTGAAGGTATTCTATTACTTATCCATCCGACAATCTATTTCGGGAAAGCTCTATAATGGACACACGGCAGCTTTACTATTATTTTACAAACATCTACCAACATAAAAATGTGCATCAACTTGAAAATATCAATCATGAATACAACACACGAAATAAAATAAAAACGTACGTACTAAAAAAGACAAAGAAAACGACTGGCTAAAAATGCTACACTTATCTAGCCCCTAAACTCTATAACACACTTCCAGATAATATTAAAAATACAAAAAAATTAGAAAACTTCAAATACCACCTCAAAAGTTTCATTTTTAAAAAGTCTAGAGAAATGATTCATAGAATAATAGAATAAACAGATAGTGCCCTGGTTGTATACTTATATCTATTTCATTATGTAAACGCCCCTTCTATATCAATTTACTTTATTTATCGGACTTGTCGATCTTAATGATTTTACGCGTTGATTTTAATTAGTATAACTTATATTTATTACGATTATTTTTTATTTGTTTGCAGTTGCTTTATATATACATATATCTATATCTATTGTCAATTTCAATGATTTTACTCGTGATTTTAATTAGTATAAGCTATATTTATCATCATTAATTTTACTGTGGTTTTATCTATATCTATGGACGATCTCAATAATTTTACTCGTTGATTTTAATTAGTAATTAGTATAATCTTATATTTATTACCATTATTGCTTTATCTTATATTGATTTGTGTATTTATGTCACGCACAGGTTTAACCTTTAGTGACTTTTTCCAGTTTATTTACTTTAGCTAGATTACTTATTTACGTTCCAACAAGAATTCTAGTGTTTATTCTGTAATAATAACATTTTATGAATAAACTTATATTATATTATATTATTTATTACAAAATGACGTCTTTCTGTAAAGGGTTGTAGAAAAAATTATTTCTCGCTCGGTCTCAACATGTCAGGATATCCTCTTGTCGTGACATCCTCAAATTAATATTGGGATATCTATTTTTCGGGACGGAAAAATAATAATGAAGTTATTTTGTGTTACATCCCAGTGAACCAGAATCGATCACAATGTGGATACAAAAAAAAGCACCAGTTATTATTGGCGAGTGCAATCACGCGTATCTCCAGTAATTACCCAGGTCATCGCGAAGTGTATGTTTTAAGTGTTTCACAGACAGCCATAAAGCGATTTTGGAAAGCAAAAATTTTTTCAAAGATTTAGAGAAATCGAAATTACATGCTCTCCCATGGAAGTTGAATTAATGTATAAATTTATAAGTACAGTATTAAATTTTTTTAACAATGCATTCCTTATACAGTGCTAGTCAAAAGTCCCCTCCCCCCCTCGTATCTTTTGAACGGGTATACTTATAATAATGAAATTTGGAGGGTGGAAATAAACGGATGTAGGCTTCTCAACTGGTCATAACAGGTGACGCAATAGACATAAATGACGTCACAAGGCCACTGTGACCAATAATTTTAAATGGGACCCTATGGCAAGTGACAGCTCGTTTGAAAGGTATTGAAAATACCTATTCAGTCATACCAATTTTGTTTGGGTTTCGGCTGATTTTGATTGATAAATTGAAGAAATACGAAAATTATAGTTTCGCATTTAATTAATAAAGATTTTAAAGTACGCCTCTGGTTAATTGTCAAAAAGGTTGACGTTTTTTAATTCTCTACTTGTCAAAAGTGTTTATACCTTGAAAATTTACCTAAGCTATTGTTTAACGAGACGTTTAAGTGTTTACATAGGCAACATGGTACGTACTGTAGCCGACAAAGTAGCAGCTATCTTAATAATTGGTGAATGTAGAAACAATTTCCATGCAGCGGAACGACTGTTTAATGAGAGGTACCCCGATCGCCCTATATCGAGGGTTTATTTGAGGGAGCTTCTTCGGAAGTTTGAAGCATCAGGTAGTGTTCAAGATGCCAAACGATCTGGTCGACCAACAATTAGTGATGACAAAAAAATTGACATAATTGGAGAAATGGTAGTAAACCCTACTTCTTCCACAGCCCAAGTTGCGTCTATCTGTGGAGTCAGTCAAAGGACAGTACATAGGGTGTTGGCTAAAAACAAATTTCATCCATACAAATTAAAAATGGTGCACCAACTTTCAGATGATGACCCCGACCGAAGACTAGAATTCTGTGAAACTATGTCCAATAAAATGAACCAACAACCAGGCTACATACAGACAATTTGTTTTAGTGACGAAAGTACTTTCTTTCTCAATGGAAATGTTAACACTCAAAATGTGAGGTATTGGAGTGACACAAATCCTCACATCTTTCGTGAAAAACATACTCAATTTCCAGAAAAAGTAAATGTTTGGGCAGGTATTTTTTCTCAATGCTAACTTAACCGGTGAATTATATCTGGAGATGTTACAAAATGATATTGAGGCGTTAATTCTTGAAATTCTAGAAGATAATCCAGATGAATTCGACAACTTGGAAATAACGTTTCAACAAGATGGTGCTCCTGCACACTATTACGGTGCAGTAAGACGTTACCTAGATGAAGAATATCGTGGTAGATGGATTGGACGACGAGGTTCGATCGAATGGCCAGCTCGGTCACCGGACCTTACACCATTAGATTTTTTTCTATGGGGGTACTTGAAATCTAGGGTTTACGCTACAGCACCTGACAGTATTGCCATTCTGAAACAACGAATTGTTGAAGAATGTAGGGCAATTTCCGCTGACACACTGGGACGAGTACGACAAGAGTTTAGCAATAGGATGCATTACTGCCAGGAAGTAGATGGAGCACATTTTGAACACTTATTATAAGAACTGGTTCTTAAATCTTTATTAATTAAATGCGAAACTATAATTTTCGTATTTCTTCAATTTATCAATCAAAATCAGCCGAAACCCAAACAAAATTGGTATGACTGAATAGGTATTTTCAATACCTTTCAAACGAGCTGTCACTTGCCATAGGGTCCCATTTAAAATTATTGGTCACAGTGGCCTTGTGACGTCATTTATGACTATTGCGTCACCTGTTATGACCAGTTGAGAAGCCTACATCCGTTTATTTCCACCCTCCAAATTTCATTATTATAAGTATACCCGTTCAAAAGATACGAGGGGGGGAGGGGACTTTTGACTAGCACTGTATATTTGCCAAATTAATCAAATAAATTTAGGTTTTGGATTTTTATGGAATGAATGAAAGTAAAAGTAATTTGATATATCTTTGACATCCTATTAAATATCCATGTTAAAAACATTTTCGCCCCTACAAAGATATTGTAAAGCCAGCCAGAAGGCCGAGAAGCCAGAAGGCCGAGAAGTTATCTTTTCCATTTTCGTGATTAAAATGTGACATATTGCAACTCAAATTAATGAGAGAAGTTGTTCTTTCAATCACTAGTGATTGAATAGTTATTTATTATACAAGAGAAAAAAAGGATTACATTTTTGCTCGAGCAAAAATCTAATATTTTTCCCGTGTATAATACACTATTTTTCTCTGTGACGGGAAAAACGACGATTTAATATTGAAAAAACATATTATTACAATATATTGAAGTCAGAGAATTATCGATGTGAAATTTGAATTTTTAAACTGGTAGTCTGTTGTACTTTCGACAATTAGAACTGCGTTGCTGAGGAAACCTTTAAAGTAATTGTGATTTGACAACGAGAAAGCTGATGAAGTAGCTCGGAAAACATACGACGAACCAAATATAACCCAAGAAATCCCAACAACACACAATGATATCAAAACATATCTGAAGATGATAACAAAAAAATACTGGGAAAATGAATGGCAACAGAGCGAAAGCAAACTGAGAGAGATCAAGGATTCCACTTCACCATGGAAAAACAACCCCAAACAAAGAAGATATCAAACAATTCTTTCAAGACTGCGCATCGGCCACACCAAATACTCCCATCAATACCTTTTAGCAGGAGAAGACTCCAACATATGTGACATGTGTGAAGTGCAAAACAGTGTGAAACATTTCCTGGTAGAATGCCCTAAATACTTTGAAGAAAGACTCAAAAATAATATAGGCCATACTCTCCGTATAGTAATAGGAGAAAACTGTAATATCTCAAATCTAATAGCGTACTTAAATGACATCAATATAATGAATAAGATATAATGTAATTGAAATATATATTCTGTTCCGTTGCTAATAACCCTACGTGGTTACTGCAAATAAAAAAAAATAAAAAAAAAAAAAAAATGTGATTTGATTTGAAAATTGCGAACTTAGTGGTTGTTTGGTGGTTATTTTGGATAATATAAAGTTAAAAAAAATCTGATTCCGAATTTTCTCTGACTCCACCGGAGTTAGTAGATGTAGCGAAAGTAGCGTTAAAAAAATGATTGCCAGCTAAATCGCGGAAAATTTACGAAACCGCGTATTCAAGATTTATGGAATGGAAGATGAAAAATACACTTCTTTCTCGGAGACGGTGTTATTGGCTTATTTTTCGGAACTGGCACAACAACAAAAGCCATCAACAGTGTTGTCGACTTATTCAATGATTAAAAGTATGTTACAATCCAATAATAATGTAGACATTTCAAAATATTTTAAACTAATTACATTTCTAAAACAAAATGGAAAAGGTTACACGCCCAAGAAAGCTGCGATTTTTACGAGTACACAAATTAGTGATTTTTTAGATAATGCTCCCGATGAAGTTTATCAGTGGTCAAGGTTGTTGTATTTGAGATTGCAGGAGCTTGTCGACTTTGCGAAATCAGCCAGGTAACATTAGAAGATATTGAAGATACGGGAACGTTATTAATTGTGAAACTCAAGCAAACAAAGAATGATGTAAACAGGAGATTTGTAGTTAGTGAAGAATATATTAAATTTTACCGAATGTACATAGCCCTTCGTCCAGCAGCAGCAAAGGATCGCCGCCTGTTTTATGTATATCGCAATGGAAAATGTACCAATCAGGTTGTGGGTAAAAATCTGTTTCATAAGGTACCTGGAACAGTAGCTAATTTTCTTCAACTTGAAAATGCTAACTCATATACAGGTCATTCATTTTGAAGATCGTCTGCTACACTTTTAGTTGAATCTGGGGGAGACTTGATGAATAGAATAGAATAGAATAGAATAGAAGTTTTATTGACTATTTTATGTACATAGCATATTTATAGCAGGTCACAATACAGGCATATAAACATATAAATTTGTATATAACACACAGTTTTCATTAGGGTACATTATCAATTATACACGTCAGTAGTACAAAGAGGTCATATGAGTTATTGTAAAACACAAACACATAGCACCAACAATAAATATAGCACAAGTTAACAGAAGACGTGAAAATATTGGCTATTTGAGCAGTTGGGAAATATAAATAGATAAGTACTGCAAAGCCGAGAAGATGGGTATTTTATGTGTCAGTAATTTTGACACATGAATATTCGCTTATAGAATAAAAATTGTACCTTAGTAACATTTGAATTGGATGGTGTTCTGATTTTTGTAACTATCAGGTAGTTTATTGTACAGATCCACATTCAATGCATTATTGGATGACGTTTTCAGTCGGAATCTAGGGTTAATGAGTGAATTGTTATTCCGTGTACGATAGCTATGTATGTTGTTATGTCTACATAGCTATCGTACACGGAATAACAATTCACTCATTAACCCTAGATGACTAATGACACTAATGACACTGAAGATACATGGTGGTTGGAAGTCATTAACGGTCGCTGAAGGGTATGTTGATGAATCGGTAGCACACAGGACAGAAATAACTAATGAAGTGTTTAGAACGTGTGGCAGTGCTGAAATAACACCCGATTTGCGACCAGGTATATCAACGGCAGTTGTGTCCATGGCAGAAAAAAATATAATTTCAACATAAGAAAATTCGACTGTTGTACCGAATAGTTCAAGGAACATGTCATTCATGCAATGCACATTTAATAATTGTACTTTTGATATAAAGGAAATGTTACTTTTGTATGATAAAATATTCTAAAATTAAATATCTACCTTTACTTATGTGTATATATATATTGTTATGTTTTGATAAATTTTTAAAATATAAAATATTGTAATATTTTTGCCCCACGTTTTGGGTGACAATTGATATGGTTTGATGAATTGAAAAATATAATAGTTTTTGTATATTGAGATTGCTAAAGATTTTTGGTATTCTTTGAGAGCCAAATTTGATATGATGTAATAGATATTTCTGACCCTGTAATAATAATTGTCAGCGAACGTCACTGTTCTCTCGTCACGCTACCAACAATTATTATTTTCTTCGCCACGGCTAACAACAGTTGGTACGCCAATGTCTCATATAGTCGGTTCAAAGGAATTTGGCCACTGGTGGCTAACTTCAGTTTATTGAATGATCTTAGTTATGTTAGTTGATCATTGTGAGAAAATAAACAAACCAAATATCAAGAAACAATTAGCTCCTTTATTCAGGAAGACTTAAAAATACCTGGCCTACGAGAAATAACTTATGCTAGAGTGAATCAAACAATTATTCACGAATAATCATAAAATGCATATCATGGATAGATAAACAGAACCTCACTTTCTCTGTGAGAGTAATTTTCTGTTATTGTTCATAAAAAGTGATATAGAGTTCATCGAATGTGAAAAATGTTATTTGTGAAATAGTTCAGGACCGGGAAAGCACTATTAAAGGTTTTATACCTGGTTGGAACTGTTGGTGTTCACAACTATACCATAAAAACAGGAAGTCTCCTCTCTCCAGCCTCCGTCAGGACTGCAAAACCATGTGTCAGGAACGTATCGATGCGGGACTCAGCTTTTGGAATCGTGGATATACGATATCATCAAGGTAATCTTGTTCTGTTAAGCAAATGATGGAATTATTCCATTTTTCTTTTAGCGAAATTTTGTGCGTGCTTCCGCTTTGGAAAATATTTTCGATCTCCTCCAAGCTTTGTTTTCTCGTCGCTTCGCAACATCTTGCCCTTATTGTTGTTCCATTTGAAATTTCGAATTCGCGCACCAAATTGTCACTTTGCACTGTTTATTTCAATGTTGCACAATTTATACACACAATTGAATTCCCATTCTTATCATTAATTACAAGTTTTAATAATAATTGCTTATGATACCTTCTCTTTGCCATTCTCTCACAATTTCCAACTTTTTATTTGATCATCTCTTCTCTGATTGGCTATCTTTTATAAAGACGTTTGCTGTTCTCTCATTGGCTACTTTTAGTTTGCTACAAATTCATGTACAGAGTGTTTCAAGTTTATAAATGTGTTGATTACTTTTTATTCATGATAATTTTGTAAATCTTGACTTTTAGTTGTCTTTTGAGCAATTATGAGTTATAATAATTTTGATAGTGTATATAATTGACTGTTTTATAGTACTTTGACATTTTTATCTATCCATATCATACCTAGGCTGGAAAAAATTGGAAAATTGTTTTTTGGAAAATTGGAAAATTGTTTTTAACCGCTTTCTTAGTTGTTTGACCAACCCTCAGAAGTTAATGAAAACTTGTACGAGTTAAGATCACGGGGACCTTACCTTTTATAGTGGGATCCGAAACCACTCTTGGGACCTTGAAAAAATTTTTCACCAGCTGCGGGAATCGAACCCGCGCCAGGTGGAAACAGTTGACACAAGACCGACGCTCGTTCCACTGAGCCACAAGCCCATAAAATACATTGAATTTTGAAAGTTATTTACAAGCAAACTCTTGAAATTGATAATTATTTATTATTTATTCTTTTTGTGGCTTTTTTGTCTTTTAAAATTCACAACTGGCATAACATAACAATATATATATATATATATATATATATATATATATATATATATCCAAGGAAGAAGTTATCACTTTTTTCCCGGGGAAAAAAGTAATTTCATAAAAAGTGATATTTTGTTACCTGTCAACAGAGATAAAATGTCAAACTTCTTTCCCGTCACAGATTTTTTTTACATGCGATTGAAAGTGTTACCTACGTTTCCAATGAACAATCATGATACACTATGCTCATAGCGTAGCATGGGCGTCGAGTTATACTTATCGAGTACACTGGTTTCCAAATTAAATGCAACACAAGCAACGCTAGCGCAGATTTTGGAACGAAGTTCCTTTACGCGACTTGCGGTGGGTGTTGACTTCTAGAAATCGTCACGTAAGAAAAAAACGTTATGCCCTCTCCATGCGACTTTCTCTGTCTCTCTCTCTCTCTGTCTCTTTCTATCATATACGAGTCTGTGTGACAAGCATCCAGCTCTTGCTCATTCGATTCCGAAGGTGTACGAAACAATCCGAACTGCTGTTCTGCTTGCGAGAAATTCAAAATGATACATGAGCGGTAGGATATTTATGCGAATACAAGTCGGATATCATCGTTGACTAGTAATACGTGGAAGATATTTTTGTTTCTTTTATATTACTATATATCGCGTGTCAAGATGATTATATCCTTTTCAAACGCTTTATATTAGCTTCACTTGTATGTTTGTAACCGTATGTTTGTAACCGACTCCTTTGGGCACGATTTTGACCCACTTACAGACGTACGAATGATTTGAAATTTGGCAGGTGTACATAAATCCGGAGACAGTGCATTAAAAAAAATTTGTTTGAGAAAAAAAAACAAGATGGCGGCTCCAATATGGCGTACGAGTTTTGTGATTTTGGTCCGATTCGCTCAAAAATGGTATCTGAGGGTTTTCGTGGTCAGAGATTATGATTCTTTTGTCAAAACAAAAAAAATCAAGATGGCGGATCCAAAATGGTAGACGAGTTTTGTGATTATGGTCCAATTATATTCAAAATTGGTATGTGGGGATTTTGGGGTCGGAGATTACGATTATTTTGACAAAATTGAAGGATTCAGGATGGCGGCTCCAAAATGGCGGACGAGTTTTGTGATTATGGTCCGATTCTATTCAAAATTGGAGAATAATAGTTAAAAAAATTAAATAATAATAATAATAGTTTGAAAAATCTAAAAAACACGCTTTAATAGAAAACAAAACTAAAAAGTTGAAAATAAATGATAGTTTAAAAACTAAAGAACACGCTTTAATATAAAACTAAACTAAAAAGTAGAAAATAATTGTAAATGAGTTTGAAATAAGAATACAGTGATTAACAACAAATTTATTTCATCGTAAAAAAGCGTGGGGTGATTTTTAAGATATTTTCATAATGATCCTACTTTTACCAATATCTGTCCATGAAATATTAACAACAATTGACATCAAGCACTCCACGCTTTCTCACGATGAAATAAATTTGTTGTTAATCACTGTATTCTCATTTCAAAGTCATTTAAAATTATTTTCTACTTTTTAGTTTAGTTTTCTATCAAAGCGTGTTCTTTAGTTTTTATTACACGCTTTATATTAGCTCCACTTGTATGTTTGTTTGTAACCGACTCCTTTGGGCGCGATTTTGACCCACTTCCAGACGTCCGAATGATTTGAAATTTGGCAGGTGTACATAATTCCGGTGACAATGCATTAATACATTGAAAAAAACAAAATGGTGGCTCCAATATGGCGTACGTGTTTTGTGATTATGATCCGATTCGCTTCAAAATTGGTATCTGAGGGTTTTCGTGGTCGGTGATTATGATTCTATTGTCAAAATTGAGAAATTGAATATGGCGGCTCCAAAATGGTGGATGAGTTCTGTGATTATAGTGAAAGATAAGTGCCATGTGAAGTGGAATGAATAGAAAAAAATCGAATTAAACGGTTTTCTTCACATAAAGGATTCAATATAAAATTGAACCAGAAAGTGGTAGATCTCAGGTGAAAAACAACTACTTTCCTGGCAAATACCACGCAGAACGTTGAATGATATTCACCTGGAAATCCATGCATACTTCTATATAATATCAATGGACATTGAATGCAAATGTTTCTTTCTGAATCTTTCATTTAGAAACCTATCGAGGTGGGAGATTTTCGGAGTGTTTCTTTCTGTCACTAGGTACCGCCAGTTAAAGTTTATCTTTTCCGGCGGACCTATAGGTGTTACAAGCTCGATGATGGTTTGTTTACGTTGTGTCTCACTTCAGCCAGAGCTGGTTGACTACTCCGTACTGATGAGGGCCAAGAAGCCTGAAACCGGTATGCGGATTGTTAGGTGAACACGACATAAATTAAACATAATCGAGCTTATCAGAAAGAAACATTTGCATTCAATGTCCATTGATATTATATGGAAGTATGCATGGATTTTCAGGTGAATATCATTCAACGTTCTGCGATTTGCCAGGAAAGGTTGTTCCACCTGAGATCTACCATTTCTGGTTCAATTTATATTGAATCCTTTAGTGAAGAAACCGTTTAATTCGATTTTCTATTCATTCCACTTCACATGGCACTTATCTTTCACTATATGCTAGACGGGCTTGCCACTCCTACTGAGAAGGAATCTTTTATTTAGAAACCTATCGAGGTGGGATATTTTCGGAGTGTTTCTTTCTGTCACTAGGTACCGCCAGTTAAAGTTTATCTTTTCCGGCAGACCTATAGGTGTTACAAGCTCGATGATGGTTTGTTTACGTTGTGTCTCACTTCAGCCAGAGCTGGTTGACTACTCCGTACTGACGAGGGCCAAGAAGCCTGAAACCAGTATGCGGATTGTTAGGTGAACACGACATAAATTAAACATAATCGAGCTTATCAGAAAGAAACATTTGCATTCAATGTCCATTGATATTATATGGAAGTATGCATGGATTTCCAGGTGAATATCATTCAACGTTCTGCGTGGTATTTGCCAGGAAAGTAGTTGTTTTTCACCTGAGATCTACCACTTTTTGGTTCAATTTTATATTGAATCCTTTATGTGAAGAAAACCGTTTAATTCGATTTTTTTCTATTCATTCCACTTCACATGGCACTTATCTTTCACTATAATCACAGAACTCATCCACCATTTTGGAGCCGCCATATTCAATTTCTCAATTTCACAATAATCACCGACCACGAAAACCCTCAGATACCAATTTTGAAGCGAATCGGATCATAATCACAAAACTCGTACGCCATATTGGAGCCACCATTTTGTTTTTTTCAATGTATTAATGCATTGTCACCGGAATTATGTACACCTGCCAAATTTCAAATCATTCGGACGTCTGGAAGTGGGTCAAAATCGTGCCCAAAGGAGTCGGTTACAAACAAACAAACATACTAGTGGAGCTAATATAAAGCGTGTAATAAAAACTAAAGAACACGCTTTGATAGAAAACTAAACTAAAAAGTAGAAAATAATTTTAAATGACTTTGAAATGAGAATACAGTGATTAACAACAAATTTATTTCATCGTGAGAAAGCGTGGAGTGCTTGATGTCAATTGTTGTTAATATTTCATGGACAGATATTGGTAAAAGTAGGATCATTATGAAAATATCTTAAAAATCACCCCACGCTTTTTTACGATGAAATAAATTTGTTGTTAATCACCGTATTCTTATTTCAAACTCATTTACAATTATTTTCTACTTTTTAGTTTAGTTTTATATTAAAGCGTGTTCTTTAGTTTTTAAACTATCATTTATTTTCAACTTTTTAGTTTTGTTTTCTATTAAAGCGTGTTTTTTAGATTTTTCAAACTATTATTATTATTATTTAATTTTTTTAACTATTATTCTCCAATTTTGAATAGAATCGGACCCAAAACTCCGCCATTTTGTAGCCGCCATCCTGAATCCTTCAATTTTGTCAAAATAATCGTAATCTCCGACCCCAAAATCCCCACATACCAATTTTGAATATAATTGGACCATAATCACAAAACTCGTCCGTCATTTTGGAGCCGCCATCTAGAATTTTTCAATGTTTACAAAAGAATCATAATATTGGACCCCAAAAACCTCCACATACCAATTTTGAATGGAATCGGATCATTATCACAAAACTCGTCTACCATTTTGGATCCGCCATCTTGAATTTTTTTGTTTTGACAAAAGAATCATGATCTCTGACCACGAAAACCCTCAGATACCATTTTTGAAGCGAATCGGACCAAAATCACAAAACTCGTACGCCATATTGGAGCCGCCATCTTGTTTTTTTTTCTCAAACAAAATTTTGTTAATGCACTGTCTCCGGAATTATGTACACCTGCCAAATTTCAAATCATTCGTACGTCTGTAAGGGGGTCAAAATCGTGCCCAAAGGAGTCGGTTACAAACATACGGTTACAAACATACAAGTAAAGCTAATATATGGTCTGATTCTATTAAAAGGGGTTTTTGGGGAATATTATGATTCTTTCGGAAAATTGAAAAATTCGAGATGTCGACTCCAAAACGGTGGGCAAGTTTTGTGATTATGGTCCGATTCTAATCAAAATTGGTATGTGGGGGATTTTGGAGTCGAATATTATGATTCTTTTGTGAAAATTAGAGAATTCAAAATGGCGGCTTCAAAATGGTGGACGAGTTTTGTGACTATGGTCCGATTCTATTCAAAATTGGTATGTGGGGGTTTTTGGAGTCGAATATTATGATTCCTTCGTGAAAATTGGAAAATTCGAGATGGCGGCTCACTGTATATATTTACAACGTTAAAATCTTTGAATAACTTCTAAAATCGAGATTTGACTACTAATACAGCTGTACACATTAATGATTTGGAAAATAATCACAGTTACTAATAGTAATCACGGAATTAATAGTAGATTAGAACAAATAATAGTTTGAAAAAAAACACGCTTTCATGAATAAACCAAACTAAAAAGAAGAAAATAAATAATAGTTTAAAAACACCAAAAAACACGATTTTTATAAAAAAGCGAACTAAAAAATCAATAAATAATGGTTTAAAAAACTGAAAAACACGCTTTTATAAAAAACCAAACTAAAAAAATAGAAAATTGATTTTAATAAATTTGAATTAGGAATAGTGTAAAAAAATTTAATAAATATAAATTAATAATAATGTAAATAGGAAAAAATATTATTTTATTTGAAAAAATGCTTGGTAGCACCCCACGCTTTTTTTTAAATAAAATACTTTTTTTTTTTTTTTTTTTAATTTTTTAAATATTTTTTTTATGTTTTTTGTATGCCGTTGGATTAATGGTTTACATTGAATATGTGGCACGTCAATATGATATAATATAACGAATAGTTTCAGGAATAAAATACCATCCACTGTGGCGGAGGAGTTTGGAAAAAGGGTGTGTAGGTATTAGGGTGACCCAAGCCTCTCATGGAAATATGTTAGTTTTTTGTAATCGAGGCGCCCTCTTGGACGGACCCTGCACATTTCTAATGGGAAATGGCTTTCCGTGAATTCGCTTGAATTTGGTATGTTGTAGCTTTCGATGGACTGATCAGAACTTCCCATAGCCACAAAGCTCAAAAATGGACAGTTTTCGAGATATGGAGCTTTGAGCATTGATTTTTTCAATTTTTTGCGGTATTTGCTCATCAATCGGAGAGCTCTCGTTTCTGGTTGGGATGGAATTTAGATGGGCGGTGCACAGAACCCGACTGAGAAATGGTCTTCCTCAGTTATATTAGGCACCGCCATCGATAATTTTTCTTACACTGCTCCACACTGGCAAGGAAAGAGATACAAATCCAAGATCTTCCATACATCTTTTCATGCTACAAGATAACGCCAGAATAATAGAAATTATTCTCGAATTGAAAATAATTTTGAGTTTAACAAAGTGTAAGCAGATCTAATATATCTTGTTTGATCTCGGATGGACATTATTTCCTTAATTATTTCTAACCAGAAAATTCTCTACCAATGTGGTACTTTCTTCTGGTGGAATACTTGGAAATATATTTTGAACATCAAAGGAGATAAGTTTGGAGTTGCCTGAAAGTCGTATATTCTTGATTTTATCAATTTGTTCATAACTATTTTTCAAAATGAATTTCAGATCGAAATTACAATACCGGGTGACACAGGATATCGGACCACCCCTGTAACTTGTGCATTCGTAAACGGATTTTCCTGAAATTTGGTACAGTTATATAAGCAACCATTTCGGATTCGATCACATTACAATCCAATATGACGGACTTCCGGTTTTTCTGGAAATGCCAGTAACTTCGTTTTTTCAAATGGAACACCCTGTATATTTTCAAATATTCTAGTTCAACAGGTCCAAGTCCAAACCTTATTTCAAATGTGTTTATTATTAAAACAATTGAAATTAAAATGTTTTTTTATTTTTCCTCGTGGATAAATGAGATTTGGTCGAAGCTATTCACAATGAGTCGCAAATAACAGAAAAACTTAATTTTTTCTGAAAAATTATTTTTTGTGTCAGTTATTGATGAATCAATTCAGTCACATCACATTTTGATCAAAAATTAACCCCTAACCTAACCTAACCTACCTGTCTCTCTAGAACATTCATTAAGGAAAAAAATTACATATCATTTTTGTATTTCGGTGCAGTAACAAATTGTATAAATTAAAAAGTCAACAACTAGTTCATGAGTTTCCTTGCAGTTCGAATAATTTTTCAACTTAGTAAGCTGTGGAAAACAACATTTCTGAATCTTGTCAACTAATTGTGTGAGTTATTAAGCACGTAATGTTGTTTTTTAAAATTCTTCTAGAGTTTTCTCGACTTACATTGCATTGGTATTCCAATTCCCCCGTCGAAGCGGTTGGATCAAAATCAACATAAGCAAAACGTTCATTTCTGCCTCCTCACTTACGATCATCTTTTCCATTGTTGGGTTCTTTTCTGTGTGGGTATCGTTCAGCGTATAACTGACAAGCGGCGACACTGTTTTAAAGACATTCTCCGTAAATTAATAACATATCAACCTGTTCACTTCTTGTGAACCTATAATTTTGATTTTACATTTCTACTAAACTAATTCTCGGAAGTTAACTAATTTTCGAGAGTTGAGATGAAAGATTACAGCGAAACACAATTAGTTGACAAGATTCAGAAATGTTGTTTTCTACGCTTACCTACTAAGTTGAAAAATTATTCGAACTGCAAGGAAACTCATGAACTAGTTGTAGATTTTTGAATGTATTCAATTTGTTACTGCACCGAAATACAAAAATGATTTGTAATTTTTTTCCTCAATAAATGTTCTAGAGAGACAGGTAGGTGGCCCATAGGGGGTTTCATTTGAAAAAAAATAATTTTTGATCAAAATGTGATGTGACTGAATTGATTCATCAATAAATGACACAAAAAATAATTTTTCAGGAAAAATTAAGTTTTTCTGTTATTTGCGACTCATTGTGAATAGCTTCGATCAAATCTCATTTATTCACGAGGTAAAATAAAAAAACAATTTTAATTTCAATTGTTAAAAAAAATACATTTGACATGAGGTTTGGAGTTGTTCTGACCTATTGAACTTGAATATGTAAAAATATACAGGGTGTTCCATTTGAAAAAACAAAGTTACTGGCATTTCCAGAAAAACCGGAAATCCGCCATATTGGATTGTAATGTGATCAGATCCGAAATGGTTGCTTATATAAATGTATCAAATTTCAGAAAAATTCGTTCACGAATGAAGAAGTTACAGGGGTGGCCCGATATCCTGTGTCACCAGGTATATCCTGAACAAATCGATTATTTTTTTGGAAAGTTACTGACGGCGCTGTTATGAAAAATACGACGGGACGAATAGGGTGACTCACCAAAAATTTCTTCTCTTTGTTTTCTTCTGTCGGTTCTGCACCATCAAAATAAAATTTCTTGAGCTTCTGGACCACTTCTTCCTTCAAATGGCTATCCGGAGGAATATTCAAATCATAAGGAACATCTCTCTCAACGCCGCGCCAGTCATAACGACCAGTTACTTTCTGAAAAAATCCGTAGAGAAGACCTTCCAGAGATGTATATCCCATTATTATGGGGATCTGATGACTCCTCCCAGATTTCATTATCTCTTCGGGATCCTCAGTCAAGAATGCTCCTTCGTGTGGATACTCGATGACTGGACCATAAGGGCGGATTTCGCATGCATCGAAGTGCTACAAAAAGGAAATAATGATCGAAAATAGTCTCAAGCTGATCCGTTTAGAACTCTAAGCAAAATTGATTCGGTTTGTCCAAGAGAATTTGGCGATTGTAGATACAAATTTTCTGGAATATATTGTGACCCCGTACATGGTCTTGTTTGAATAGAAACCGCCTGACTAACCATTATCATGAACCGGCCCTGTATACTTTATTTTACTTAGTTAAGATGTTGTTATCAAGTTAATGAAAGGCTATACTGGATGTGAATAATTTATAAAAACTCACTGGCGATTTTTATCGAGCGGCAGAGAAGAATCGTCCTCCCAATATATAGTTATAGATTTTTAGAGAGCTGGAATCGTTAAAATTGTGTACCTCGCGAATCTTGTTAAGGATACTATGCAAATAATTGAAGCACTTATAAAAACAAACAAACTATATTAATAAAAATTTACTTCTTTGCAAACAAAAACACACTGTATAGTATGACAATCTAATCCATATTTCCATAGTACTAAATATATGCTCCGAATGATGGAATACAACCTGAATAATAATTGCGTTATAACTGACCGTAAGTTGTATCAATTTTCTAAAGTATCTGTATATAGAGGAACTGAGATTTAAAGAATCTAACAATTATAAAAATGACTCTAAGATGAACAACAATTTCTCATATAAAATGATCTTTCTAAAACCAATTATAAAATAAATTCAGTAATTTTTCAACCACAATGTATACAGGGTGAGTCAAGCTGAACGCCTCGGACTCTCGTGCCCAAATGGTATTTTTTCAGTAATTGGTCTGGGGAAGTATATGTATGTCGATCTGAACTTCATTTTACAAATAACGATTTTTATACAAGGTATTTGAAAAGAGCGTGACATATCAATTTTTTTTTAATGGGACACCCTGTATTTTCTTACATTTTTTAATGCTTCGAGAAAAAATAAGCTGACTTTGCTAAAGTGACCCTATACCTAACTCTCTCCGTTTGTAAGATAATCAACTTTTTCACAGAATGTAATTGTCAAAGAAATTCAAAGAAATTCAATATAATTGGAATTAGCCACGGCAGGTGAACAAAATTTTGACCGGTCACTCGAATCCCTTTCAGCTAGTTATTGTGGCCTGAGAAAACGATCAATAGTATACAGTGTGCTTTATATTATCAGGATCACTTACCGCATATTTGAACTCCAATAACTTTGTTATTTCAAATAGAACACCCTATATTTTTCCACGCGACTAGATTCATATTTTCATTTCCTTTCGAACCCAATATAATATTTCCCTATATAATATTCCCCTATTATTTCCTATCATTCCCTATTATTTCAAATAGAACACCCTATATTTTTCCACGCGACTAGATTCATATTTACATTTTCTTTCGAACCCAATATAATATTTCCCTATACCTTAATGTGGTGCTTCAGGAGTTATCGAAGCCTTTTCGAAATCCGATGAATTTTTTGAATTAGCATTATTTCATATAGTAGTCTGATGTCGAATACTGAAGAATAGTTATTCGATATTTTTGGCAAATTGAATTTGAACACTCTCAACTTACAGTTGATTATCTTTAGAGCATTGTTATATCGGTCCACCTATATCTACTATTTTTGGGGTTACTGGTTTTTATTAAAAAAAACAATTTTAAAAGATTAAAATACAAGGGAAAATCAAAAACATTATAATACATGTTCGACATGACCACCATCTACTTCAATACAGCATCTAATTCTTTTTTCGAATGAGCTTCTAACATTTTTCAACATATTTGCAGTTACTTTTTGGATTGCATTTCTAATCCTCACTTTCATATCATCAGGAGTGGTGGGTGGAGTACTGTATACAATATCCTTGATAAAAGTCGAAGGGTGTAAGATCAGGCGATCTCGCTGGCAAGTTATAAGGACCACCTCTCCCTATCCATTCATCTGTAAATTTTCTGTCGAGATAGTTTCCAAGAACACGTTTGAAATGTGCCGGAGCACCATCTAATTGTAGCCTCACATTCAAAGGAATATTTTCCAGAAGATTCAAAAAATATGTTTTAATGAATCTTAAAAATTTCCTTCCATCCAAATGCCCGTCAAAGAAATAAGGACCAATTATGGTATCTCCTATGATTCCACCGAATGAGTTAACACTCCACCGGTTTTGGCGATCGACGGTTCGAAATAAATGTCTGCTTTCGGTGTCATAATAATGAAAGTTATGTCGATTCACCAGACCAGTGTTATGAAAGGTTGATTCGTCTGTGAAAAATATGTTCATGAAAGTTCATCTCTTCGCCAACTCGTTCAAGATGCCATAAACAGAAATCTAGTCCCTTCCATGCAGATGTTGATGCAGCTGAATGTGGTATGGATGATATTTGTGTTTTCTTATAATTCTGCTAACACTCGATTTACTTATACCAGTAGCATTAGCAATGACTCTAGTACTGGTATTGGGATTTTCAATCACATATTGCAAAACTTCGAAATTGAGTTCCTCATTCCCAGTCACTGGTTTCGATATATCTCGAACAGTGTACTCGATACTGCCTGTTCCTCAAAATCTGGCTAATAATCTTTCAAATACATTTTTATCAGGATGCTCTTGATCTAGGTACGTTTGTGCATGAACCCTCGACGCTAATAAGCAATTTTCTTAACACTATCCAATGGTTAAAATCATGTAAAACTTCTCATTCTACTTCTCAGATCTGAGAACACGAGAGCAAGACGAATTCAACACAAACTTATGACAAAATATTACGCTATTTGACAGGAGTCTGCTTGGAACAACAATTGAACAGAGTTGAACGTAGTACTCGAGAATATGACATCAGACTACTAGATGAAATAATGTTAATTCAGAAATTCATCGGATTTCGAAAAGGCTTCGATAACTCCTGAAACACCACATTTAGGTATAGGGAAATATTATATGGTTCGAAAGGAAATGAAAATATGAATCTGGAAAAATATAGGGTATTCTATTTGAAATAACAAAGTTATTGGAGTTCAAATATGCGGTAAGTGTTCCTGATAATATAAAACACACTAAATACTATTGATCGTCTACTCAGGCCACAATAACTAGCTGAAAGGGATTTGAGTGACCGGTCAAAATTTCGTACACCTGCCGTGGCTAATTCCAGTGATATTGAATTTCTTTGACAACGTTACATTTTGTGAGAAAGTTCAATATCTCATAAACGGAGAGAGTTGGGTATAGGGATACCTCTGCAAAGTCAGCTTATTTTTTCTCAAAAAATTCAAAAATGCAAGAAAATACAGAGTGTTCCATTCAAAAAATATAACTTTGATATGTCACGCTCTTTTCAAAAAGTTTCATAATTTATATAAGTCAAAGGCTTATACCTACTCTGGTACAAAATTTCTGAGACTATTAAATGAGTAAATAAATCAATAATAAAAATTAATAATTGTTGAATGAGCACGTATCGATGAACGAAGCTGAATTGATAATTATTTGTAACTCCTTACACTGGATATGAATTCAATTTGATTTGATAAAAAAAAACTGTGAAATAATTCTAGCCATAGATTCAATTAATAATTCCAAATATTTCGGAATGTAATTCACATTAATGGAAGTGTTGTTTTTATTCATACTACAAATAATTGGAGATTCTATAGAGTGGTTCGAAGTTCCAAGCTAATTTAATTATTGATTTGAAAAAACAACAAAGGACCATACTAATATGTGGTTGAAATTTCCCAAAAGAAACATTTTCAATTGAATAATAGTTGGAGAAGCTCCAAAACGCCAAATTAATACAAAACACAAAAATTAAAGATTGACGATGTTACAGATTCTGGATTTCACACACAATATATTTTCATCAAACAATTTATAAATACTGATTATTAATTTTCAGTTTCTCTACTGTTTCCTTAGTTATTATTTTAAGTAATTAAATACCGACTCCTCATTGAAGCGCACTGATCCTGGATGAGATATTTTCTCGTTTCGTTATTTTTCTAACACTACTAATATATATTTCAATTATTTCTATTTGATCGTTATCTGAATTTTTAATCGACTACATCGAATTTCTAGTACCCAAAATATTTGGTACTTCTAGTTGTGTACTAGCTGATTGAAAGAAAATAATGAGATTTTGATTCCCTTTTATATCCACTTCGCTGCCTCCCGGGGTTTCAAGCGTTAATTATTATTAGTCTCCCACTAGCGGCTAGTGATGACAACTTGATGATTATTTATGAGTCTAATTTATAAACATCGCGGTCCTCGGATAAACAAAACGATAAGGAGATTTTTGCTTGTGACATTTTTTATCTCCTCAATTTATTTCTTTGCATATGATTTCATACACCGTTAATAGGGGTAACACATAGGGCAATCATTATTTTTACTCAGCTGGAATATTTTTAGAATGTATTTTGTCTGCGAGGTAATTAATGACTCCTTTTTATACATTAAAATCGAATGTTCATTACATTGTTAAAGCCGGCCTTATACAGGGTATTATGAATTAACAAAACACGCCTGCAACACCAAACTTGTTGTTAGATTGAGAAAACAAGTATCAAGAGCATCGACTGTCTGAGGATGGTCGAACCGAGATTATGTCACTGGAGCGGTCTACAGGAAATATCTCTTTCTATCTATACTTGGGCGTTGAGTTGTTCATCCAGGAAGTACGTACCGTTCAAAAAAGAATAATGCACTCATAAAATGATGAGAATATTTATATATATTCAATAAAAGTTAACAAACGTGTTTCATCCGTTCTACATACGGATAAAAAGCTACAAGATTCCAAGACTATAGTGTAGTTACTTGAAGTTATTTTTTTTTATCAGTCTACAAATTAAATAGATTGACTAAAAACAATAGTGACATCAATTGTCAAAAACGACTGGAAATAATCTTTTGAAAACTTAGGGTACATAAGGTTATAGAGATACAGATAAAGACACATTCGCATTATAAAGGATTCAATTTGCCCAAAACATAAATACAGAAAACATATATGAACTTACGCCAAATCAGCAGGGTCAACACTTATTCACTGGAGACGGCTTTCAAACGACGATTAGTTCAATTGTATTATTATTTTGATTAATCCCGCTGGAATTGTTTATTTTATTTTCACTTCCCACTGTATATCAGATTATCAATGTATGGATACGATTTTCATGAACTTTTGAGTTGAGCTTTTTTGTTGACTCATCTCGTACTTGAAGCGTTGATAAATAATAGGTCATTTTGGAAAAAATACTGGTTTACTCGTGAATTCACTTGGTTACTGCCATTACTCGGATTAACTTGATTTGAATATAATATCTCTTAATGGCTAATTAAGTTCACTGCCTGACGACTACATTCGTACTCTCGTAATCGAATGAAATCTAACCTCATTTTGGGAGTACATGTTTTTTGTTTCACTTCTTAAAACCGAGAGAGAGTTGGTCCGAAAAGTCGCGCACTTTTATAATCCGCTACCCGATCACGTGATGGCTATGAATATCGCGGGTAAAAATTCCTGATATCATAATTATATTCACCCTGTCATAATAAATCAGCGGCTTGATGATTAATGGCTTGCTATTGTCACCGCAAATGGATAAAGAAAAAGAATTTATGTCTTTCGCGGGTGAGTTACATTAATGGGCTGTCATAACATATGAGTTATAGTATGTTCCTTTGCTCGTTAATTTTCTTAGATATGACTATCAGCGGAAGCGATGAGCTATTTATGAGCTATTTGTAAAAGGTGTCATTTTTTATAGTAATTTTCAGGTGCATGTCCTTGTCTGAACAGATGATGAAGTATTTTTAACGGGCATGTGCCTATCAGTTTTAGCCGCGAATTTGACTTTATAATTTATTTTCATTCCTATTGAATTTGTTTTCTGGCTATAACGTTCATATTGAGTATTATCGTGTTGTTTCTTATGCATGAAAGTTTTTCTGTAATTATGGGGCATGACAACATCTTAGTGGGAGACGACCAAATGTTTATGATTTTCATAGCGTCATTAATTTGAGAATTTTATGTATGTATTCTGATATCTTTTGACATGTTTATCACTCAATGATTTTTTTTTTTCGAATTCCATGTAGTAGCTATATTTTCTCATGCATTTTCTACTCCATAGAATGGATCAATTCGATAAAATAACTTTTCATATTTGAGATGGCCCTTTCTTGTATTGAAGCTTGACTTAACAATTTATCCAATTCTTTTTAGGCATCCATGAAATCCGTCATCGTATTGAATTCTGACAAAAACCCACATACCAATTTTGAATGGAATCGGGCCATAATAACAAAACACTTCGCAATCTTGAATTCATGAATTTTGATTAAAACATCATGATGTCCGACCCCAAAAACCCCCACACACCAATTTCGAATGTAATCGGGCTATAATCACAGAACTCGTCGCCATCTTGGAGCCTTCATTTGGAATTCGTCGATTTTGACGAAAAAATCATGATCTCCGACCCCCAAAACCCCCACATATCGGGCTATAATCACAAAACTTGTCCGCCATAATGGAGCCGGCATTTTGTTTTTTTTCTCTAACAAATTCAATAATGCATTGTTACCAGAATTATGACCACCCACCAAATTTCACGTAGTGGGTCGAATTTAACTTGCAAGATTTGATTACAAACCCACAGACAGTCATCAGTACAGGTGAAAATCAATGAAAGCCTGTAAAACATAGTGACTAGACCATAGACGCATTAAAAATAAAGAGACTGTTTGAAACTCTAGCGATGTTGACCACCGAGTTTTTGGTACGGCTAGTCGCGCATAGAGGCGCTGGCCGCAATCGACAGACGATTGATGTCGTGATACTTTTTCAATTTCGACATTTGTCAGAAAACAGAAGTTTATTGTTTATACATGTTTTTTTTATTATGACAAACCACGCAATAATTTTAGAAAAATTAATGATAGAAATTATACTATGGACTTGAATGATGAAGTCAACGTCGAAAATGGAATGTTTTTTCATTCGAGTTTGCGGTGAAATTCTTCGTAATATTATCTCACAAGGTTGAATATATAAGCTGCTTTTCACAAACTGATACACATTTCCATCCATCAGATGCAGAAATGTTTTCACACTGATACTTATTTTCATCTATCAGTTTTCCTTCCCTATCACCGCTTGAGGAAGTACATGGTCTTCTTGATTAACAAACTGGGGTATTTGTTATAGTCTAGATTTGATGATAAGACTGAAGGATATTTTTAATTTTGTTGTTTCTCAGAATTTTGTTATTGTTTTGTTTGCAGTTGTTACTTGTCCTAGATAAAATAAAATGTGTTTTTATAGCGTTTTACTTATTATTCTTGTTTTATAAGAACTTTCAGGTTCTAAGAATGGATTACTGTATATATTTTATAATTGATCGATTTGCCATTCCTGTATTTCATATGAAATACAGCAATGGCAAATCGATCACTTATAAAATATAAACCATATCAACCATATAAAAGTAACGAATTTAAAAAACCCGCCTCCTCTCAATCGGAAACTGAAGATAAATCTGTTTTACCAACCGTAATAACTCAGTTCGGCCAGTTGCGAGATATGTCGCCACTGTTGTTCCACTCTTAACGTGGTGCCAACTTTTACTGCAGGTTTGTCAACTCTCTTTATTTTTAGTTTCTCTATGGACTAGACTCACACATTCCTATGATTCTTTAAAATCAGTCACTCCAAACATCAAACATTCAATTCATCACATTCAATACGAAAAACAACAAACTCTTCAGGAAACAATCAGTCAGCACCACAAAATAATATAACGGAATAACGATACAAATGATTACCGCATATTGGAGAAATAAAAACTTGAAAAAATACAAAAAAACTTGAAAACTGTTTCACTACTTTCCTCGAAGACTAAGGACCCTCTTGAAATAGAAAACAAATCGAATATTATTCACAAAATTTATTGCCCAGATTGTCATAGAGCAACTAAATGGTCGAATTATTTCACACAAAAGTGACGAAAAAAATAATAATAGTATGCACTGTCAGAGCATGTTCTCACCACAGAACATGAAATGGATTATGATAATGTCAACATTTTGAAAACTGAAAGAAATTATCATAAAAGGACCTCAAATGATTGACAGCTCCTTATCATCGATTATCGCATGCTTTGAAAGATCCCTGGTGTATCCTGGATCAACGTACATGCTACTCAAATCCTTGCAGTTGAATCCTTCACAGATTCTGCATGTGTGTCTGTGCAGATGTCATCGATAAGGGTGTCCTCCCTGATAATAAGTGATGGTTGTTGTGTATTTAATTGAAAGTCTATCATAAAGACAACAGTTTTTATTTAAATAAACACACAATTACAGGACATCCAGTGCGTTTTTCTAACAAAAGTTGATTTCAAAAACACTACATTTCCCCCCGTGTCATTAAAGATTCAATCTACAGGGAGGTTTCATAATTCTACCAGATCGCGTGGAAATGGGGGTTGTTTTCGATGTAGAAGTTGGAATTGAATTTTTTTCAACATCAATAGTATTTTTTTGACAACTGTCAGAATCATTTCCAACTTCTCTCACAATGGATGATTGTACAACACAATCTGAGACATTATCAGGTACAGACATATTAGGAAGAATAGTATTTGGCTTGATACTTGAATTAGGCGCTATAGAGTCTTTTAATTTGTTTGCATTATCAACATCACTGATTTCATTCGATAAAGGAAGATTTACACCAAGACGTAAATCATCAGAATGAATGAGTTTAATATTGTCCCCAACTTTCACCAAATAAGTGCAAAAACTCAAAACTTTCATAACTATACCTTTTTGCCATAACTTAGTTTATTTATTTTTAACAAACACTTGATCATTAACTCTATAAAGATTTTTTAAATTTTTATCAGACATATTGATTTTACTTTTATCATGGTAAGAAGGTTTTAATAAGTCAAACCTTGTTCGAGGCTTGATTTTCAAAATGCTCTCTGCAGGTGATATTCCTGTTACGGTCGAAGGTGTATTCCGATATGTAAATAAAAAGTTCTGCAATTTACTCAGAATAACAAGTTCTGAAATACTTTCCCCTTTTTGAGAAAATGATGCTTTTTCTAGACCTTTTTTAATAGTTTGAACACCACGCTCTGCTACCATTACTTTGTAGGTGGTAAGGAGGTGTCTTGACGGGTCTAATTCCATTTGCCTGACAAAACGATACAAATTCATTTCGAAACCTGTATCGTTCAGCTATCACTAACCTTTTCCATGATCCATGAGGACTTTTTTAGATCATCATATGACTTTGTACTTGGTAACGCAGGCGCTAGCAAGTCCTTTAAAACACTATAGACTTCACCTCCCATCAAAGTTAAAAGAAGCGGAACTTTTGTTTTGTCTTCGACTCCATTACATGAAAACAACTGCTCAAATCTCTCCAGATATCAAGAAATGTCTGAATCCATCGGGTTGAATTGTTCAATTGAACCAATTAGCGACATTTTGACTTGCTATTTGACCACGATGACGGAAAGTTTGACACTTTTGATGCACGAAATTCGTTGAAAATGATCACAATTTTCGCACTTTTTCCTTTTTGGTTCGTTTCGACGCTCGTTGCCAAATTAACTGTTGTGTATTTAATTGAAAGTCTATCATAAAGACAACAGTTTTTATTTAAATAAACACACAATTACAGGACATGTTCCCAGACAGGGACTTCATCTTGACATCTCTCTTGTCGATTGTTCGTATCCTCACACAGTGCGTTTTTCTAACAAAAGTTGATTTCAAAAACACTACAATGGTGTCGAGACGTTAATTTTGAGTGGGATAATCTGGGCTAAAACGAGGACTCGATGGTGGTCACAATGTTTGAGAAACACAAGAATTTGTTGAAATATCATTTGACCGTCGAAAATTCAACAATATGCTGACAATGTCCCTTCGAAGTTCAGGCCCTATGAATAAATGATCATTCAACGAGGTTTAATTGGGTTATATTGACAAACCGTTGAAAAAAAAACGAGTTTTGTGGAAATACTTCTAGGCTTGAGAGGTGTCCATGCAGGATTCACTGTGGTTATTGAAAGCAACTCAAAACTCACAAATGAACAGAATTAGATAGTGCTTCTCAAAATTCCGCTTTCCCCCTCTTATTTTTAGAACGATTGTACATAAACAAGTGAAATTTGGAAACTGAATATTAAAGGTTGTAAACTTCCCTTCTAGTGACGAAATCATCAAAGATGACCAATAATTTTAAATGGAACCCTACGGCAACCGACACCTCTTTTAAAAGGTATCGAGAAAACCTATTCAATGATACTTATTTTGTTTGTTTTTTTTAGTCTCCCTAATTCGACGTTTCTGTAATTGTCCAAGTTTTTGTACATTTAATAATTTGTGTATTGTTGATCGAACGTTTAACTGTTTTAGCAGCTTTTGGTACTTTTAATATTTTTGTACATTTTAATAATTCGTTAAACTGTTGTGAGCCAAACGTTTAAGTGCTTCAAGAAGCGAAATGGTACGTGCTCTAGGTGATAAAGTAGCAGCGATCCTAATTTTGGGTGAAACTGGACAAAATATTCATGCAGCAGAACGCATTTTTAATGAGAGGTTTCCCGATCGCCCCGTTTCGAGAAATTATTTAAGGGAGCTTCTTCGTAAGTTTGAAACAACGGGTAGTATTGATGATGCGAAACGATCTGGCAGACCACAAATTTCTGATGAGAAAAAAATTGATATACTGGCAGAAGTAATAGTTAATCCTACTTCTTCAACAACTCACGTTGCATCTACCTGTGAAGTCAGTCGAAGTACAGTACACAGGGTGTGGAAAAAAAAACAAATTTCATCCATACAAATTAAAAATGGTTCATCAACTCTCAGACGACGACCCAGACCGAAGACTAGAATTTTGTGAAAATATGGAAACTAAAATTAACCAACAGCCAGACTATGTCAAAACAATTTGTTTCAGTGACGAAAGTACTTTCTATCTAAATGGAAATGTAAATACACAGAATGTGAGGTATTGGAGTGACGCAAATCCTCACCTGTTTCGTGAAACACATACCCAATTTCCCCAAAAGGTGAATGTTTGGGCAGGTAACCTGGGAAACCACATCGTTGGGCCTCTTTTTTTAAATACTAATTTAACTGGTGAGGTTTATCTGGAGCTGTTGCAAAACGCAATAGAACCGTTAATCCTTGAAATTTTGGAAGATAATCCAGATGAATTCGGCAATTTGGAAATAACATTCCAACAGGATGGTGCTCCTCCACTCTATTACGGTGCAGTAAGACGGTATTTGGATGAGGAGTATCGTGGTAGATGGATTGGACGACGAGGTTTAACGGAATGGCCAGCTTGATCACCAGACCTCACACCTTTGGATTTTTTTCTGTAGGGGTACCTCAAATCGAAGGTTTACGCCACTGAACCTGACAATATTGACGTTTTAAAACCACGTATTGTTGCAGAATGTGAGGCTGTTTCCGCAGACACATTTGCAAAAGTACGAGAAGAGTTTTAAAATAGGATATTTCACTGTCAAGAAGTAAATGGAGGTCACTTCGAGCAATTTTTCAAAGTAGATACTGATTCTTAAATCTGTAATTAATATCATACTGAATGGAATTTAAATTTCAATGTTTACTTAGCCATTAAAACTGCCATAAACACAAACAAAATTAGTATCATTGAATAGGTTTTTTCGAAACCTTTTAAAAGAGGTGTCGCTTGCCGTAGGGTTCCATTTGAAATTATTGGTCACAATGGCCTTGTGACGTCATCTTTGACGATTTCGTCATCTATCATCACTAGTAGGAAAGTTCACAACCTTCAGTTTCCAAATTTCACTTGTTTATGTATAATCGTTCCAAAAATGAGAGGGGGGGAGGGGACTTTCGAGAAGCACTGTATATGAACGAAATACACAGCAGAAAATTAATAAATTTTCTAATTTTGCGGGCATATCGATGTGAACTGATAGTAAGTATAATTCATTATTCCGATCAATGTGACTCTGTAAAAGTCCATCGTATCAAAAATTTCGAACTCTACGCGGAGAACAGTAATACAGTTGAGTTCATGCAATGGTGATTGCCGATCAAAACTGGAGGATCAGCGTCATAAAAACATCCTATGATATTTGTGCGGGTCTATTACGAACTCCACTCAATTGAGTGATCTTGATTCGATTTAGTTTGAGAGATACTTACATCATCTTTGAACTGAGCAGCGGTTATGCTCTTGGCATTGGCTTCACGTAACTTATGTAGAATAGCCTTTTCGCTAGTATCATCATACCCCATTTGTTTGGCAATATCAAGAGCATTTCTTTTACCTCGAGCCCAGGGAACGATCGCAGAACCACTCTGCATAATGGCTTTGTGAAATAAACCTGAAAAAAAGAATAATCACTCTCACCACTGAGTTGTTCTTCCACTCAAACGGAAAATATATATCGCAGTGAGAGAAAAAAAAAGAGAGAGAGAGAGGGGGAGAGAGAGAGAGAGAGAGAGGGAGAGAGAGAAAAACACATTAAAGTTTATGTGAAAATGGATAATTAGGGGTCTGTCAATGTGATAGCAGATATCAAATAGCAGATAAGAAATAGCGGAAAGGTAGTATCAGTTTGGATACTGCAGGAGAAATTTATTTGGGTCATGTTTAAATTGATGTGGCTTTTTGATTTTCATTTGATCGGGAATGCCGTTGTGGATTGCACGAATTTGGTAAGTAAAACATCTTCGAAAAATATCTAAACGAAAAATTGGGGGAGTAATTCGACCTTTGAATCTTACATTCAGGTTATGTACATCGGTCCTATGTAGGTAAGGGGGAACTTCATCTGAAATCAGTTTGTGGAACAGGGTGCCAACATTCTGTTTTCTTCTAGTATCCATGTCCAACCATCCAA
Organism: Gonioctena quinquepunctata; assembly: GCA_018342105.1. Lineage (NCBI taxonomy): Eukaryota > Metazoa > Arthropoda > Insecta > Coleoptera > Chrysomelidae > Gonioctena > Gonioctena quinquepunctata. The sequence goes on along the minus strand of JAFIRS010000359.1, from coordinate 132,088 downwards.
TATCCTTAAGTTTGTCAGATATTCGTTCTCTCTTGCGGATACCGAACATCAGTCTCAAACAGGAATTCTGAATTTTTCTAATTTTATGTTTTGATAGAGAAGTTAAACATGGACCGTATAACACGTCACCATAATTGAAAATGATAAGCATCAATGCTTCGCATGAGTTTGCTTTGACCTCAACTGGTAAGAAACTCCTATTGCGATATATGATTTTCAATGAATGATATGCACATTTTATCAGTTGAGCAATATGTGATTCAAATCTGAGACGTTCATCCAAGAGAATTCCTAGACTCTTAGCTTCTTGAACTAACTCAAGTTTTTCATCATCTATCAAAATATTAGTCTGTCTGCAAATAGTTTTTCTCGAATGTTTGGGCCCAGAAACAGCGACTTTAGAGTTGATCATCAAACAATGGTCAGAGGCTTCTCTAATAAAAGCGATTAGATCACTATTCACTCGAGTAGAAGCATTCTCTACCATCATTAAAATGTCTTATTCCTCAAGACAGCTGACTACAAAAACCTATACAATAGGTGTATATTGGTAGCATATCAATGAAAAAACAACTACTTCCGTGGCTAATGCATCGACGGACGTTGAATGACATCTAATGGATAAACGTGCAAAGTCCTACACGGTACTTTGCAAATGTTTGTAGCAAAATGGATCAATATTAACCACTTCACTCAGGCTGACCACCTGTAGACCGGTTTCGGAGTTTTGCCCCTCATATATATATATACCGTGTGTAACAGGATCATGGTACACCCCCCGTATTTCCTTTAGTTTTGCAGGTAATCGATTGTAATTTGGGATATTCTATATACATAATGAGCGGCACTTTTTGACCCACAAATGATTTATTTTTCACTTCAGGTTTCGCCGGAAGTGATACCAACTTTCGATTTTTGAATAGAACACCTTGTATATTATTACATTTCTGAAATCTGCATAACTTTCTGAATCCAATGATACCACATAAGTGACATTTCAAACGTCAATATTTTTGATAATTCAATTTTTAGTTTTCCATTTGAGTGTGCCATGATGGTTCCGATTTATTCCAATTCACCCATCTGATGCTAGAAAAATCGAAATCCCGTCAAAAATACTAAATTGCGTTTTTTATGAGCAAATAAAGTTAATCGTAATCGATTTTGGGGTAAAACTAAATTTTTTGAAATGGAACCATATTGGTACCGTGGTACCATTTATTGGTACTATTAATAAGGAATTTATTCATACCTGCTAATGAAATATGCGATAAATACAATCAAAATTACAGCTGAAAGAAAATAAGATAATACAAATACTTTGTTCTAATTTAATGCTAAGAAGTTACTAAGGTGGCTTTGAAATACAAAAAATGAGCATTACAACAATTGTTCGAAATGCTGTCCATTAACGTCAATGCACTTCTGAACTCGGATAGCTGTTTCTTGAAGAACGTTCGCTAATTGCTGGGCCGTTATACTATTAATTGCGCGTCTTACTCGCAACTCCAGGTCTTCGCGGGTTGTAACGACGGTTGCATAGAGACTGTTTTTTAAATGGCCCCAAACAAAGAAATCAAGAGGTGTCAAATCAGGTGACCTTGGAGGCCATCGCACAGGACCATTTGTCGAAATTGCGTTTTCTTGGAATGCCTGTTGAAGGTAATCCGTTACTATTCATGAACTATGGGGAGGAGCTCCATCTTGTTGGAAAAACATTCCCTGTCGTAGATGGACAGGTAATTCAGTTAACCTGTCCTCAATTTCATTTTGCAGAAATCCTAAGTATCTATCTCCAGTCAAGCGTCCTTCAAAAATATTGGATCAATGATTCTACGACCGAGTATTCCAAGCCAAACATTGAAACCGAACCGCACTTGAAAGTTACCCTCCCTCAATAAATTTTGATTTTCTTGTGATCAATACCTTGTATTTTGTCGGTTGAATAATCCAATATTTGTAAACCTAGACTCGTCCGAAAATAAAATCCTTCCCAAAAAAGCATTATTTGGCTGCACATTATTCTGCAAGATCCAATTGCAATATTCCATCCTACGTTCATAATCATTTTCATACAGGTGCTGGTGCAATTGATATTCGAAAGATTTATAATTATGTTTGTGCAAGATTCGGCTTACCGTTTGGTGACTAATTTCCAATTCAAACCCAATTTGCCTTAAAGAAACAGTCTCATCAACTTCTATTCGAGCTGAAACATTAATTTCCGTTCCTTCGTCAATGATAACGTTTTCTTCGGGATCTCTTCAGAATTGATTTTCAAGACGATTAAAATAATTTCTCACTGGACATTGTCTATCAGGATATCGGTTGGCATAAAGGTTTCTAGCCGCAAGGGCATTTTTTCTACAGTCCCCATAAATATCCACTTTTTCATCCCTTGTATAAATGTGGGGCATTTTGAATAAAAATAACAACAAATGTAAAGACTTTTCCAATACACAATAAATACACCGATAAACCAATACCTATTTATTTGACAATCTGAATGAATAATTTCATTGGTTTCAAAGCCTCCTTAGTAACCTTCAACAGGCATTCGAAGCTATGCGAGTTCAGAAGTGCATTGACGTTAATGGACAGCATTTCGAACAATTGTTGCAATGTTTTGTGTTCATTTTTTGTATTTCAAAGCCACCTTAGTAACTTCTTAGCATTAAATTAGAATAAAGTAATTGTATTATCTTATTTTCTTTCAGCTGTAATTTTGATTGTATTTATCGCACATTTTATTAGCAGGTATGAATAAATTCCTTATTAATAGTACTAATAAATGGTACCACGGAACCAATATTGTTCCATTTGAAAAAAATGAGTTTTACCCCGAAATCGATTACGATGAACTTTATTTGCTCATAAAAAACGCAATTTAGTATTTTTGACGGGATTTCGATTTTTCTAGCATCAGACGGGTGAATTGGAATGAATCGGAACCATCATGGCACCCTTAAATGGAAAACTATAAATTGAATTATCAAAAATATTGACGTTTAAAATGTCACTTATGTGGTATCATTGGATTCAAAAAATTATGCAGATTTCAGAAATGTAATGATATACAGGGTGTTCTATTCAAAAATCGAAAGTTGGTATCACTTTCGGCGAAACCGGAAGTGAAAAAAAAAATTAAAAATAATGTTATGGGAGAACCCTAATCCTTTACACACGGTTATATATATATATATATGTGTATATATATATATATATATATACATATATATATATATATATATATACACATATATATATACAGTGTCCGTCATAAAGTTGGCTACATATGGGAAAAAAATTGTTATTGAAATTTCTGAAAAACTCTAATGACGGTTCGTTTCTGCATGTCTGAAATCTGCATGTCTGCAAACTAAAAAATTCGTTGCGACTTATATCACGTTACCTCAGATTTGGCGGGAATTTAAAAAAGATTTGTCTGTGGTGCCAAAAAATGGGTCAAATTGACAAGATAACGAAAAATTTATTGAAAAAATGTGTTTGGAAACTAACAGAAACCTCATGTACCAATTTTGAACCAGATTGAAAAAAAAAACAAAAATAACATTTTATTCCTCTATCCTTACTAAGAGACATAATACATTCTCTTTTATCTGGAAACAGCTTTAATAACCTAAATCACATAAGTTTGGGTCAAAACTAATAAAATATTTGTGGAATAGACATTTTGCAGGAGATTAATTATGAAAACACGATTTAGTCTTATCACTAGTGGACCAGGGTCGATAATTTTTGAAACCAAAAAAAATAATAGTAGAATGAAACTCATTGGAAGAGAAAGAGAATATAACAAAAATGAAAGGAAAAATAATTTACGGGCGATCTGAGGTCGGAAAGTGGAAGGGGGTGAGTTTTTAAGGGTAAAAAACGGTTTATCTCGATTTCCGGCAAAACGGAAGATCCTACGGAAAAAATTGAATGGCAAAGTTGTAGGTAATAAAAATATCTACAACTTTGGGATCCCCATTTTTGTCACATAATCTCAAAATGTATGTGAAAAATTCAAATAACAAAGTTTTTGTTTTTTTTATTTTTATCTTTTACAAAAAAAAAATCACAAAATTTGGTGAAAACTTACCTTTTTATGTCTCAAACACACTGTAATTTTTTGATTTAAAATATTTATTTTTCCACCTTATTTTGACTTAATATCGAAAAAGCACCCTCATTTTCAATCAGAAATTCTCCCGTCAAAATATCAGGTTTTTTAAATAAGTCGGTGGGCTTTCTGTTCGTTAAAATCTCTACTTTCTGATAGTGCAAAAAAATATACATTACTATGGTAAATGTTCTCAGAAAATGCAGAGAAATAACAGGTAGTAAGGCCTAGACCCTCCTAGCCCTCCCCCACTTCTCTATGAAATACCTTTTGATGGGCCAAAATTTTCCGTAGGTCACTCAGGTATATAAGTTATCTCAAAATAGCAATAAATAGGCATCTACGCATATAATTTAAAGAAGATTCTACAACTTTCTCAAAATATTGTAGATGTCTTATTAAATTCGGATTCGAGTTTTTTTTGTTTCTTTGCATTTTCTGTCATAGTAATGTACTTTTTTTCCATACCATCAGAAAGTAGAGATTTCAACAAACAAAAAGGCCACCGACTTTTTAAAAAAAGCTGATATTTTGACGGGATAATTTTCGATTGAAAATTAGGGTGCTTTTTCGATATTAAGTCAAAATAGGTGAAAAATTTTTTTTTTCAAATCCAAAAAATTACAGTGTGTTTGGAACATGAAAAAGAGGTTTTCACCAAATTTCGTGGGTTTTTTTTTGTAGAAGATAAAAATAAAAAACCAAAAACTTGGTTATATGAATTTTTCACATAAATTTTAAGGTTATATGAAAAAAGTGTGGATACAAAAGTTGTAGATATTTTTATTACCAACAACTTTTTTCCATAGTTTTGCCGGAAATCGAGATAAACCGTTTTTTACACTTAAAAACTCACCCCCTTCCACTTCCTCAGATTCTTCAGATCGCCCGTAAATTATTTTTTCTTTCATTTTTGTTATATTCTCTTCCGCTTCCAATGGGTTTCATCCTACTATTATTTTTTTTTCACTTTTTACCATTTTCAAAGGCTTCAGCACTGGTCTATAGGTGTAGTCATGCCCTGTATATTGATGCACATGAGCTCATTCAATATTATCAACCCGTAAATAAAATTTGAACCAACTAATATTCGTAATTGAAACTTAATAATACATTATTTATCCTTGCTAAATTTAATATTGATTAGTAAATTTGAACTTGAATGTCTTAGATATATTTTTGAATTTTATAAAGCGTCTTTGAAAAAAGATCTATTTTCGTTGTAACAATAACAAATGTCACAATAACTTGCTGACAATTTTGTTGGATTTGTCGTTCTTTATCAGTTTTTGTGTTTTTCAATCTATCAATAGAAATGGCTCCAAAACTGAGTATACAAGGAAAAATTGAAATGGTATTGCTATAAGGCGAAAATTATCATAGCACAAGAGGAGTACCTGACATTTTCAAGGCATCCAGACCAAAATTTGCATTTTACTACGGTGACAAAGATATTGCAAAAATTAAAGGAAACTGGTTCGGTTGAAAACAAATATAAAAGTGTTCACGTTAAGCCTGTTGTATATAAAGAAAATAATGTAAACAATGTTTTACTGACGGTCACTGAGACACCAAGAGTTTCGACGAAAATTATGGCTGAAAAAGCAGAAATATCTCAAACCTCTAAAAATCACTATCACCCATGTAAACCAAAATTTGTACAAGTACTGCGAGACAGGGATTATGATGCTCGATTTTATTTTTGTGCATGGTGCCATGAAATGTTAGAAGACAATCGTGGTTTCTCAAAAAATGTGCTATTTTCTGACGAAGCAACTTTTACCTCAAATGGTGTTGTCAGTTCCCAAAATTGTAGATGGTGGGCAGATCATACTCCTAATTTTATTATTGAAGCCAACGACCAATATAGTTTGAAAGTGAATGTGTGGTGTGGAATTTTAAATGAGCGAATTGTAGGTCCCTTCTTTTTTAGACAAAGTTTAAATGGCGAACGGTATTTGAACTTTTTACGGATCGATATATCTACATTTATCGACAACATATCATTACAAAAGCAGATTCGTTTATTCTTTCAACAAGATGGGGCTTCTATTCTTTCTAAGAATGAGTGGTTGAACAATGAGTTTGGTGAGCAGTGGATAGGTCGATATTTAGGTAATCCATGGCCTGCTAGGTCTCCGGACTTAACACCGTGTGATTTTTTTTATGGAATTGTTTGAAAAGCAATGTTTATAAACAATGCCCAATTCGAGATGTAGAACATTTAAAAACTTGTTTAAGGAATTGTGCAGCACTAAACAACAGAACTATGTTAAAAAATGTTCGCCGCGAAATGTTCTCTAGAACAATTCTACGTATGGTGGTCACGTAGACTATTGAAAATTTGTACATCGTTTGTTTATTGATTTTTTTATTTTTCCACATCCACCTAAACAATATTAAATTCAATTGGGATAAATAATGTATTATACAAATATTAGTTGGTTTACATTTCATTTACGGATTGAGAATATTGAATAAGCTCATGTGCATCAATATACAGGGCATGGCTACACCTAGTGACAAGACTAAGTCGCGTTTTCAAAATTAATCTCCCACAAAATGTCCAATTGTAGTTCCCTGATGATGGAATAAAATTAATTCCGAAAGCTTGGACAAACTCACAAGTGTTTAATTTTCAACATTGCTGTATTCCGCACTATTAACTAGTATATATATATATATATATATATATATATATTATATTTCATATTGTACTATATTTATGAACTCAGAATTTTCTCTTTCATTTGATATCCCTCTGGATACGATAGCCAAAAAAATCAGAGACCCCCCACTTTTTTGAATTTACATCCGTGATATTGATTTTATTCGTATAAAATGTAACCTATGTTACTCGGACTATGATAACGAATCGGTGACACCTCATTCGGATGAGTAGTTTAGGCGCTACGGTGAAACTTTCCTAAATACAAACATACATAGGCTGCTAAAATCACCCTTCCTTTTCGGCTGTGCCATAGTCGGGTAAAAAGAACGTAATGCAGAAAAGTAAAGGCTGTTTTTTTATTTCGTTTCAGAGAACAAATATTTCGTTTCAGGAAAATTTCCAGAAATTCTCGAAACAGAGAAAGTATGGTTACTGTTTTAAATAGAACACCCAAATATTTTTCTGGACACACTTTATATTTGTATCGGTATTGCTTTTGAGAAAGAAGATATATGCAAGCCATTTAACTCCATAACTGATGAGCATTTCTATAAATAACTGTTCGTCGTTACTCAGTGCACCATTAATATCATAAGTGGTTAGCAAATTATGTTTTGCATCGTTATAATAGCTTTCGCAAGGACGTAGAAAATGCTGATTGTATGAATATACCTGACCTGATAATTACTTTTGTGAACTACCTTCCTTATTCCAATGTATCAGTGTTAACATATCAATCATTGAGGTGCTCAAACTAGTTAATTGAACATAAAATCACACAGAATACAAGGTGCTTCATATTATCCATACCATATGAAAGAATCAAAGTCAATTATTCATTTGGGTTATTATCCACTTCACTCCCGACTCTCAAGAAAACAACCATATGTTGACCATATGTAGTTTCCTCGGGGTGTTTTTTTTTCTATACTGGCTGTTGGATCCTTCTCTAGAAATTCGTAGTTTCCTATTTGGAGTACCAACTCTATCTTGTCATCATATGTCTGGATGTCCATGATATTCCCGTCTTCTGATGAAGTTTTTCAAGAATATTCTACTGGGAACTAGCTCTTTGAGAATCCATCCGAATTCTTAGTCCTGGATAGGGTTCATTCTGTTTGCAGTTGAATCTATAGAGTCACCGATTCACAGGAAAGACATTGTTCTGGGTACAACTGAGATTTACAATCATTTTTCGAGCAATGACTCAGGGGTTTGGCTGAAACAAGTCTAGTTGCTCAGTGGTACGAGCGTTAGCATGGTGTCCACTGTTTCCACTCGGCGCGGTTTCAACTTCCGCAGCCAGCGAACATTTTTTCAAGTCCCCAAGAGTGGTTTCGGATCCCACTATAAAAGGTAAGGCCCCCGTGATCTTAACTCGTACAAAATTTCATCAACTTCTGAGACGACTAAGTTGACTGAGACGACTGAGACGACTAAGACGACTTAGACGACTAAGACGACTAAGACGACTAAGACGACTAAGACGACTAAGACGACTAAGACGACTAAGACGACTAAGACGACTAAGACGACTAAGACGACTAAGACGACTAAGACGACTAAGACGACTAAGACGACTAAGACGACTAAGACGACTAAGACGACTAAGACGACTAAGACGACTAAGACGATTAAGACGACTTAGACGACTAAGACGACTAAGACGACTGAGACGACTAAGACTACTAAGACGACTAAGACGGTTAAGACGACTGAGACGACTTAGACGAATAAGACGACTGAGACGACTTAGACGACTAAGACGACTGAGACGACTAGACGACTAAGACGACTAAGACGACTAAGACGACTAAGACGACTAAGACGACTAAGACGACTAAGACGACTAAGACGACTAAGACGACTGAGACGACTAAGACGACTAAGACGACCAAGGCAACTAAGACGACTAAGACGACTGAGACGACTAAGACGACTAAGACGACTAAGACGATTAAGACGACTTAGACGACTAAGACAGGAATTTTATGTTTATCATTGGCGTGCATACGGGTAATGATCTCAATTTTTTTTAATAAAAAATGGTACGCCACAGATATTTTAAATTGAAAATAGTTTTTTAATTTTTCGTTCAATTTGTGACAAAAAATCTCTCCTGCCTTTTTTTCGTGTGGGGCGCAGTTTTTATGCAAAAAAATTAAACATCTTAACGCGAATTTTTCATTTCTTTGATACATTATCAACAACTATCTAATACAGTAACGTTAACAGAAAATAACACTAATGAATAAATAGGCGCAAAGCTACAACAAATGTTCAAAATGACCTCCCTCAGACGTGATACAAGATTCAACCCTTCCCAGCCAGCTATAACTCGATTCCTCAGATCTTCAACATTTTCGACGGGAGTGGAATAAACTAATGACTTGATAAAACCCCAAATGCAAAAATCTAGAGGATTTAAATCCGGAGATCAAGCAGGCCAATGTTCCGTACCTCCCCCGCCTATCCAACTATTTGGATACACTGTATCTAAGTGATTACGTACAATTATGCTGAAATGGACTGGTGCACCATCATGCATGAACCAGAAGTGTTGTCTCAGCTGTAGAGGAATTTCTTCAAGAAGATCAGGTAACTCTTCCTGTAGGAAATTAAGGTAAGAGTCGCCTGTTAGTCGTTGTGGGAGGAAATATGGACCGATTAAATGATCATCAAGCAATACATTTACTGAAAACTGATGCTGAAAATGAGCTTCAAAGATTCCAATGGCAAAAACTAGGCGCGGAAAAAAGTCTCTTGGTAGTAGAGCTTGCACACGTTGAATATGAAACGGATACAATTGCTGTTCCTTAAGAATTTTAAATACAGTGAAGTTGCTTACATTCAGTATGTTGGCAATTTTTCGAGTACTTGTTTCGGTTGACTCCGCAATTAACTCGAGAACTGCTTCTTCTAGTTGCACAGTTCGTACTTTTCGAGGGCGCCCGCAGTCAGCCGTTTGTTTCTTGAATGTACCATTTCCGCGCAAACGTTGATGAAGGCGAGCAAATATTGTGTGATGGGCTACTCTATGGATACAACTCAGCTTACAATCGTCGAGCTTGCCGACTATTTCCATTACTTCGACCATAGACAAAATTCATGTCTGACAATTTCGCATTTGTATAATTTTCCATTCTTTTCGATAAAAGAAAAATTAATTACTTATTATCATTAATGTTATACCAAACTTATAGCTTAAAAATGAAGGAATGCTAATTTGACATTTTGTTGGAATATTCGTATTTAACAGAATGTTGACAGTAGCCTACTAGCATCGCTACTAGATAATGTATTAAAGTAATGACAAATACACGTTAAGATGTTTCATTTTTTTGCATAAAAAAGGCGCCTCATACGAAAAAAAGGCAAGAGAAAATTTTTGTCACAAATTGAACGAGGAATTCAAAAATGATATCTCAGTGGCGTACCATTTTTTCCTTTTCCTTTAAAGAAATTGAGATTATTACCTGTATGCGCGCCAATGATGAACATAAAATTCTTAATGCGCAATAACTACCTCTTCAAACTCACCAAATTTCATTTGCATATCTCGACCGGTTTCAGAGCAATGAATAAATAGTCAGTTTTTAAGAAAAACTCTAACACCCCGTATCTCAGAAAACGAAGCATTTGCGGACAAAAGTTATATAGCAAACTGTCATTATTTTTTCATGCAGAATCACCCCCTGAAGTTTATCGCACTTATTCACTAACACCCTGTATATGTTGTGGACATGGAAAAAGCAACGGCCAAGGAAACGGGAAGAAATTTAAAAAACCATATAGAGTTATGAAAAAAGCATGTGATATCAGAAGTATAAACTGAAAATGGATAGAATTAGTTCATGAATTCGTAAAAGCAAAGCTAGAGATACGTGACGAGCAAAACGCAAGTTAAAAAAAATCATGGTTTGTCCTCGTCTCAATCTTGCTTTCAATGACAATATTAGAACAGTTAAGTATGATGTGTTGAAGCGACATAGCAAATAATAATACTCGTCGACTCTCAAAGAAGGGAGTCGTGATGTTACCTTTGCTCAAAGGTGATAGAGTCAAATAATGAACGGATGCAGCTCCAGCACTATTTCCAAAAATGGTAACATTACTTGGGTCGCCACCAAAATTGTGAATATTCTTCTGGACCCATTTCAAAGCCATAACTTGATCTTTCATCCCGGCATTGCCTGGAACTTCAAGAGATGGATCATCCAAACTCAAGAATCCTGAAAAATATTATTCGTTGAGCTATACAAATTTTATGAATATACAATTACTACTATATTTTTTAAATTTTCATACTTTATATTCAAACCTCTAGGTTTGCTTGCCATAAACGTTTTCAGCGATTTTAATAATAGTAATTATTATTATTATTATGATAATAATAATAATAATAATGTTCATTGGAAAAGTATAACAGGTTTGGAAGTTTTTCCATATCTATTTCTAGAAGTGAATGTCCAATCGCATCACTGAAGTGACAATTCCGAAACTTTGTTCCTTTTGCATCATAAAACAACTGCAGTATCGAAACACTGTAAAATGAACAATCAATTAAATTGAATAATTTTTTAGTTTACAGTTTCTGGTCAACCCATTCGGTTTCCCCGTCCTCAATTGGGGACATCTTAATAAGTTGGTTCTCAGAACTCAAGCATTCTTCTGATATATATATATATATATATATATATATATATATATATATATATTCTTTAGTTTCTGGACCACATGTATATCTTCTTCAATTTCTCGGAATGAAGGTCTGATTCAGTCAATTCATATAATTTCTTTTAACGACGTTTTGACAAGGTATTTGTCATCATCAGGTAAAAATAAAATTATTCTATTTGAATTTCTGCGTTCGCATTGTACACACCTACAATAACGTTCGTACAATGCGAACGCAGAAATTCAAATGAAATAATTTTGTTTCAACCTGATGATGACAAATACCATGTCGAAACGTCGTTATAAGAATTGACTGAATCAGACCTTCATTCCGAGAAATTATATATATATATATATATATATTTGGTCATATTAATATGCATACTAATAATTATACGTATAAACATTTCTATACATATTTATATATTTATTTTCATTTTTAGTTTTATTGATTCGTGATCATTTCAAATACATTTTGGTTGAAACTTTTCATCCATTTTTTGTAAGATGGATATTGTTAGTTTAGTTAACTAATACTTAACACAAATTAGAGATTTTCAATTCAATCCTTATGACCCCAATAACAGATACAAAAATCTTGATACATACCCAAAACTCCTAGTCGGTAGTTGATCACAACGAGAACAATATCTTCTGTCATCAAATAATGTGGTCCATGAAAAACACTTTTGTTCGATCCCTTAGTGAAGGCCCCACCATGAATGAATACCATAACAGGATTTCCTTTCTCCTTCTCCGTGGACAACTGAAAAAATAATTCACGTATGGAAGACATCGATATTATCTTCAACACTGAGAGAAATGTTGTTTTATTGTTAATGAATAGGTTTATTCGACTATGATTTGTTAAATATTACTGTCCATTTGTGAATTTGTCATTGACAAATAATAAAATAATTGTTACAAGCTAATATTAACTGTGTTCTTTTGCTGGAACAATATATATATTTTGTCACAAACTTATTCGTTATTGATAATCTTTCCGAAATGGCATCATTGAATTTCCATTCATTTATTGTTGGAAAATATTGAAAGCTATGTAGTTGTTTAGATACTAGGTGATCGCAATTTGCAGTGAATAAATAATTTCTTAAGAATTAACCACCCATCCATTGAGTGTCACCACATCATTCTGCGCATGGCTTCACTTGTATGTTTGTTTGTAACCGACTCCTTTGGGCGCGATTTTAACCCACTTTAAACGGTCAGATTTCATTCAAACTTTGTAGATTTATCGAGGACCGATGACAATACACTAATTTGATAAGATTATTCCATTTTTTTATTTGCAAAAAAATAATAAAAATAATAGTTTAAAAATAACTAAAAAACACGCTTTTATAAATAAACCAAACTAAAAAGTAGGAAATAAATAATAGTTTAAAAAAATCAAAAAACACACTTTTATAGAAAACCAAACTGAAAAATAGAAAATAATATGTACCTATACCTAAGTGCAACGCATTATTGAAAGGAAACTGCTGATGCAATTGAAGTATTTATGAGGACTGATCCCATGAGGTGGGATTTAGTTTTATTCGGGGTGTAAATGTGTAATTCATACGTGTTGCAGTCTGAATGCAATTGGATATTATGCCGTTATGTTTGCCCCTAATAATAACAACCAGATCCTCGGCGTGGGAGGGTCCGAGTTGGGTTCCAATTCTAGCAGGTATATTTACTTATGGCTCAATTGGGTCCGACCCATGGCCTCATTGGGTCCCCGTAAATATTAAAATAATTGGTTAAAACTTAATTTTATTACAACATTGTTGCCGCTGTAGGATAGACATTTTTTCTAAATTCTATGGTACTCAGGTAATAAATTAGGGGGTAGGTACTCAGGCATTCAATAAGGGGGTGGGTATTTCAGCTATTTTTCGTATTATTGATATATCGTTATCAAGTTTATTTGCTACTCAAATTTGTTGAATGAATCCGATCTTGAATCAGTAACAACACATGACATTACCAGAGCAAGAAAAAACGCTTATCACGCCAGAACATCGATTTTGTGTAAACTTCCCAAAAACGTATAAGAGTTTCAAGAAGTGGAATTTTCTGCTTCTTGGGGCCTTTTACTTAAGAAGCTCGCGTGATATAAGTTGTTTATTTTGTTTATTATAATTAAAGTTAAAAATTAATGAAATATTCAAAAAATTATTTTTTCAAACAAATGTTATGTAATTGCCGTTTTGGCATCTAACTATGGCATTGAGTAACGCTGGGTAAATTTTGTTTACGTCATTTGTTAATTAATTATTTATAAACAACTTGACAAGTTAGCTCTATAAAAAAATATTTTTCACCATTTTGTTCTCAAAAATTTTTTTTTTTTTTTTTTAATTTTTTTTCCTTTTTAAAAATTGGTTTAATTTTTTCTCTAAAAATATGATTGGTTCAATAAATTTTTTAATTTTTTTTTTATTTAAAATTTTTATAACATATTTTGTAAAATTTTTTTTTCTTAAAAACACAATACCGAAAAATAATATTTTTAAATATTTCATAACACTTTCCAATATTATACGATACCGAAGTTTGTTATATATGGCTAATTCTGGATTTCAATTACTTTTGGAAAAAAAATATTATGTTAGTCAGAATTTGTTTATAATAAATTGTCACTTCAAAGTGACAATTGTCAGTTCAAAGTGACAATTGTCACTTCAAAGTGACAGTTGTCAGTTCAAAGTGGCGATTCCAAATGTTTAAAAAAAATATTTTGTTGTTGGCCCTTCTACGCCTTCGTAGAAACCTCAATTAAGATTTTTAAAGAAAAAATAAGTTTTTAACTAATTATTTAAACAATGGAAAATGTTTTTAATATTTTTTTTTCAATCTTTATTTTGTCATGACAAAATGGCGAAAAACTTTTTTCTTTCATAAAGTAAAATAAAAAAAATAAAAAATAAAAATTGTTAACAAATCACGTGAAAAAAATTCACCCAGCATTACTTAATGACATTGCTAGAAAAAAATACATCATTTTTTGAATATTTCATTACTTTTTTACTTTGAGCAGTTATAATAAACAAAATAAAAAACTTTCAAAACCTTTCATCACGTGATCTTCTCAAGTATATACCGGGGTCCACGGAAGGTGGCTCGCTCCTATAACTTTTTTGTTTTCGGAGATACTGGAATGAAATTTGGAATATCTGTTTAATGCATAAATCTGCATTTTTTGACAAGTAACTCAACTTCATGCAAATTCCGGATTCACCAGAAGTGACATAAACTTTCGATTTTCAAATGGGACACCTGGTATATTTACAGTTTTTTTGTCTCCATATGACATTTAGAATACAACCATGTATCATTTGTAACTGTTTGTAACCGTTTTTTTATTTTTTTTTTCGAAATACATTTTTATTTTATAGGGCTATGGATACGTTCAAATAATTAATTTCAGTCCTAAAATGTTTGTAAAAATACAACTTTACTGTTTTCGATCAAAATGTTTCAGCTATGTGACGTTTGATTTTAAAATTTTTATTACAATATTTTTTCAAATGGCAACATGGTGGCTCGTCGGGTTAGAAAAAAAGAGCATTCTATTACGATTAATTTGATACCGCATTCTATTAGGTTGTAAGAAAACTTTCGATAAAAACACAATACCGAAAAATAATATTTTTAAATATTTCATAACACTTTCCAATATTATACGATACCGAAGTTTGTTATATATGGCTAATTCTGGATTTCAATTACTTTTGGAAAAAAAAATTATGTTAGTCAGAATTTGTTTATAATAAATTGTTAAATCAATAAACAACGAAATTATTGATGAAAAAATATTATTTTTGTTACTCTATTGACTACGGAGGCGTATAAGGGCCAGCAACAAAATATATTTTCAAATATTAGGAATTGTCACTTTGAAGTGACAATTGTCATTTGAACTGACAATTGTCACTTCGAAGTGACAATTGTCATTGAATGACAATTGTCACTTCAAATTGACAATTGTCACTTCAAAAAAAATGTTTTTAAGTGACAATTGTCACTTCGAAGTGACAATTGTCACTTCAAAGTGACAATTGTCAGTTCAAAGTGACAATTGTCACTTCAAAGTGACAGTTGTCAGTTCAAAGTGGCGATTCCAAATGTTTAAAAAAAATATTTTGTTGTTGGCCCTTCTACGCCTTCGTAGAAACCTCAATTAAGATTTTTAAAGAAAAAATAAGTTTTTAACTAATTATTTAAACAATGGAAAATGTTTTTAATATTTTTTTTTCAATCTTTATTTTGTCATGACAAAATGGCGAAACACTTTTTTCTTTCATAAAGTAAAATAAAAAAAATAAAAAAATAAAAATTGTTAACAAATCACGTGATAAAAATTCACCCAGCATTACTTAATGACATTGCTTGAAAAAAATACATCATTTTTTGAATATTTCATTACTTTTTTACTTTGAGCAGTTATAATAAACAAAATAAAAAACTTTCAAAACCTTTCATCACGTGATGTTCTCAAGTATATACCGGGGTCCACGGAAGGTGGCTCGCTCCTATAACTTTTTTGTTTTCGGAGATACTGGAATGAAATTTGGAATATCTGTTTAATGCATAAAACTGCATTTTTTGACAAGTAACTCAACTTCATGCAAATTCCGGATTCGCCAGAAGTGACATAAACTTTCGATTTTCAAATGGGACACCTGGTACATTTACAGTTTTTTTTTTGTCTCCATATGACATTAAGAATACAACCATGTATCATTTGTAACTGTTTGTAACCGTTTTTTAATTTTTTTTTTCCAAATACATTTTTATTTTAGAGGGCTATGGATACGTTCAAATAATTAATTTCAGTCCTAAAATGTTTGTAAAAATACAACTTTACTGTTTTCGATCAAAATGTTTCAAATGGCAACATGGTGGTTCGTCGGGTTAGAAAAAAACAGCATTTTATTACGATTAATTTGATACCGCATTATATTAGGTTGTAAGAAAACTTTCGATAAAAAACTGAAAGTATAACGTTAGAACTTTCGTTAAATGAAGAATCTTATTGAGATTAAAATAAGATTTAAAATCATCGAGTAGCCTGTGACCAACTCAACTGAAACAAAATCATTAAATTGTTGCGGTAAAAATTGACGTGTCGACATATTATTTTACATCTCTTCTACAGAGTCAATTAGGTGGTTATTGTTTACCTCATTGTTTGAAAATCATAGAAAATAACAATATTTATACAAGAACTGAAAAAGTTGATATGTTATTAGTTTTTGGAGAGTGTATACACTCTCCTATAGGCAAAATTCAACCGATGCTGCACGTCTCTACGCACAGAAATATCCTGATCGGCGTCACCCGACCCGGCACTTTTTTCCAAAACCGGTTCAAAAAATGCGAAATGAACCTGATAATGATGGGAACGATTCGTTTGTTGTGAGTGAAGAAAAAGAAATAGATGTTCTGGCATAAGTTCTAGTGAATATTAATACGGCACTCAGGGAGATCGCAAGAGAGTCTGCAGCTAACATTTTGAAGAAACATAAATATCATTCATTTAGATATCAACTACACCAGCACCTGTACCAAAACGATAATGAAAGGAGACTTGAGTATTGCAATTGGTTCTTTGGAAAATATTTGGAGGATGACACATTTCCATATAAAATTCTGTATACTGACGAAAGCCGTTTCACTAATTTGGGACATTTCAACAGAAATAATAAGCGATATTGGTCCGATGCAAATTTACACTTGATGGAGGAAGGAAATTTCCAAGAACGATTTGGTTTCAATTGTTGGGTTGGGATTTAAGGGGACAGCATTTTAGGCCCTATAATTTTTGACAGTGTCCTGACAGGGGCTAGGTATCTAAGTTTCCTCACACAGGAAATTGGGCATTTCTTGGACAAAGTTCCATTAATAAATCGAGTTGTATTATTTTATCAACAAGATGGTGCTCCACCACACAACCTGAGGGCAGTTACGGAATATCTGCATGAAACATACAACGAAAACTGGATTGAAAATATGGGTCCAGTTAGGTGGCCGGCGAGGTAAAATAGGGTTGTTTTCAATTTATACCTTCATTTATTCCTTTTAAAAACTTTTCAGGTCACCCGACCTTACGCCTCTGGATTTTTTTATGGGGATCTATTAGAAACGAGGTTTATGATGTACCTCCTGCCACACGACATGAATTGGAGGACAAAGTAAGGGCAGTTATTCATAGAATTACTCCAAGACAGTTGAGAAACGTTGTAAGAGCAACAATAAGAAAAGTTCGCCTTTGTCAGCAACAAGATGGAGGTCACTTTGAACATCTGCAAACCTAAAGAAATGTAGTTAGGTAGTTTCAATATAATTATTTCATTTTCAACAGGTGCTTCATTTTAGAAAGGTTCTAAAGGTATAGTATTTTCAGTTTTTTATCGAAAGTTTTCTCACAACCTAATAGAGTGCGGTATCAAATTAATCGTAATAAAAACCTCTTTTTTTCTAACCCGACGAGCCACCATGTTGCCATTTGAAAAAAAATAGTAATACAATTTTTAAAATCAAACGTCACATAGCTGAAACAGTAAAGTTGTATTTTTACAAACATTTTAGGACTGAAATTAGTTATTTGAACGTATCCATAGGCCACTAGGATAACAATTTATTTTGAAAAAAAAAAAAACGGTTACAAATGATACATGGTTGTATTCTAAATGTCATATGGAGACATGCAGCCGGAATTTGCATGAAGTTGAGTTACTTGTCATAAAATGCAGTTTTATGCATTAAACAGATCCTCCAAATTTCATCCCCTTATCTCCGAAAACAAAAAAGTTATAGGGTCTAGCCACCTTCCGTGGACACCCGGTTTGAAGAAAGGCTCCAAAAAGCGAAAAATTCATAAATCAATTATTTGAATTTTTATGTCGCCATTTGTAAAAACGGAGGTCGGAAAAAACTTCTTCCCAAATTATCAATTGTTTTTGAATTATTAGCGAAAAACGAAATGCCTTTTTATTTCCCTCTTAATTTGTTAATAACAATTGCAATTGCTGTAAATTCATCGATAAACATTTTTCTGCACGTCATCGAATCCAATGAGCTATCGCTCATATTTTTAGGAGCTCTATCAATAATCAACACCATTTCAAACTCGCGGGTTGAACAGGAAAAAAATATTTTTATCGTATTATAATTTGAAAGACATTTTTTTACTTTTTTCCAATCGCGAATTTAATGGAGACATCCAGATATACATCCACAAGATCACTCCACACAAGACACATATTATTTCAAACCCATATTTTCGAGTTCACACCTCATGAACGAATTATCGGTTGTTGATTCCTGACTATATTTTCAATCTCCAACTCTGAACGTCCACAACATCAGTTCAATAAAAATGCATTCATTCCTATCATATTCGCACAGACATAGCATATCTATAGTTCCATTCAATTTGCTACCAGATATTGAAAAAAATTGGAAAACAGCCATGGTAATCTGAAGGGTGCTGCAAGGTTAACTGTCACAAACATGTTTTCAACTTGCATTGTTTGATTTGCAAATGATGCACGATTGCTAAGTAATAGGACGATTCATCGGTGAATCTATCTAACGAAAATAAAATAACATGTCATTTAAATTTCTCTATTTACGTAGTTGTGGTTACGGCTCAGCGCGTTGGTGACTGAATTTGCTTTTCTTTCTGATTGTGTACACCGACTTCTTTTAGCCCGGTCAAAATAGATATTCACCCTTGCATAAATTCCCAAGAAGCTGAAAATGTACATGAACGTTAGGGACACCATTATAATGAAATTGTGAAAAGTCTCCATCGATCCCATGTGTGCGAATATTTTTATGCAAGGTCAATGGGTTTTTTGGATTTTTCAGCGAAACGGTTAGTTTTATTATCAAAATAGCTCAGACAAAAAATGTGGGATATGCAATTATCTACAAAAATTGTCGTGGGCTTTATAAAGAGGGGTAAATCTACCAACCCTCTAATCATCGCCCTATTTCATTGCTATCGACACTATCCAAATTAATCGAATAACTTGTGGAGACTCGCATCATGGCCTTCATAGAACATCAAAGCCTACTAAACCATAACGAGTTCGGTTTTCGAAGTAATAAGAGTACAAATGATGCAATGTTTAAACTCTTGGAACATCTTTATGGTCAAATTAACAATGGAAAAAATACTTGCAGCAGCGTTCTGTGACTTATCAAAAGCCTTTGATTGTGTAAGTCACAGAATACTGCTAAAAAAAATTTAATTTCATGGATTTAGAGGATGTGCGCTTGACTGGTTCCAGTCTTATTTGACGAACCGGACACAAAAAGTATTCATCGAACAGAATACTTCATTATGCAGAAACATTAACTACGGCGTTCCACAGGGGTCAGTTTTGGGACCAATATTCTTTTTGTTATACCTGAATGATCTAGCGCTTCTTAATGTTCAAGGCAAGTTCACTCTCTTTGCTGATGATACCACTATTTTGTGGCATGGAAAAGATTCTTCAGCATTGAAGAAAACCATCCAGAACGATTTGGAAAAGTTAAGGAATGGTGCGACTGTAATTCGCTGGCATTGAATATCAACAAGATCAAATTACTTTACTTCAAGTGTGACATTGAAGGTATAACTATTGGCCATGATACACTAGATCGTGAACACAACACCAAATTTCTTTAATAATTGACAACGAGCTGAAATTCCAAGAACACATTTTGTCTCTTAGTAAAAAACTGGCCTCAGGATGATACGCTGTGAAAATGGCCAAGGGCGAGATTGGTTATGGAACAGCAATAACAGTTTATTACGTCCCACCTCAGATACGGAATTGCCTTCTGGGGCATGTGCAGGCAACAAAGGCTTAATAATATATTCATTTTACAGAAGCGAGCGTTGAAATACATCTGTGGGGTATCTCCATAGACTTATTAATAAGTCTATGGGTATCTCCCAAACATTCGTGCAAACCGCTATTTGTCTCTGATAAAATACTCAGTATATCTTCTTTATTTATATTAGAAAGCGTGTGCTTAGTTTTAAAAAAAACGTGATAATTTAGCAAGTCATCAGATACATCATAGAACACGTAGAATAAATAATCTAAATCTACCTCTGCCTATTCCCTCCTCGACTTTGACCAGGAAATCAATTATATATGAAGGCATAAAAATATATAATCACCTACCCTTACACATGAAGTGTATTAACTCTTTTAAAAAATTTTGGAAGTCTGTTAAAGATATATTACTTGAGGGAGCTTACTATAATTTGGAAGAGTACTATTCAGAGATTTTTTTTCATTTATTTATTAAATACAAGAGTTGAAGTTGAACTTTTTAACTCTTTTTAGCTAATTTGGAGGGTTAATTGACAAATTACATTTAAGAGATATGTTAATACGTTAATACACACATATGTACATGATATTTATATATACATTTATATTGAATGGACTTCATGTGAAGATAAATTTTTGTGGAAATATTCGGTGGTTCAATTCGTAGAACCTGTCCAGTCTTGAATGCATTGAGAGATGGAGATGACACAACAGCAGGAGGTAGATTGTTCCACAGAGCGAAGGCACGATTGAAAAGAGTGTATTCCCTAAAACACTCATTAAAGCGCTGGTGTTCCAGCTTGAGGGGATGGCCACGGAGCCGATCATCATTGTTCAATTCGTATAGCACAGACAAGTCCACAGTGTACCGGTTTGTTGGAATTTTGTATCTCTATCAGATCACCGCGGGCGCGTCTCCAGTAGTGGGTGGGAAGATTGAGTGTTTGTAGGCGGTTCGAGTAAGGTATGTTTTTGAGTTCGTAGGCACATTTGGTTGAACGGCGCTTTCTAACAGTTTTATTATCGCGAATAAGCCAGGGCGACCATACGAACACTGCAAATTCCATTAACGGACGGATATATGTCTTGTAGAGGGATACTATGAGCGATGATGATGGGTTGGAGAATGATTTATTTAGCATGTATTGCATGCTGTTAGATTTTTTCACTAATTTGTTGACGCGGGCGGACCAACTCAGATCACATGTTGTCGTTATTCCAAGATAAAGATGTGAGGCTACTTCAGGTAGTGAGATATCTGACATAAAATAGTGGGTGTGAGGGTTGTTTAATCCAAAGTGCATAACGACACATTTATGATCTTGGAGTGGTAGCTTCCATCTGGTACTCCATTGGGATATTTTTATGACGTCCGACTGGATAGTGTCGTCGGCCAGGTTGTTTATGGGGACGTTGAATATTTTGAGGTCGTCGGCGAAGAACAGACTTAGGGATGTTATTTCTTCAGCTAAGTCACTTATGTAAAGTAGGAAAAGGATAGGGCCAAGAACACTTCCTTGGATCACGCCACTGGTAACTTTTTTTGTTGCGGATAGTTTTTCGCCAACACGGACTTGGAAAGTTGACTGTGATAGGAAGGTATCCAGCCAGCGCAGTAGTTTGCCCCTAATTCCCAGGTGTTCCAGTTTAGGAAGTAACAAATTATGTGGTACTTTGTCGAAATTGGTAGAGTATGCAGTTTCCTATAATTGTACAGCTATATATGTGTGTTTCTATATGTTGATTCGTTTGTATCTTATATGTATATTTATTAAATTTTTTGTAATGAAGTTAAATCAATTTTTAAGCGCATCTGGCGTACTTCTTCATTAATGTGTAGTTACTGTAATTTATTTTGATATTATTTACCTACAATTATTGTTAAATTTTTTTTTTTAACTTTGTCAATGAGAACATGTTAATTCTTTGACAATAAAGTATATTTCTCTCTCTCTCTCTCTCTCTCTCTAATGATTGTTATGTTTCCTTTTTCAAACCGACCACTGGGAGTAAAGCCGGTCGTCCTCGAGATGAAGCATTGAATATCGCCATGGAAGAAATATTTACATATACAGTGTGACCCATTTAAAATGGAACCACCCCTGTAGAATACGCATTTTTCAGTCAATCTCAAAAATATTTTTATTATTAACCATCAAAAACTGTATCTTGACACAAATTTTCATAACTTCAGTTTCATTTTCAAGGCACTCTATGGTTTTTTTTTCTTTGTCAAAAACGGCAAAAGTTTATTAGGCAATTTTTGTTTTCAAATTTGACTACACCACTGGATTCGTAGTCGTTATGAATGAAAACCATCAGAATTTCATAAAGAAATATTGGTTAACAATGAAGTTACAACAACTTTAATTTTGGAAACAAAGTATTTGATTATAAGTTTTATTTAGATTATAGACATATTTGAAATCTGGCAACATTGCCGATACGAAGAAGAACACTAGTGAATTTGTACAGCGAAAATCCGAAGTCAATAGATCATTCCGTTCTACAGTTATAACTCCTGAAAGTATGGTAATGTGAGCGATTTGTGGTGTACTAAATCACAGCCTACTATTGATTTAGTACAATACCTATGCCTAATGTATTAGTTCAGCTTTCCTCAAATTATTGATACCTTCTCTAAAAGCTTGTTTTAGTTGAGTTCTGCAGAATTTAAAAGGAACTATTTTGTCCTGCTTTCTGTTTTATTATTGAATAAATAATTTTGATACTTTAAAACTTGATTCGGTTCATTTCGTTTTTATCAGCTATGGAAATGCTTGGAAATGAAACTAAAATTATGAAAATTTGTGTCAAGATACAGTTTTTGATGCTTAATATTCGAAAATTTTTTTTTTGAGAATGACTGAAAAATGCGTATTCTACAGGGGTGGTTCCGTTTGAATGGGTCACACTGTATATGTAGTGATGACTCTCAGTTTACATTGGAAGAATCAAAAAATGTTTGTAAAAATTCAAATGTAGATAACAGATCAATTAAACTACGATTAAAGTTGAATTGCGGTGATAAAGTTATTATCACTGAAAAACTGGGACAATTAACATTTATATGTTTTAATCATCATGATATTCTGAATCAATCTTGGATAAAAAAAAATCTAATGACAAAGAAGATCGATTTAAGATCCTGGAAGTCATCGATAATTCTCATTACCCGCTACCACGTCGTATGTTTGAAGATATAACCAGTCATACTCCAGAGTCACTGACTCATTTTTTGGAACAAATTATAAAAAAATAAACGGTTCAATTTAGAACATTCAAATTAGTATGTTCAAACATTAGTCATAGTCTTATGACTGCTGTTCGGCCTCGGTTCAAGCTACAATTGGGTCTCGCAGTTTTTTTCATCGACGGTTTGCCTCAAAACGTCTTATACATATTTTTTCGTCCTTTGATATGTGCGCATCTTAGAATGAAACTATGATGTACGAGGCAACAACAGTTTTTTATCGTCCACCTCATATCTACCACCAGAAACTGGCACGTTTATTCAATATGTTGCAGACAATGCTGATATGAATGTAAATACACTAGTCGGTGATAATACGCTTCACATAATGGGTATCATTCAAATTGTTACTACAACAAGTTCAGTTTTACTAGAAGAGCCTATGCCAAGAATAAAAGAAGTTTTTTCAGCAAAAGATTTCGCCGCAAAAGCGTTCCAATACAGGTTCATCAAAATAATGGTTTAGTAGGTTACAGTAAACTCAAAGTCGAAGATTTCTATTATAAAAGTGAAACAACAGTATCTTTACTCAAAAAAGTCGACGTGGTCTGGTTATATGGCGAATGCAGAAATTTTTCGTTACCTGGTTGGAATGGTTACATTGAACACATAACGAAAAATTTTATACATTTTTCAAAATCTAGAATTTCGTATTTACATTTTATTTATCAGCCTGCTAGCATTGGAGAATGCAAAACGTTACGGTCACGATGTATGCGTCATTACTTTTGATCAATCTCTGATGCAAAAGATCGAGAAATTGTATCAGCTACACCTGAAGGTCCGAATTATCGAAGATCATAATCAGGTTAGGAGCATTTCATCTGCTCATGTCGTTTTTTGGAGCAATTGGTCACATCATGCAAGGAAGCGGCATGAAGGAAGTACTTTCTTCGATTTGATCACATCTTCATCAAAACAAAAAATGACACCATAGATAGAATACTACCATCAGTAACAGAAACAAATATCACATACCACTACACAACTGCATTGCAATTAATCATTGACAG
This sequence comes from Gonioctena quinquepunctata, assembly GCA_018342105.1. Classification (NCBI taxonomy): domain Eukaryota; kingdom Metazoa; phylum Arthropoda; class Insecta; order Coleoptera; family Chrysomelidae; genus Gonioctena; species Gonioctena quinquepunctata. The sequence goes on along the minus strand of JAFIRS010000359.1, from coordinate 107,499 downwards.
ACCAAGAGGGACATCTGAACCCCTAACAGAAATCAAACATATAAGTGAGACTAAACTAAAGGCACTAATCAAAACAGTATCCTGGAATCAGGTTCATTCAGCAACAGACCCCAACATCGCAACTGAACAACTTGTCGATAAACTTGCGAAAACTATCCAACAATGTACGGTAGTGAAAACAGTCCGCCGGAAATACTCAAAAATCACGCAATGGATAACCAATGCTCTACTCAAATCAATAGATACTAAAAATAAAATGGCCAAGAATCTCAAACGAAATCCCAATCACAATGTTCTCAAGGAACAATATAAAGCTCACAGGAACAAATTAACCACCTTGACAGAGAAAACCAAGTATAACTATTATAAAACACAAATTGATGCAAATAATACAGACAAAAAAAAGCTATGGGGAATAGTCAACAAACTGAGTAAAAATAAATGCGGGAATCATGAAATCAAAACAATAAAAAATCTAGCAGGTGATCTTCTAACTGAAAAAAAAGTAATAGCTGACGAGTTCAATATCAGATTCGTTAAAATGGGAGAAACCCTAGCTAACAAAATAAAAAGTGATCCCAATTACGAACCTGATCAACAATTCACTCTTAACTCAATGTTTTTGTCTCCAGTCGATGAAAATGAACTGAGAGCAACTGTCAAAAACCTTAAAACAAAAAAATCGGCTGGATCGGACAACATAAGAGCCGAAACAATTAAAACAATAGTGGACGACATCCATCCACTATTATACACCAAAAATTACTGTTTTAGTGAAGGATTGTGGCCTTTTGTTTTTAAAGATACCTTGGTGATACCAATTTATAAAAAAGGCGACAAGACTGACGTGAATAATTAAAGACCGATCTCACTAATAACCCACCTGTCAAAAATATTCGAAAAATTACTTAAAAACAGACTGCTATCGTACCTAAATGAGTTTCAGCTAATATCAAAAAAACAGTATGGATTTCGCGAAAAGATCTCTACTCAAGATGCCATTACAAATTTATTAGAAAAAGTCCACTCGTCCTTGGACGTTGGAAATCCGTGCCTATGCATATTTAAAGACCTTTCTAAAGCTTTCGACACGGTTAGTCACAAATTACTTTTACAGTCACTGGAAGAAATGGGTATACGAAATAACTGCCACAAACTCCTAAGAAGCTATCTTTCTTCCAGAAATCAGTCTGTGAAGGTCGGTGACTCACTCAGTCGAAAGGAAAAAATTTGTTACGGTGTTCCTCAAGGCAGCGAGTTAGGTCCACTATTATTCAACATCTACATTAACGGCCTGTTCTCACTCCGGAGTAGCGGAGAAATAACCGGATTCGCGGATGATACAGCTATTTCCTATAAAGCACACGACTGGGATGAGTTAAAAATGAAAGCGCAAGAGGACTTCAACAAAATAAAAAAGTGGCTGGATTATAAAAAATTAACGATAAATTTACAAAAAACTAATTATGTGCCATTTACATGCAACAAAATCAATACTCCGCCTTTTAGCACGCTTGAAGTGAAAACCAAAAACACCTCACTGACAATTATGCCCAAGACAAACATTAGGTATCTAGGGGTTATAATAGATACACATCTCAGATGGGATTGTCACATAGACTACGTAATAAGAAAACTTTGAAGTATTTTGCACGTATTTGAATATCTGAAAAAATCTTTACCAGCACAGTACCTCAGAACTCTTTATTACGCACTAGTGGAGTGCCATTAACAGTATGGTATAGCAGCATGCGGTGGAGCTCTGAGAACCCATATCAACGCACTCGAGATTCTTCAAAAAAGATTTCTGAAACTGTTATTGTAAAAATCACACAGGTACGGTTCAAATTTACTATACTCAGAAGCCAAAATATTTGACATAAGGCAATTATATTTTTATAAAGTCAATTTAAAATACCATCGAAACAGACAATCAGCCAAAATACCTATCCACACATACTGCACACGAAAACGGCATCTTCACACAATCCCAGTTGTACATAAGTCGGTTTCAAAAAGATCATATTCATACATGGCACCCAAGCTGTATAATTCGCTACCTGACACCGTCAAAACATGGAATGGCCTACTATCATTCAAAAAAGGATTAAAAAAACATATCTCCAATGAACCCAGGAAAATGATTAAAAACTTAACAGAGAACACATAATATTTCGTGTGACTAATAACTAACTGTACCTCTTATCAACTATTATTATTATTATTATAATTATTAATCAACAAAATACTTATAAACGTAACCCATTTCAACATGCACTCATTCTTGTTTATACATACTGTGAATTACAATATTTATTCTTTATTCTATGTTCTACAAATACCTAGTACAAATAAGTCCTACATGTCCTCTATACATATATGCATAAGTCCTACTTATGTTTATTTCTCGAAACAAGTATTAATTTACTTATCGAGTATCATTTATTGTTGAACTATATGAATCCTTAGAATAGATAAAATCTAATTTTAAACAAAGACACATATTTCATCGATTTTATATTTACTATATTTTAGAACCTTGTACCTTATTATTATTATTATTACTGTTGACAATAAATGAATTTATTATTATTATTTATGCTCCGAAGTCATTAGAAAAAATGCTCAATGGCCATGCTTACGCGAGAGCTGTCCGAGCTCACACATTACTTCGTTTCTTTTCTTATTCTTCATTTAATTCATCGCCGCAAAAGAAACAACAATTTTTAAGACAAAAAGCTGATTCACTTACGCGTGCTCTAGTACGAGAAGGACTTATTTTAGATGTACTGGCTTGTTCCTCTTCAAGTTGTCATTTCACTGCAGCAACAGTACTCTTCCGAGTGTAGTTTTTACGACACTGCATATGAATTGACACTGATTTTTGGTCTTTTAGGTAGTCAGTAAATTCATCACTTCTTTCGACACTTGCGTCAATGAAAGTCTTCATGCCACGATCAACAGTAACAATTTCACTTGCAGGCAAAGGTTTATTGAAAATGAAGCAAAATTGCAACATATTATAATAGATAGATAATGGCAGTGTCATCTGCAAAGGACAATATTACGCCTTTCGAATTCAGCTCAAGGAGGTCATTAAAATATATTATGAGTAGGACAGGTCCAAGGACGGTACCTTGTGGGACTCCATAGATGACTGACTCTTCGTGGCTATAACTATCATCAATTTTTACTACATGACTTCTGTCCCTCGAGCAACTAGAAAATAAGTCCATTGTTACACCTCGTATACCTTGGCGTTTTAGTTTATCGAGCAACAGGCTATGGCTTACCATATCAAAGGCTTTTGCCAGATCTACGAATACCCCCAAACATGATTTTTTATGATCCACCGCCGAATAGACGATTGATGTTAACTTGGCAATATCATCCTGCGTTGATTCACCATCTTGGTAACCATATTGATGGTGATATATTATTTTATGGCTAGTTATGAAACTGGTTGATCGTTTATTCACTGCTTTTTCAAAGATTTTTGCTACTGAAGATATTAAGGAGATTGGTCTATTGGTTTGGAACCTGACCTTCTACGAATGTCAAACTTATAATGTATGCAAGAGGTTTTGAGATATATTCGTTGGTTGGTATGGGGAATTCGTTAGAGATCAATTCCAGTGATTCGATTGTGGTCAGTAGGTTTCAGGAAAATTGTGGTGTTTGACCTTGCATTATTTCTTCTAACTGCTGGATATTGTGGAGTTGCTTAGCTATTTTTGCACCTATATTTGAGTAGTTTTCATTGAAGTGATTTGCAATTTGTAGTTTGTCGGTTATTTCAGATCCATTTTCTAATTATTTTTTTTTTATGGATCTATTTGAATTTGGTTTAGTACAAAATTCTTTCACAACGTTCCAGATATTTTTTGAGGATGATTTGTTTTCCTCATTTTTTTTTTTTTTTTGGGGTTAGTTTGTTTATATAGTTTATATGTAATGCTTTTTTTTCTATGTTGAGCGGATCTCTCAATCATATTTGATGTAATTTGTCTCTTTTATCTATTGAAGTTATTAAGCCTAGTAATCCAGGGTTTCGTTTTTTTAATGGTTTAATGATTCTTGTTTTAGTAGCTTCTTCAATCACTTCTTTCAGGGTGTTTATGGAATTATCGGTTGCCAAATCCGGATCATTCATGTTACAGTGGACCAGGACTCGGTCTTGATTATATTTTATAGTTTATTTTCGTCTGAATAGTTATAGAGCACGCGAGTCAATGACAAGGAGGGCTGAAGCGTGCATACTTGCAGGAGGCGGACATTTTGAACAGTTAATTTGATTTTGGTATTTTTTGTCCATAATAGTTATCTTTTTGAAAATAAAAAATGTATGTGTTACAAAAACTAAATAATAGTCACCATAAAATTATAAAATTCTTGGCTAGATCCTTTGGTTACCACAATTGTGAAATTAAGACTAAGAGAAAAAATCGAATAGGGACAAGTTAATGAATGTATTTTATTTTCTAAATCGGAAACCGTCGGCCGGACGAAAAAAAGGCAGGAGACCATTTTTATGAGAAGATAGACGACAATTACAAAAATAATATTTATTTGGAGAAAAGACAGGACATAATAACAGGGACGCCTCTGATGAAAATTGAGAAATCCTTTATCATGGAAAAAATGTATTTTTATGCGTACTTTGCATGTACCAAAATAAAAAAAAAACGAGTGGTTTCAGAGATATTGGGAAAGAACAGATTTTTTTGTTTAATTTCAACATCCTGTATCACAGAAATAAAGCGGTTGCGGACCTATGTTCATATGAAGAATTTTTTTTAAAATCATCCAAGGATTAACGCCCTTTAGAATCAGCATTCAATTATGAATCACCCTGTATACAACAACAACGCATATATTTTAACTTCATCGCAGGTCATGTATACTATTACACCATAAACATCTCCAATTTTTATTAATTCATGGCTCCCGTAATAACTATCCCGGACATACACCATGGTTCCATCATTTTGGTTGACCCTCTTCCTATTACACATCATTTCATACCCGTTAAGTTTAAATGACTCCGGTTCATTATTTTTACAGGTTTCAGATAGGGCAATGCTAACGTTTCGCGATTTATTTCTCGCTTCTGCAGAGATAAAATAATTGAAAGAGAAGAAAATATCATAATATTTCACCAAAACACTGACACAATCCACCTCAACTGCAAATACAGGTAAACTCACCTCTGGCGCAATGAAATTGTCAGAATGCACTTCAACAACGTTAATTACGCCTGAGGTGAGTTTATAGTTGAGGTTGATTATGTCAGTGCTATGGTGAAATATGATATTGTTTTCTCTTTCAATTATCTTAGCTTTGAAGAAGCGAGAAATAAATCGCGAAACGTTAGCAAATACGTTGTTTTTCTGTCCAATACCTGGCAATGTTTGCGAATAACTACGATTTGGATGCAATCAAAATAATTAATCATACACATCATCTTGATTGAAAGTTTACAATCCTCATGGTGGATATTTCCATTCGGATATTGGCAAGTTTAATTACATTGTTTTCTTTTATTGTAATCAAACATGGCCAAATCCGAATGGAAATATCCACCATGAGGATTGTAAACATTCAATGATATAATGTATGATTGCTAACTTGTTTGGTATTGTTCCAAATCTTTATGCCTATTTTGTACCTCGACTGAAGATGGGTTTTACCTAAACCCGAAATATGTTTCTCGATTAAACTGATTCTCCTATTCAGCCTCAATTATAAACATGTGGAGATGATTTTGAGTTTCATTCGTTATACCAAACATTCATTTGAATGGCGTTAGGAATGTCTGTTGTTAAAACTGGAATGCTCGAGTCATTTATACTTCTCGAGAATTGTCCATGGATAATAACAGGCATGAAATACTGCAGATTATAATAAAATTACCTTACCTCTTTGGTATAGACGTTGAGATTCAGGCAGTTGTCTTCTTTTCCCAAATAAAATTTGAAAATCATATCTGTCGATGGACATTCCGGCCCTTCCTTTGTCCCATCTTTTATGCCCGTCCATGGCTCGGCTGGTAGAGGAGCCTTAAAAAATCATGAAACTTTGAAAATTATATACCAAATGGGCTATTGGGCAGACATAAGGGAATAAACTATCATAGGTTTCGTAATATTATATTGGATGATTTTTAATAAATATAATAGAAAAATACAGGAATTATATCCCTCATACAGTGAGCACGTGAAGGTTGGAATAAATTCGCTAAAGTCTTTATAGGGCCAGAAGAGAGATATTACTCAGACACGTCAATTCAAATATCCAATTGTGCACGTTTTGACATATAACTCTTTTTGCTCACGTCATAAGTCTGCCAGTTATGACGTCATCGATCTTTTTTTCAAATAGTAACGCTCCTATTAGATAGTGTCATTTGAAAGAAGATATGACGTTGAATTTTATGGCATACTACATGAGGAAATTTTCGAGAAGAAATCAATTGAATGTTAAAAGCCTGTCATGGTATGACCCTGGTAGATACAGGCTAAGAACTGTCTGCAGAAAACCTGGCTGATCGAGTAACATAATGTTTCTAAAATGGTAGTACTCACAGCATATATAAGAAAAATTATTTAGTGCCTGGGCAAAATTTGTGTACACGTTTTGTATGTCATTTTTTCGTTCAGTTTCGATTTTAAATGATGGGACACGGAAAATCCATCATTTGTCATACGAATGTTTGCTAATGTAGAGTATTAAGAAATTTGAAAAAAATAGATTCAGATCTTACGAGCCGAAATTTATCAATAGCTTGAATGGAAGGAACATTGATGTTCGATATGGATTCAAGGAGAATATGGACAATCTTTTAGATTTTCTTGTAATATTTTGTGGACCGATGAGTCTACCTTTACTTCAAACGGAACTGTAAGCATTAATGTGAAGTTATCCACACTTTTCCATCCACGGTTTCTGACGTAGAGACTGTCGAACTCGGGATGGCCGAGAAATAATGTGCGTTGTTGCCAGATTTCTAATATGCGTTTCATTCATGTTTACTGGTCCATGATTCATTTATCACCCCCTCGATGAATTTTGATTGTGAGGGTATTATTATAGTCAGTAGTAATTACATGTTGTGTCATGAATGTTTCTATGTAGAATGATGAAAATGGATCGAAAAAGCAGTTTCTAGCCTCAAATTCATTTGTCCTACCGTCGGTGATGTCGAAAATAATTAAATTCGAATTTTTTGAGTGCTATCTCTGTTACTATTTGATGTGTCATGAATTTCTCCATGTAGAATGATGAAAGATGGAACGAAAAAGCAGTTTCTAGCCTCAAATTCATTTGTCCTACCGTCGGTGATGTCGAAAATAATTAAATTCGAATTTTTTGGGTGCCATTTCTGTTACTATTTGATGTGTCATGAATTTCTCCATGCAGAATGATAAAAGGTGGAACGAAAAAGCAGTTTCTATCCTCAAATTCATTTGTCTACCGTCGGTGATGTCGAGAATAATTTAATTCGAATTTTTTGGGTGTTATTTCTGTCACTATTTGATGTGTCATGAATTTCTCCATGTAGAATGATGAAAGATGGAACGAAAAAGCAGTTTCTAGCCTCAAATTCATTTGTAATACCGTCGGTGACATCGCAAATAATTTAATTCAATTTTTTTGTCTCTCATCATTCTGTCATAGAGTTCATGATTTCATCAAATGATGATGACGAAAGGTCACCAAATTCAATTTTTATACACGTCGTGACTGAAAATAATTGACATTCTTCGTTCATCTTCATTCTATGGGAATTCATGACATCTATATTAGAATAGCAAAATTCGATATTATTTTCATTACGTGATAGACAAATGGAGAACAGCTGCTTCTCCATTTCATATATTCATGAATTCTGACCATCAAATCGATCGAAAATCAATTAAATTATTTTCGGTGCCATTTGTAGGACTAAAATGCAGCTTTTCGTCCATCTTCATCATTCTACATGGAGAATTCATGACCATCAAATTACAAGATACCAAAAATCAATTTATTTTCGACAGTCCCGAGTAGAAAATAATTTGAGCTAAAACTCTTTTCGTTCCATCTTTATCATTCTCATGGAGAATTCAGCACATCAATATTGACAGAGAAGCACCAAAAATTCTAATATTATTTTCGACATCACCGACGGTAGGACAAATAATTGAGCACTGCTTTTTCTTCTCATGTTCTATCATTCTCATGGAGAAATTCATGACACATCAATAGTTACAAGATCACCCAAAAATTCGAGGTAATATTTTCAATCCCGACTAGGAGAATTTGAGGCTAGAAACTTTCTCATTTTCTATCATTTACATGGAGAAATTCATGACACATCAAATGTAACAGAATAGCACCCAAAAAACGAATTAAATTATTTTCGAGTCACCACGTAGGACAAATGAATTTGAGCTAGAAACTGCTTTTCGTCCCATCTTCTATCATTCTACATGGAGACATTCATGACACATCAAATAGTTACAGAGATAGCACCAAAAATTCTAATTTATTATTTCGACATCACCGACGGTGGGACAAATGAATTTGAGGCTAAAACTGCTTTTTCGTTCCATCTTTTATCATTCTACATGGAATTTACATGGAGAATTCATGCACATCAATAGTTACAGAGATAGCACAAAAATTAAATTTATTATTTTCGACATCACCGAACGGTAGGACAAATGAATTGAGGCCAGACACTGCTTTTCTTCCATGTTCTATCATTCTGACATGGAGAAATTCATGACACATCAAATAGTTAAGAGATACCCAAAAATTCAATTAATTATTTTCACGTCACCGACGGAGACAAAATTTGGGCTAGAAACTCTTTTCGCTCCATTTTTATCATTATACATGGAGAAATCATGACACATCAAATAGTAACGAGATAGCACCAAAAAAATTCGAATTAATTTTTCGACATCACACGGTAGGACAAATGATTGAGGCCAGACACTGCTTTCCTTCCATTTTCTATCATTCTACATGGGAAATTCATGACACATCAAATAATAACGAGATAAGCACCCAAAAATCGAATTAATTATTTTCGATGTCACCGACGGTGGACAAATGAATTTGAGGCTAGAACTGCTTTCGTTCCATTTTTATCATTCTACATGGATCAGATCAAATAGTACAAAGCAAAATTCGATATTTCGATCACGCGGTGACAATGATGAGCAGCTTCTTCATTTATCATTCTACATGAGAATTCTGACCATCAATTGATAACAAAATTCGAATTTATTATTTTCGACGTCACCGACGGTGGACAAGGAATTTGAGCTAGAAACTGCTTTTCGTTCCATATTTATCATTCTCATCGAATTCATGACACATCGAATAGTAAGAATAGCACCGAAAATTCGAATTTAATTATTTCGATTCCGACGTAGGACGAATAATTGAGACCAGAAACTGCTTCTTCGTTCCATTTCCCATCCTTCTACATATAAACATTCATGACACAACATGTAATTACTACTTACTATAACAATACCCACACAATCAAAATTCATCGAAGGGGTGATAAATGAATCATGGACCAGGAAACATGAATGAAACGCATACTAGAAATCTAGCAACAACGCACATTATTTCTCGGCCATCCCGAGTTCGACAGTCTCTACGTCAGAAACCGTGGATGGAAAAGTGTGGATAACTTCACATTAATACTGTAAGCTACAAAATTGCAAGTGGTGGTCTCAGAAGAATCCTAATTTTGTTATCGTATGTCGCGACTAGTACTCATTTGAGACGAATGTTTTTAGCATATCGAACAATCAAGTTACCGGACCACACTTTCCGAGACAAAACCGTAATAATTGGCCACTACGTTCTCCTGACTCGATCCCGATGGATTTTTCCATTTGGAGAACACCATTCGGGAATGTGTAGTGAATATGAGGCCCCAGTTCATCAGAAGTTCACAAAAGAACTATTCTGTGTATTGCAAGAAATGGAAAACACACAGAAATGTATACATACAGAATTATAAAACTGAAAAATGTACCAATTTTCATTTTCCCAAATACACGTTGAAACAAATTAAAAATTTTTTGTGGATAATTAATATGGAAAAACTGTATTCAGACTCAAAATAATCCCCAAATGACACTTTCCAATGAAGAATTGTACTTACTTTAAATCTCAGTTCAGCGACAGGTGCCTTTGCGTATGGAATTCCAGAAAAACTGTAAAACTTCCCACCATTGTAATCTTCTTGTACTTTTCCCCGAATCTTGCCCTCCTCTACCGTCACAACAATATCATCCGGCATTGTTAGAAGTGTAACTGTTGATAAATATAAACTTTTAAGTTGCCAAGCCGGTCCTCCCCCCCTTAGGCAATGGCTAAAACCGAGGTGTACCGCTATTTTTTACTTAGTTTTGCGTTTTGCGTTTACGTGTTTCGCGCGCCTTCTGTCTTTCGCATTGGTAGAGGATAACAACACTGCTTTGGTAGAGGATAACAACACTGCGGATTCCATGAAGAGTTGGGGAAGGTTGGCTTTTCGAGAATCTCATAAGATAATCAAGAGTGACTGGAAGATTATCATTTCTTCACAAATATTTTGAGTAATAATCGATTTTCTCAATATATATATATATATATAGTGTGTCCAGTCCAGTCGACGCCATATGGAAAACTTTTTTGTTATTTGTTTTATGAAAAAAGTTATTCTTGATAGAAAGTTCTGCATGGCCCAAAAACCCAAAATGAAATGATCAGATACGAATGTTCTGCATTTGAATACGGAATTTTTGGAAAAATCTAAATTTTGCTCAAGAGTACCTTTACTTTTCACAATATCGACAATCTTTATCGGGTAAAGTTGATCCGAATTGACAACTACGGTCAGATATCCAATATTATTCATCTACCATGAAAAAACGATCTATAATAATGTTTGGGTGTAAATAAATTATAATTTAATTTTGCAAATGATAAAACATTATAACATACATTAATAAACATGATAACCTTCCGTTGCATTGGTAAGTTATCTACCAATTTGCTATTACATTGAAATAACTAATGCATGCATATCATAATAATTTATTTTACAAATGAAAAGTTGAACAGAAGATAACACAAGTAACCGCTTCACCACACTTCACTTCATATCAATATGCGCATTTAGATAACTAAGTTATCATCATCAGTAGGTAAACTACCAGGTTATAGTGTATGCGCATATACAGGGTGTTAATGAATTAGTGCGACAAACTTCAGGGAGAGATTCTGTATAATAAAATAATGACAGTTTGCTATACAACTTTTGTCCGCAAATGCTTCGTTTTCCGAGATACGGGGTGTTAAAGTTTTTCTTGAAAACTGACTATTTATTTATTGCTCTGAAATCGGTCGATATATGCGAACGAAATTCGGTAAGTTTCAAGAGGTAGTTATTGCACATTTTTTCGCATGCAATTAGGAATTTTATGTTCATTATTGGCGCGGATACTGGTAATGATATCAATTTTTTCAAGAAAAAATGGTACGCAACTGAGATATTTCAAATTAAAAATAATTTTTGAATCTCTCTTGCCTTTTTTCGTATGGGGCGCCGTTTTTATGAAAAAAATTGAACATCTTAACGCGTATTTTTCATTTCTTCAATACATAATCAAGAACTATCAAATATAATAACGTTAAACCAGAACAATAACAGAAAATAACACTAATAAATAAATAGGCGCAACGCCATAAAAAATGTTCAAAATGATCTCCCTCAGACGTGACACAAGATTCAACTCTTCGCCTCATTGATTGTCGTATTCGCGCAAATATTCCTGGTGTATTTCGTATTGTCTCACAGCCGCCTATAATTCGATTCCTCGGGTCTTCAACACGGGAGTGGAATAAACTAAGGACTTGAGAAAACCCAAAATGCAAAAATCTGGAGGATTTGAATCCGGAGATCTAGCAGGCCAATGTTCCGTACCTCCCCTACCTATGCAACGATTTGGATATACTGTATCTAAGTGATTACGTACAATAATGCTGAAATGGACTGGTGCACCATAATGCATGAACCAGGTGTGTTGTCTCAGCTGTAGACAAATTTCTTCAAGAAGAACAGGTAACTCTTCCTTTAGGAAATTGAGGTAAGAGTCGCCTGTTAGTCGTTGTGGGAGGAAATATGGACCAATTGAATTATCATCAAGTAAAGTACCCCAAGCCATACATTCACGGAAAACTGATGCTGAAAATGATCTTCGAAGATTCCATGAGGATTTTCCTCAGCCCAGAGGTGATTGTTATGAAAATTTCGTATACACTGTCATCCAAAATTAGCCATTTGAAAAATCAGGAATTTGAGCAATTTGATGAAGAATCCAATGGCAAAATACTGGGCGCGAAAAAAAGTCTCTAGGTAGTAGAGCTTACACACATTGGATATGAAACAGATACAATTGCTGTTCTTTAATAATTCTAAATACAGTGAAGTTGCTTACATTCAGTATGTTGGCAATTTTTCGAGTACTTGTTTCAGGTGACTCCGCAATTAACTCGAGAACTGCTTCTTCTAGTTGCACAGTTCGTACTTCTCGAGGGCGCCCGCAGTCAGCCGTTTGTTTCTTAAATGTACCATATTTGCGCAAACGTTGGTGAAGACAAGCAAATATTGTGTGTCCTGGATACAACTCAGCATACAATCGTCGAGCTTGCCAACCATTTCCATTACCTCGACCATAGACAAAATGCATGTCTGACAATTCCGCATTTGTATAATTTTCCGTTCTTTTTGATAAAAGAAAAATTAATTACTTATTATCATTAATGTTATACCAAACTTAAAGTTCGAAAATTAAGAAACCCTAATTTGTCATTTCGTTGAAATATTCGTATTTATCAAAATGTTGACAGTAGCCTCTACTAGCATCGCTACTAGATAATGTATTAAAGTAATGACAAATACGCGTTAGGATGTTTTATTTTTTTGCATAAAAACAGCCCTCCATACGGAAAAAAGGCAGGAGATATTTTTTGTCACAAATTGTAAGAGAAATTCAAAAATGATTTTTATTTGAAATATATTAGTAGCGTACCATTTTTTTTTCAAAAAAATTGAGATCATTACCCGTATGCGCGCCAATGATGAACAAAACATTTTTTATTGCATGTCAAAAAAGGCGCAATAACTACTTCTCGAAACTCACCAAATTTCATTTGCATATCTCGACCGGTTCCAGAGCAATAAATGAATAGTCAATTTTTAAGAAAAACTTTAACACCCCGTCCGTATCTTGGAAAACTAAGCATTTGCGGACAAAAGTTATATAGCAAACTGTCATTATTTTTCATGCAGAAGGACCTCCTGAAGTTTGTCGCACTTATTCACTAACACCCTGTAGGTGTGAATTGAGTAAGTGTGGTGAAGTATTGGAAATGAAATAATTTGTATTTTGCTTCAATCCACATTTACTAAATTCCCGTAACACATCCTTTATCGTTTTCGGAGTAATTTCCTAGCATGCATCTGAAATGATCCTCTCCAAATGATCAATATCTTGAAAAGGTCCCTGCTGGTGAACCCTTTGTTTCAAGAAGTCCTAGTGGAGTTAAATCTGAAGATCTATCAGGCCCAAAAATATCGGTATATCTATGTATCAATTTGTAATTGAAAATAAAATATTTTTAACTAAAAATTAAACCGACGAAATACTGAACTGAAAAGTAAAAAATAAAATAAAGTTCCTTAGTCTCAAATTCCTAAACTTATGTAAGTAACTGATTTTGAGTCGGCGCCAAATAAACAAGCAATTGAATTAGGTAAGGCGTAAAATGATGGCATCGAGTTGATCGTGATATTCTGATTAGTTTTTTGAAGTAATTTAATTATCTTCGTTGATTGTTCGTTTGGCGCCGACTCAAAATTAGTTATTCACATTAGCTTAGGAGCTTAGTTTTCGAAATTAAGAAGGTTCATTTAATTTTTGACTTTTCAGTCCCGTATTTCGTCTGTTCAATTTTTTGTTAAAAAGTTTTTATTTTTCAATTTTTTGTGGCTGAAATCTACTAATTACTACCTACTTGTTTTTCAATTAATTCCAAAATACCTACTTACCCACCTCACTTCAACTATTACCAGTTAAATAATATGATTATCTTCTTTTACTATTTGTTGTAATATAAATTATTTTTGTTGTTCTGGTTAGTTTATTTCATCACTTTGTATATCATTCCATCCTCTCGTAGAATATAATGATTGTGACGGATGTAGGAGAACAAAAATAATGACAGTAGCGATCTGTCATTGTCAACTACATAAGTGTGCCAATATTCACAAGTGAAAAATCAAATATCCCCTATTTTTCTACCCATATGGGTGGATAATTCCATTCGAAATCCAAATATGATCAACTATGACATATACCCTATCTAATAAAGAAAGAATCATCCAAATTGAAGAACCCAGTACAAAGTTATGCCTGATAGAATCGGTTAACGGACCAGAATTCAGAGGGTTAGTGATCAATATCCTTCATTTTGCTACCCTTAGGGGTGGATTTCATTTTTTAAATTCAATTGGGACCAACTTCGAAGTACGCCCTATCCACTGAATAAATATTAGGCATGGTCATACATAAAAAAAGTATACGCGTCGACTAGAGAACCTCCTCCTTTTTGGTTACGTCGGTTAAAAATATTTTCAAGATAGTTTCTAACAGCTACACCTTCTTGTTGAAATAATATTTGTTGGCGGCCTTGTAAGGACATTTCCTTTATAAAGTCGTTAAATTCATTTTGTAGAAAATGTAGATAGCGTTCGCCATTCATGGACTGTCGAAAAAAATATGATACTATTATTTTATTCTTGTTGATCTCACACTACACGTTTGTCTTGAAGCAATATTGATCACTAGTCTCGATTGTAAAATGGGTATTACTATCACACCACCAGCGACAATTTTGGGAACTGGCAGTTCCATTGGAAGAGAATGACGTCTCGTCAGAAAAACTTATGTCTTAAGAAAAATGGTTCCTCTTATACCTTTCCTTGTATTGAAGAACAAAATTCAAACCGTCTATCATAATCAGTTTCATTCAATGTATGACAAACTGCGGTTTGAACGGATGATATTTATGTTTTTTTTTTAAATATTTGCCATTGTATCTCTACTTGCATTTTCTATCAAACACATTCTTTTTCGCAAAGACATTTTTGGATGTTCTACGACAGATAGAATCACTTGTAATTCCGTGTTATCACCTGAAACCAGCTTCCCGCGTTTTTTATTAAAATTATTATGAACACCTCCAGAAGTCTTGAATTTATTTATCGTATCATTGAAGATTAAGACATTTTTATAAGAAATCTGTATCAATAATTATTATAGCTATTAATATAACGAGATTATTATGCGATTTATAATAGTCGAGGACATTGCTAGGTGACGAGGCGACAGCCGAGTCACCCTCAATGTCCGAGACGGTGTTAAATCGCTAATAATCGAGTTACATTCAAAGCTTTATCGTATCATTGACAACGGCGATGCGAAAATAAAAGCAACAAGGTATTATGTCATTTCATTTTGGCATTTCCAAAAGTTATCATTAAAATCATGCAAGATTTTGATATTCCTGACGATATATCAGCTGCAGCCAACACTATAAGGTTGAACTTGCTTCCGGACAAATCTAAAATCCATTATGAAAAAGAATATCGGCAGTTTTGTAACTCTCTGATGATCGTGGACGCTAAGGGGAAAGGTGTATCCATCAAATTTGAAAACTGTCAAAATATTGTTTTACATGTTCATGAAAACTAGTTCTAATATTATTTGGTATTGTGACGTGTTTTGCTAGGGTTTGTTTTAATATAACCCTTGAACTCCTAGAAAATCACGTTACTTATGACGCCAGAATTTTAGGCAGGAAATACTTTCCTTTCTCTATTTCAAATCTCGAGCGCCAGATTTCATAGTGGTTTTCTCCACGCACTAGGGTAGCTACAGATGGAGATACGGAACGTCCAGGGGTCTGGTATATTGACACTTTTTGAATCTTTACAAAATACTGTAGGCTTTAAGTACAAATTTTGGATACTGAACGCCGATTGCTTTTAGGGCTCCCAAAGAGACCGACAGACAGAAATGTCTTTGCTTGTTTTTTTTTCTTTGCAAATTGACTAAATACGTCTGTTACGTAACTTCAATACTTTATAGGAAATAGAAAGGGGTTTTTCTTCAATGTAAACACAGTGTGTAATAGGTATTAAATTAACTGGTATATTCAACAAGATCTGGCACAACAATTTTCGTAATACAAATACTTTTGTTTAAAAGAAAACGGTCTGGCACATTTAAAGGGGGTAATACATATACCGATATATATATATATATATATATATATATATATATATATATATATATATATATATATATATATATATATATAAATATATACACATATATATTTATATATATAATCCTATTTATCAAATAGTATCGAAATGATATTTACCTTCACGGTAAATATAACTGGCCAAATGAACAGTAGTTTTCTGGCAATTTAGGGAATAAAATGAACTACTCTTGAGAGCTAAGAAAAATTGTTTCTTCCTAAACACGGTTATCTGACTGAGTCAGAAAGTGATTTTTCAAGTTTATAAGCCAGCGGCTTATAACATCTCGATTTCCCCTTGTTAACCCTAATACAAAAATTGAATACCACGTGTCACTTGTATATTACCTAAGCTTCACGTTGGTAATATTCCCGGCTGTGATATTTTTTTCCTCTGTTCCTTAAAATAGCCCTTTTCTTCTACCACTTTTCTCGTTAACAAGAATTATATTTTTGCTTTTGTTTTCCTATTGTTTATGCTCGGTGATTTCCTGAGCTTAGACAATATTAACGAATGGGCGTGGATACAGACGACAAAGCCTCACAGTATTTTCGTGTTATAAAATCCCTTATTTCCCCACATTGTAATCAAAATCGTTTATTTACCCAAATCACCTTCTCAAGTCGCTATTATGAATTATTCCTCCTGAATATAACTATAAATTTTGAAATTCGTGAATTTTGTTTTGCTCGGCATGTATTTTCAGGGACATATAAACTTTTCAACGCCTTTATCGCGGCCGATGTTCCAATTTGGTTAGTGCCTGAATCGGGACAACGGGGACCAATAATTATTTTATGTAATTGGTTTATACCAATTGTTTTTTCAATAAAATGAAAAATTTTTCGAATTAAGACAATAAATATTCGCTTCAGTTGTTTGCATTCGGCGTTTTACCTGAACTCAAATAACTGAAAACATAACTCAATAATTTTAATAACGGGCAAATGAAAGAACTATTTAGGTGAGATTTCCCTTGACAAGAAAAAGAAAACACTTGCCAGAGCTTATGTGAAAATTGTTTTCCGCGGGGACACAAAATAAAATGGTCTACTTTCCACTGTTCAATTTGGCAAATAAATCATATATTTTTTACCCGTAAAAATAACCAACAATTGACCAGAATGTCAATACTACCTAAATTAAACACTCAATCGATTTCACAAAAAGTTCGATTGAACCACCCAAAAATAAAATAAATCAATATTCACTCTGTAGTCTTCTGACCAACTTAAACGTTTCGGCAAATGCTCTAATAAAGGAAATTATAATAATGCAGAAAATATATTTAACTTCTCAGGCAACGAATTAACTCAAATAAAGAATACTTTGGCAGGAATAAACTGTAAATGCCACGACAGATAATTAACTAAATGAAATAATAATACATATAATGATATGTAAACGCTCGGAAAAGTAATTGAATCAAATCGAATAATATTCGTAGAAATAATAAACTTCAAGTGCTTCAGCACACGGAGAAACCCAGCTCAAATACAACTTATTTACTATTTCCACTTACGGATACCTCAACTCTACTGGAACTCGAATCTACTTTTCACACTTTTCACTTTTACTTATAAACGGACTTCGTATCACCACTGGATTCAAGGAACAAGTAACAAGTCTTACGGAAGAACAGGAACAAGCCCCGATGAGAGCTTCATGTGCCTTTTTATAGATCTCGAATGTATGACCAAACTAGACGAAAAAGCCCAGTAAGAAAGGCGCGGTTTTTTGTCTGATGAACTGAAACTGGACCGAAAATCTGAGGGATTATTTCGTTCCTGATACAAAAAATGATTTGGTTTTTCCCATCCCGATCTTCATTTCTTTCTCGTCTTTTACAAAAACTATCACCGGAGCTTTTCACCCTTTTTATCAAATCTAGAGAAAAACTCTGTTTTATGCATGATGTTGACGTGAATTCCAGTAGCTTTGGGTATATACCTTACTTTCTAACAGGGAATGAAATATTTTGCCAGACCAGAATTAATAGAAACCCCAAATAGGCAGGGACGTACCAAAGTTAGGTTGAATATACTTTAGCCGTGCTTAGTAACGGAGCTCTAAAAAAATGCTTCGTTACAGTATCTAACGTATTATGCTTTCGTAACTAACTTATTAAATTATGGTAACTAATGCATTATGCGTAACTAAGGTTTTATGTAGGTTTTGGTACGTTTATGATGTTAATAATTATTAATAAAGATTTCATATAAAAATGTCTTAATCTTCAATGATACGATAAACATCATAAACGTACCAAAGCCTACATAAAACCTTAGTTACTCATAATACAGTAGTTACCATAATTTAATACGTTAGTTACGAAAGCATAATACGTTAGATACCAAATAATATTAGAATTAGTTTTCATGAACATGTAAAACATTATTTTGACAGTTTCCAAATTTGATGGATACACCTTTGCCTTTAGCGTCCACGATCATCAGAGAGTTACAAAACTGCCGATATTCTTTTTCATAATGGATTTTAGATTTGTCCGGAAGCAAGTTCAACCTTATAGTGTTGGCGGCAGCTAATATATCGTCAGGAATAAAATCTTGCATGATTTTGATGATGACTTCTTGAAATGCCAAAATGAAATGACATAAAACCTTGTTGCTTTTATTTTCGCATCGCCGTTGTCAATGATACGATAAAGCTTTGAATGTAACTCAATTATTAGCGATTTAACACCGTCTCGGACATTGCGGGTGACTCGGCTGTCGCCTCGTCACCTAGCAATGTCCTCGACTATTATAAATCGCATAATAATCTCGTTATATTAATAGCTATTATCTGATTGCCTCGCCCAATACCATTCACGACTTGTACCATAATGATCGTCTTTATGATCCTCATCACATAAATAACTATTACAATTCTCGTAAATGTTGAATTTCTATTCGGATGCCTGTTGTTGAAAATCACTGCCGCTTCTCGATGAGTTTTATAATTAAACACAATAAAAACTATTTTAATTATCTTCTCAGACAAATTATAATTTATGATTTTACTGGAAGCTTTAAAATATAAGGAATATAATTGACAATTGACAGGGAATTTTAAAATGGTGTGCTTTTTAATAGGATTGCAGGGTGGATATCCAAATTAACCAAATATACAAGTTATTTTGGAGCATAGACGATGCTCAGCACTTCGTTAGAAGAAAATGAGCGGAGAGGACAAGATTTTAGATCGGAAAGCAAAACCTCGAATATAAACCTGTTGCGGAACCTGAAAATGTTATGGTAGTGGCCATCTCGGATGCGGTTTTGGTCTACCTCGTATAAGATATAGGAAAGGAGATTCAGTCGTCGTAGGTAATATATTTTTAACCGACGAAACCAAAGAGGAGGAGCTTCTCTAGTCGACGCGTATATTTTTTTTTATGTATGACAACGCATAACTTTTTATTGAGACGTCCCATTCCGATAATCTTTTTCAGTGGATAGGGTGTACTTCAAAGTTGGTCCCATTTGAATTTGAAAGATGAAATCCACCCCTAAGGGTTGCAAAATGCAGGATATTGATCACTCACCCTCTGAATTCTGGTCCGCTAACCGATTCTATCAGGCATAACTTTGTGCTGGGTTCTTCGATTTGGATGATTCTTTCTTTATTAGATGAAGTATACCTCATAGTTGATCATATTTGGATTCCGAATGCAGTTATCAACCCTTACGGGTAGAAAAATAGGGGATAATTGATTTTTCACTTGTGAACATTGGCACACATATGTAGTTGACAATGACAGATCGCTATTGTCATTATTTTTGTTCTCCTACATCCGTTACAATCATTATATTCTATGAGAGGATGGAATGATATACAAAGTAATGAAATAAACTAACCAGAATAACAAAAATAATTTATATTACAACTAGTCAAATTAGATAATCATATTATTCTGGCAATAGTTCAAGTAAGGTGAGTAAGTAAGTGTTTTCGAAGTAATCAGAAAGGTAGTAATTGGTAAATTTCAACCAGAAAAAATTCAAAAATAAAAACTTTTTACCAAAAAATTAATCTGACGAAATACGGAACTGAAAAGTAAAAAATAAAATAAACCTTCTTAGTCTCAATAACTAAGCTCCTAAACTAATGTAAGTAACTAATTCTGAGTCGGCGCCAAACGAACAATCAACAAAGATCATTAAATTATTACAAAAAA
Organism: Gonioctena quinquepunctata; assembly: GCA_018342105.1. Taxonomy (NCBI): domain Eukaryota; kingdom Metazoa; phylum Arthropoda; class Insecta; order Coleoptera; family Chrysomelidae; genus Gonioctena; species Gonioctena quinquepunctata. Next base: position 86,935 of record JAFIRS010000359.1, on the reverse strand, counting down.
ATTATCTATGTCCCAAATGTCCCGCGCAACTCGATGCCATCATTTTACGCCTTACCTAATTCATTTGCTTGTTTGTTTGGCGCCGACTCAAAATTAGTTACTAACATTAGTTCAGGAGCTTAGTTATTGAGACTAAGAAGGTTTATTTTATTTTTTACTTCTCAGTTCCGTATGTCGTCGGTTTAATTTTTTTTTAAAGTGTTTTTGAATGGAGTAAAATATGTATTTAACTTTTTTTTATTGGAAAAATTAAATAGAACGGCCCGTAGATCGCTATATTAACTCATACGATGAATATTTCAAATCACAGGAAATGGTTCAGTGGAATGTCTTGGCCAGAGGAAGTTCCTCTACGCGTCTTGCGGTAGGTGTTGACTGGTAGAGAACGTAACGTAAGAAAAAAGCGTTATGCCCCCGTCATGCGACTTTCTCTCTCTCTCACTCTCTCTCTCTCTGTCTCTCTCTGTTTCTTTCTATTATATATGTGTGACTATTCCACGCACCTTGGAATTTTCACAAAATCTGACCAAGCAAAAACCAGAGACAGCTTGTATTATCGCGAAAACACCAGCTGTCTTTCAATTCTGATTGGTCTATCAGCATGGTGTTTTCAACGACGTAACCATGGATACGGATCGCAATGCAAAGTTTGACAGTTTGACCAAAAATAATTGTAGCTGCAAACGTCAAAATGAGTCGCTTCGGTACTACTTCAAATGAAGTAATAAACCAAAATTTTGAAGTAAATATACCCAGTAACACAAAAAAATCAAAATCTTATATATGGAGACAATTTATGACGTTCTGTGCGGAACGCAACTACAAATTAGATGCAGAAAATAGCAACGAAAGATTAGCATTCATTCTGAAAGACTGGGCATTCAATATGCGAAAAATTGATGGTAGTGATTACAAGGAGAGTGTTATCAAAACCATATGGAACACTAATGCAAAATTAGTACAAGAAAAATATTTTTGTGAGTATCAGAGACATATTGATCCCTTCAAAAATATAATGTTCGAGGAGGCGAGGGCGGCTCGAGATAGCAAGAGAAAATATAGAAATATGTGCTTACAATGGGACGAAGACACGCCAGAGGGACTCCAAAAGAAGTTTGTTCACATAGCTGCGTAGAACTAGCTTGGAGAGGTAACGAAGCAACGTTTTCCAAGTTACATTTTTTTAAGGGCGAGACTGACAACAAAGGCTGTTTAACAAACAGAATTGCATATAACCCGATATTCTCCAAAACCCGCCACGGTGGTGATAAAAACTGTGCAGATACTAAATGGCTTACTCAAAATATGAAAAATCCTGAAATGTGTCCTGTGAGATTATACCGGAAACTTATATCGAAAAGGGGAATTATTACCAATGACAGACTTTTTCTGACAGTGAATGGCAAGTGGAATAAATATTATAATAATAATTGGTACAAGAATTGCCCTATTGGTATTAATACAATATCAAAACTATCTGCAGACAAGATAGGATAAGATACTAGAAAACTAAAAATAAGAAATCACTTTAATCGTGCCACTGCAGTTAGTCAGTTACTACAATCCGGCGTTAGTGAACAACAAGCTATGGAAATTACTGGACATGGAAGTTCGAACTCGATGAAACCGTATTTACATCTTAGTGCTGAAAATCATCAGAATATAGTGAATACTTTTAGGAGTACTTCAAGTACATCAAGTAATAATACCAACAATACATTGTAGCCACCTAATAACGGTAATACTATTCAAATTTTTTCAATTGCACCATTTATAATAATTATAATCGAGAATAATATATTATGCTCGTGTTCATAAAAAAGTATTTATTGTTATAGGTAACAAATTATAATTGAAACAAATCGTTTATAGTTTAAATAAATATTTCATGCTTATAATTAAATTTGAATTATTTATTATTATTAAATTTCTTCCACTCATTCTGCCGAATTTAAATTTTTTGACCTTTCATTTTGTTCGTGAAATAGTCTAATAAAATACCACTCGTGATTGAATTCATCTTATAAGTCTGTCTTTTATTTCTAAACTCAACTGAGTTGCTTAAAGAAAACACCACTCGTCCTGCGGACTCGTGGTGTTTTCAAGCAACTCAGTTTCGTTTAGAAATAAATCGACAGACTTATCGCGAAAATTCAGTCACTAGTGGTATTACTACTGACTATTCCATGCACCTTGGAATTTCCACAAAATCTGTCCAATCAGAAACCAAAGACAGCTTGTATTATCGCGAAAACACCAGCTGTCTTTCAATTCTGATTGGTCTATCAGCATCGTGTTTTCAACGACGTAACCATGGATACGGATCGCAATGCAAAGTTTGACAGTTTGACCAAAAATAATTGTAGCTGCAAACGTCATAATTAGTCACTTCGGTGCTACTAATAAACCAAAATATTGAAGAAAATATACCCAAGACACAAAAAAATCAAAATCTTATATATGGAGACAATTTATGACGTTCTGTGGGGAACGCAACTACAAATTAGATGCAGAGAATAGCAACGAAAGATTAGCATTCATTCTAAAAGACTGGGCATTCAATATGCGGAAAATTGATGGTAGTGATTACAAGGAGAGTGTTATTGAAACCACATGGAACAATACTGAAAAATTAGTACAAGAAAAATATTTTTGTGAGTATCAGAGCCATATTGATCTCTTCAAAGATATAATGTTCAAGGAGGCGAGGGCGGCTCGAGATAGTAAGAGAAAACTGCTGCAAGCTGTACCCGAAAAAAAGAAAATAAGTTCTGTCGCTATGACTTAAGACGAATATAGAAATATGTGCCTACAAACGGACGAAGACACGCCAGAGGGACCCCAAAAGAAGTTTTCTCACATAGCTGCAGTAGAACTAGCTTGGAGAGGTAACGAAGTAACTTTTTCCATGTTACATTTTTTTAAGGAAGAGACTGACAACCGAGGCTGTTTAACAAACAGAATTGCATATAACCCAATATTCTCCAAAACCCGCCAAGGTGGTGATAAAAACTGTGCAGATACTAAATGGCTTACTCCAAATAACGGTCATACTATTCAAAATTTTTACAATTTATGATAATTATAGTCGAGAATAATGTATTATGTTCGTGCTCATAAAAAATTATTTATTGTTATAGGTAACAAATAATAATTAAAAAAAATTGTGGTAAATATTAAGTTACATCACCCATGCACTCCGAATATGGGGAAAACACTTTTCTTACGTGTTTTTGCCTCCTGAACACGAATCCGAACACAAAATATCGTCGTTTTTATCGAAAAAGATCCTCCTTCTTACACAGTCCGATTCATTTATTACCAACATGAAAAATTAAAAAAGTAAATAAATGTCATCTGTCAAAGAAATTAGAATTGTTCATTTGCAACTGTGTAAGAAGGAGGATTTTTTCGATAAAAACGACGATATTTTGTGCAAAGTTGTGCCGAAAATAAGTGATTTAGGGTGTATTGTTTATGCTGGTAAAAGAAGGAGGCATTTTGAGTGAGTTTTGTGCGAGAAAACGGTGCTTGAAATTTATTTCGGAAAAAGCGATGTAACTCTGAAACGGTATGAGACCGCCGCATTTTTCTTCCGGATTCGTGTTCAGGAGGCAAAAACACGTAAGAAAAGTGTTTTCCCCATATTCGGAGTGCATGGGTGATGTAACTTAATATTTACCAAAATTGTTTATAGTTACAATAAATATTTCATGATTATAATTGAATTTGAATTATTTATTATTATTCAATTTCTTCCTCTCATTCTGCCGAATTTAAATTTTTTGACCTTTCACTTTGTTCGTGAAATAGTCTAATAAAATACCACTCGTGATTGAGTTTATCCTGCGGACTCGTGGTGTTTTCAAGCAACTCAGTTTCGTTTAGAAATAAATCGACAGACTTATCGCGAAAATTCAGTCACTAGTGGTATTACTACTGACTATTCCATGCACCTTGGAATTTCCACAAAATCTGTCCAATCAGAAACCAAAGACAGCTTGTATTATCGCGAAAACACCAGCTGTCTTTCAATTCTGATTGGTCTATCAGCATCGTGTTTTCAACGACGTAACCATGGATACGGATCGCAATGCAAAGTTTGACAGTTTGACCAAAAATAATTGTAGCTGCAAACGTCATAATTAGTCACTTCGGTGCTACTAATAAACCAAAATATTGAAGAAAATATACCCAAGACACAAAAAAATCAAAATCTTATATAGGGAGACAATTTATGACGTTCTGTGGGGAACGCAACTACAAATTAGATGCAGAGAATAGCAACGAAAGATTAGCATTCATTCTAAAAGACTGGGCATTCAATATGCGGAAAATTGATGGTAGTGATTACAAGGAGAGTGTTATTGAAACCACATGGAACAATACTGAAAAATTAGTACAAGAAAAATATTTTTGTGAGTATCAGAGCCATATTGATCTCTTCAAAGATATAATGTTCAAGGAGGCGAGGGCGGCTCGAGATAGTAAGAGAAAACTGCTGCAAGCTGTACCCGAAAAAAAGAAAATAAGTTCTGTCGCTATGACTTAAGACGAATATAGAAATATGTGCCTACAAACGGACGAAGACACGCCAGAGGGACCCCAAAAGAAGTTTTCTCACATAGCTGCAGTAGAACTAGCTTGGAGAGGTAACGAAGTAACTTTTTCCATGTTACATTTTTTTAAGGAAGAGACTGACAACCGAGGCTGTTTAACAAACAGAATTGCATATAACCCAATATTCTCCAAAACCCGCCAAGGTGGTGATAAAAACTGTGCAGATACTAAATGGCTTACTCCAAATAACGGTCATACTATTCAAAATTTTTACAATTTATGATAATTATAGTCGAGAATAATGTATTATGTTCGTGCTCATAAAAAATTATTTATTGTTATAGGTAACAAATAATAATTAAAAAAAATTGTGGTAAATATTAAGTTACATCACCCATGCACTCCGAATATGGGGAAAACACTTTTCTTACGTGTTTTTGCCTCCTGAACACGAATCCGAACACAAAATATCGTCGTTTTTATCGAAAAAGATCCTCCTTACACAGTCCGATTCATTTATTACCAACATGAAAAATTAAAAAGTAAATAAATGTCATCTGTCAAAGAAATTAGAATTGTTCATTTGCAACTGTGTAAGAAGGAGGATTTTTCGATAAAAACGACGATATTTTGTGCAAGTTGTGCCGAAAATAAGTGATTTAGGGTGTATTGTTTATGCTGGTAAAAAGAAGGAGGCATTTTGAGTGAGTTTTGTGCGAGAAAACGGTGCTTGAAATTTATTTCGGAAAAAGCGATGTAACTCTGAAACGGTATGAGACCGCCGCATTTTTCTTCCGGATTCGTGTTCAGGAGGCAAAAACACGTAAGAAAAGTGTTTTCCCCATATTCGGAGTGCATGGGTGATGTAACTTAATATTTACCAAAATTGTTTATAGTTACAATAAATATTTCATGATTATAATTGAATTTGAATTATTTATTATTATTCAATTTCTTCCTCTCATTCTGCCGAATTTAAATTTTTTGACCTTTCACTTTGTTCGTGAAATAGTCTAATAAAATACCACTCGTGATTGAGTTTATCCTGCGGACTCGTGGTGTTTTCAAGCAACTCAGTTTCGTTTAGAAATAAATCGACAGACTTATCGCGAAAATTCAGTCACTAGTGGTATTACTACTGACAATTACACTTGGTCGTGTCAGAATTAAATGACAACGCATTCAATTCCTATATAGGGAAATAGAAAATGCAAAATTGCTTGAATAAGGCATTTTGAACTCACTACCTACAGTTATTTGATATTTGAATTCAAAAATACCTTTTTCAGCATGTTAGAAAGCCTCAGTTTTTCAAGTGAGGCTTTGAATAATTGATTTGTCATTTTCTGTATATCAATAAAAGTCCTCGTAGAGCAGTGGTTAGCATCCTAGTACGTCACGCGGTAGGCTCGGGTAACAAAGAACCTTTTTTTTTAATCGGTTCCAGATACAAACATATTTGTTCTGATAGTGGAAAATTTGTATATATTTCAGGGTTTTGGGTGAGTTCAAGAGCAGTGAATGAATGAATCTGTAAAACGGAGCATTTAGAAACGGTAATTATTCGAACACGATTTTGGATCGAAAATAATTGTTGTAACTTTCGCCGTTGAAAATTATAATATAACATGAATTCTGGTAATTTGTTCCAGTTTCAAATGTGAATCGGAAAATATTCCCATCAAATATCATTCCTGCTAGAGGATTTTATCGCACTTTTTTAAATTTTTACACAATCATTTTACCTCTACAAATTTGACTCGTGCAATTTGCGGACTTATTATTAAAGATTAAACCACTCAAGCTTCGCTTTCGTGCTCGACTGAAACCAGCAAAACTCACCATAATTTCAAACAATAAATATAGACCCTATAAACTGAGTCATCTCAACAATTATGATCGCCAAGGTATGTACAAACATCATTTTTCTACCTCACCTTTCCCCCAGACCAAACATTTCTTCCTTGCACATGTCAGCCACTGTTATTTTCATTTTCACCATAACTCAAAACGGTTTTCCTTTCAGATCTCATTGTTAATTATCACGAGAAAAAACATTAAAAAGCAATAAAAGGAAAAAAAATCTACTGAAGATGCCTCCGGCCAGAGGCGAAACGTCTAGAATAAGGATAGTTGCATTTTTAACACACGAATCCCAAACCCAAGAACCCCTAATATATATATACAGTGTCACACATAAAGTTCGCAACATATTGAACTTTTTTTAATTAAGAGGTATAATGAAAATTTGACTTCGCAGTTAGTTTGTGCTTGAAAAATGAGTGAAAAAACAGCCTCTTTCCTTTTGTCATGTGCTACTCTAAACCTGTCAAATTTGACATTTTTTTAAAAAATCCTCAAAAAATCAGTTTTTTTTGAAATTTCGAAAAATGCCAAAAAAAAGTTGCTCAGTTTCCAATTTTATACCTTTTCTCCAAATTTGGACTCTCCACTGTCACTTTTTTCCCCAATTTTTTTAATTTTTCGAATCCTTCGCTTTACCGATTCGAACGAAACATGATTCAAATTTCATAATTTTGATGAATACGAGACTTCATTATCATATCTTGCCCAGAAAATACTCACATTGGACTATTACCAGAAAAACAAATGCACCTCCAGAAATTCGTCTTTGTTGTTGCAGAGTTCGCTAGTTTTTTCATTTCATTGTGAAAATGATTCGGATTTTCGAAGTATGGACGTTGATATGTCAGTAATCGATTGAACGAATTTCTCTTCATTCTTATTACACTCGTATTCCTTTTTTTAATAGATTTTTATCCAGTTTGATTATTTTTCTGACCAATAATTCAGTTACAAACAAACCCGAAATATACTTTTCTGTAAACTAAACAATGACCTACAGTTTCATAACTATTCAAAAGACTTTCGTTCTAGCGATGTGTACTAAACATGATATAAAATTTCGTGATTTTGAACAATACAAGACTAATGCAACATCTCGGGAAGAAAATAGTACAATTCATCGAATCAAAATAAAATTGTCCCTTAGTAGGCTTTTGAAACAAATTTTTAGTTTTGGTTAATGTCAAATAATTGCGTTTAATGAATCGAGTTGTTTTGTGTACAGGTTTTCCTACATTTATAATTCACAAATAAGTTTTATGTACAATGTTATCCACACAAGACAAAGTGGAAATCGTTCTTTTATGTGGTGAGAATGTGCCATATCAAGATGTTGTTTGTATTTTCAATCACCGGCATCCAGGAAGAAATATTCACTTTAGTACCGTGGGAAGGATATTGAAAACATTCGAAGAAACTGGCTCAGTGGACAATTGTTTCAAGAAACCACATAATCCAATAAGGTATACACACTCTTAAAGAAAGAGATTTCGATATTCGAGCAGGATTTTCATTTTGGTTCCAGTATTTTATGGACAGACGAGGCAACTTTCACGTCGAACGGAACAGTTAGTTCCCAAAATTGTCATTCAAGACAAATGTGTGGAATGGTTTATTACATAACCAAATAATTGGACCAAATTTTTTTAGAGAAAATTTGAACGCAGACATGTACATAAATTTCATTATGAATCAGTTGTCTGAAGTTTTGGATAATATGCCTCTGACGAAATTTGTGGTATCAGCTTGACGAGGCACCGATCCACCAAACGGTAGAAGTGAAACAGTGTCTCAGTCAGATGTTAAGGGGCAAAGTGATAGGACGAGATTGGGAAGATTATTGGCCACCAAGATCACCGGGCTTATCTCCAATGGACTTTTTTCTATGGAGTTACCTGAAACAAAAAGTGTATAAGCACATACCATTTGCAAACAAAGAACATTTAGAGAATACCATTCGGAAGTGTTGTGCTAACATAAATCCCCTATTTATTAAAAATGCCACAAAGTCTGTGAATGAAAAGACTATAATTTGTATAGAACGGGAAGGACGGCATACTGAATGATGAATTCGGGTTCTTTATGAGATTATTGAGATAAATCAATGAATGTTACGATGTTTTGTTGTGAATTTGGTTAAAGTTATTTTGGTTTGATGTTTTTTACACATCTAATGGTGAAAATAAAGAATATGAAATTTATCAAATTAATTCAAATTACATCAAACAGTTGACATCCAACAGTTACACTGTTGGGTGTAAACTACATCAAAATATTTCGAACTCATCTGTAGCTAACGGGATACAAATCTGTTAAAAATAAAATACGAGTGTAATAAGAATGAAGAGAAATTCGTTTATTCGATTACTGACATATTAACGTTGTGCTTATTAACCCAGAAACCGAACAAAATCACCCCGAAGGTAGAAGTCTACAGAGTGGTTCACAATTTGTCAAACCACCCCCTGAACGAAGCTGCCACAGAAGCTCTAGCTGAAGATTTCAACTTCGCCATCGCACCAGCTCATATACCGAACGTCATTAGCAACGTAGAATCAACCATACAGAAAATAAGTGACAAAGACACAAAGGAGTCGATACAAGACATCGCCTGTATACAACGAAATTCGAAACCATCGAAGAGAAACCTTTGTCACGAAGAATTTCTGGCACTCTCTCCAAGAAAATGAAAATGTCACTATTTGAGCGGCTGACAAAGGCAAATGTGAATTTGTCGAAATGTAGTGGAATCTCGGACCTTCTGAGGACCAAGAACGCGGACAGAAACCCGAGAAATATCAACACATTATACCCGCGAAAATCTACGAAAAACATATATATATATATGAATATATATATATATATATATAAATATATATATATATATATATATATATATATATATATAAATATATATATATATATATTGATATATGAATTGCATCAAATTATTGATAGTGACATCTATAATCTGTGCGGTGAAGCTTAAACCTGACATCGTGGAATTTTAAAATCACGAGATTTCGTGCACTTTAACAGGTCACTAACAATTTGTTAGATAGCCTACCACGATATCAATAGTCGTATCTCATGGTTTAACGCAAACATCGATATCGAGAATGAGAATTGTTACGAATCTAAAGAACACCATCGTCATAGCCTGTTCCATGTCATTCAGAGGTTGCTCTCAATTCGCATCAGATTTCTCGTTGTTCATAGCCTTAGGCATCAAACATGTGATTGCATCAAATATTGATAGTGACATCTATAATCTGTGCGGTGAAGCTTAACTGCATCGTGGAATTTAAATCACGAGATTTCGCATCTTTAACAGGTCACTAACAATTTGTTAGATAGTACCACGATATCAATAGTCGTATTCACGTTTAACGCAAACATCGATATCGAGAATGAGAGAAATTCGTTAGAAATTCAAAGACATCACATTGCTTTCAGCTGGTTTCATCATCAGATGGCTTGTGTCTTCAATTCGCATCAGATTTCTCGTTGGTTCATAGCCTTAGGCCAATACAAACATGTGAATTGCATCAAATTATTGATAGTGACATCTATAATCTGTTGTCACTATCAATAATTTTATGCAATTCACATGTTTGTATTGGCCTAAGGCTATGAACCAACGAGAAATCTGATGCGAATTTGAGAGAGACCACAAGCCGTCCTGATGATTGGGAAACCATGAAACAGGCTGTAGACGGATGGTGTGTCTTTTTGGATTCGTAACCGATTTCTCTCATTCTCGATATCGATGTTTGCGTTAAACGCATGAGAAGTACCACTATTGATATCGTGGGTAGGCCTATCTAACAAATTGTTAGTGACCTGTTAAAGTGCACGAAATCTCGTGATTTTAAAATTCCACGATGTCAGGTTTAAGCTTCACCGCACAGATTATAGATGTCACTATCAATAATTTGATTTAATTCACATGTTTGTATTTGCCTAAGGCTATGAACCAACGAGAAATCTGATGCGAATTTGAGAGAGACCACAAGCCGTCCTGATGATTGGGAAACCATGAAACAGGCTGTAGACGGATGGTGTGCTTTTTGGATTCGTAACAGATTTCTCTCATTCTCGATATCGATGTTTGCGTTAAACGCATGAGAAGTACCACTATTGATATCGTGGGTAGGCCTATCTAACAAATTGTTAGTGACCTGTTAAAGTGCACGAAATCTCGTGATTTTAAAATTCCACGATGTCAGGTTTAAGCTTCACCGCACAGATTATAGATGTCACTATCAATAATTTGATTTAATTCACATGTTTGTATTTGCCTAAGGCTATGAACCAACGAGAAATCTGATGCGAATTTGAGAGAGACCACAAGCCGTCCTGATGATTGGGAAACCATGAAACAGGCTGTAGACGGATGGTGTGCTTTTTGGATTCGTAACAGATTTCTCTCATTCTCGATATCGATGTTTGCGTTAAACGCATGAGAAGTACCACTATTGATATCGTGGGTAGGCCTATCTAACAAATTGTTAGTGTCCTGTTAAAGTGCACGAAATCTCGTGATTTTAAAATTCCACGATGTCAGGTTTAAGCTTCACCGCACAGATTATAGATGTCACTATCAATAATTTGATGCAATTCACATGTTTGTATTGGCCTAAGGCTATGAACCAACGTGAAATCTGATACGAATTTGAGAGAGACCACAAGCCGTCTTGATGATTGGGAAACCATGAAACAGGCTGTAGACGGATGGTGTGTCTTTTTGGATTCGTAACAGATTTCTCTCATTCTCGATATCGATGTTTGCGTTAAACGCATGAGAAGTACGACTATTGATATCGTGGGTAGGCCTATCTAACAAATTGTTAGTGACCTGTTAAAGTGCACGAAATCTCGTGATTTTAAAATTCCACGATGTCAGGTTTAAGCTTCACCGCACAGATTATAGATGTCACTATCAATAATTTGATGCAATTCACATGTTTGTATTTGCCTAAGGCTATGAACCAACGAGAAATCTGATGCGAATATGAGAGAGACCACAAGCCGTCCTAATGATTGGGAAACCATGAAACAGGCTGTAGACGGATGGTGTGTCTTTTTGGATTCGTAACAGATTTCTCTCATTCTCGATATCGATGTTTGCGTAAAACGCATGAGAAGTACCACTATTGATATCGTGGGTAGGCCTATCTAACAAATTGTTAGTGTCCTGTTAAAGTGCACGAAATCTCGTGATTCTAAAATTCCACGATGTCAGGTTTAAGCTTCACCGCACAGATTATAGATGTCACTATCAATAATTTGATGCAATTCACATGTTTGTATTGGCCTAAGGCTATGAACCAACGAGAAATCTGGTGCGAATTTGAGAGAGACCACAAGCCGTCCTGATGATTGGGAAACCATGAAACAGGCTGTAGACGGATGGTGTGTCTTTTTGGATTCGTAACAGATTTCTCTCATTCTCGATATTGATATATATATATATATATATATATATATATATATATATATATTTATATATATATATATATATATATATATATATATATATAAATAATATTATGAGTATCTATCAGATCAGTGTTTCGGCTTCCATCAGTAGTGAGAAGTGCAAGGATGAACAACACTTGGTAGAAAACGACAAATCAACGGAGTCAACAAACAGAAGCCAACCGCTCATTTGTGATTTCGGTCAGCAGACCCTGAATTCCAGGGCAACAACCAACGAAATCACAAATGAGCGGCTGGCTTCTGTTTGTTGACTCCGTTGATTTGTCGTTTTCTACCAAGTGTTGTTAATCCTTGCACTTCTCCACCGTACTGATGAGGGCCGAGAGCCCGAAACACGTGTCTACGGTTAGCACTTTTCTCTGAGGGCTATGTCCATTAAATTCCTTCCATTTTGTTTTTAACAGTCCCCTCTCTTTTATATCAATATAATATATATATATATATATATATATATATATATATATATATATATATATATATATATATATATATATATATATATATATATATATATATATAAATATATATATATATATATGTATATATATATATATATATTTATATATATATATATATATATTGTAGAATTTGAAGAGGGGTGGGGGAGGATCTCAAATAAAACACAAATAAAACAACGTATTTTTCAAGAAACTGGATGCATTTCGGGCACTTAAGTACCCGTCTTCATCAGAAATTCAATATAACATGGCTGAAAACAATGTTTGATGATTCTACATGGTAACAATGGAGAAACTTGAAGTTACCAACTTTATAGTATGATTAACCATGGAAAATATAATGAAAAGTTGTTGAATCAGTAGTGAAAACCCAATGGTGAGGGTGTTTTTTAACCGACGAAACCAAAAAGGGGAAGGTTCTCTATTCGACCCGTATATTTTATGTTTTTAATGTATGATCACGCATAACTTTTTACTGAGGCGTCCGATTCCGATCATTTTTTTTTCAGTGGATAGGGTGTACTTCGAATTTGGTCACATTCGAATTTAAAAGATGAAATCTACCCGTAAGGGTAGCGAAATGAAGGATATTGATCACTCACCCTCTGAATTCTGGTCCGTTAACCGATTCTATCTAGGGTATACCTTATATTTGGATTTCGAAAGGAATTAGCCACCCTTACGGGTGGAAAAATAGGGGATAATTGATTTTTCATTAGTGAACATTGGCACACACATACGTAGTTGGCAATGACAGATCGCTACTGACATTATTCTTGTTCCGTCAAAATCAGTATATTTTATGAGAGGATGGAATGATATACAAAGTAATGAAATAAACTAACCAGAACAACAAAAATAATTCATATTACAACAAATAGTAAAAGTAGATAATCATATTATTTAACTGGTAATAGTTGAAGTAAGGTGGGTAAGTAAGAATTTTGGAAGTAATCAAAAACCAAGTAGGTAGTAATTGGTAGATTTTAGCCACAAAAAATTGAAAAATAAAAACTTTTTAACAAAAAATTGAAACGACGAGATACGGACCTGAAAAGTAAAAAATAAAAACTTTTTAACAAAAAATTAAACCGACGAAAAAATCAACTGAAAAGCAAAAAACAAAATAAACCTTCTTAGTCTAATTGATAATTGAGCTCCTAAACTAATGTAAGTAACTGATTTTGAGTCGGCGCCAAACAAACTAGCAATTGATTTAGGTGAAGAGTAAAATGATGGCAGCGAGATGCACGACTGCGTTTTGATGACTTCTTTCATACATAATGATCTTCGATAATTGTTTGTTTGGCGCCGACTCAAAATCAGTTACGTACATCAGTTTAGGAGCTCAATTATCATTTAGACTGAGAAGGTTCATTTTATTTTTTTGCTTTTTTTGTTAAAAAGTTTTTATTCTTTTTTCTTTCGGACATACATTTTGTCCTTATTTGGATGAGGTAACATCCATAAGAAAATTTTTATAACAATTTATGTTGTTGTTCTCGAGACTTTGTCAGGCTTACCACAATAAATGGCCAAATTGTAACATATTGTAACATAACGGGAATTTTGAAATGAAGGTAAGAAATAGAGTACCTAAATAGGTGATATGGACGACGGTGGTTTGTGATTAAATGCTGGTTTCATTTGCAACTTCAATTAATATATAGGTAGTAGCTAAATGGAAGAAAAATAAAAAAAAGACAATATAAAGTGAATAAACATAAAAAACGAACAAAATATCGCAAAAATAGGAATAAATGATAAATTATGGAATGAAATTGATCGAAAACTAACACTCTCCATTTCGCCCTTGAGAGGCAATTTTTTAAATTAGTTGAGCACATCCAATAAATCCATAGTTAGATGCAAATTATCTGCTCACATCCATTTTAAATAAAAAGATTCACAAATCAGTATGCAAATACCTAAATATTCTGGCACAAGTTTTTTAAGTTCTCTAATACCAAATGGATTGTTCTGCCATCTGCCTTGATAATCCTTACCGACACCGACCCCTCTAATACCAAATGGATTGTTCTGCCATCTGCCTTGATAATCCTTACCGACACCGACCCTTACAATAACCATGAACAGTCTGGGAACAAATAAACAAGCAGATAACTTTACCAAAAGAAATAAACAAGCAGCTTATTCATTGACGCTCTACCTTCAGAGATGTCACTTTTTGCAAAATATAAAATGTAACACATATTTTATGAGATGTAGTAACACTGTAACATGGCAAGCCAATTGTATCAAAAATGTTACATTTGTAACACTTAGCACATCCTTGCAAAAAATTACAATGACAGAAAGAAAACAGTCCCTACATCAGGTTGCGAATTTGTGAATCAGATCGATTATGTGTATATATATGAACCTTGTAAATAATTGGTTCTATCCTCTAATAGGTGTCGTTGTAATACTGAAGTACATTTATAAACACCATTTGTTTGCAAGGATGTGAGAGGGGGTTGAAAAAAAACGAATAATTGATAGATTATCTATAATATAATTTTGAGACTTTAGTGAATGCTATGGATTTGAAAAAATGCATACAATCAAATTCAATTTGTTCGTTAATGCAATTCGATCCAAAGTGAATTTTTGGGTTTTTTTATTTCCAAGATTTCAAGAATGTTCAATTTAGATCCTTTAAGACAAAAATGGATCAGATCTACGTGATTTTGAATGGAAAAATTTGAGTGTCCTGATTGTAATAAGTGGTTAACAAATTAAGATTGTGTGTTACATATCTCTATATGTATTTGTTGTATAGGTTGGTATATTCCCTCAGTCTCTCTGAAAATTTCCGACCACTTTGACATATACCTATAAACTACTGGACACTCAATTTAACATGTATACATATACCTGATTTCTAAAAACTGTCTGTTTTGACTTTTGAATTGAGTAAGCTTTTACTTAAGTTGCTGAAGGTTTTCTAGCATATCTGAATATCGTCTGTGGATAACTGTTTTCCTCTGGAATTATATTTGGGCCCTAGAAAGGGGAGAGAGCAATATCATCTTGGAATTATTTCATTTAGAAGGAGTTATTAGTTGATAGTTTATTCATGTGTTGGTGGTAAATTTTGTTAGTTATGTGTGGTAAATAACCTTTAGTGAGTGGCAGCTCTTTTTGGAAATTCGGAGTTGACAGTGGTAAACTTGAAAAGTCTGTGATATAAATTATGGAACGAAGCCAGTTTTTGGTTGTGAGGGTGGTTCAATGTATAGAGGATGATCGTATCTGCAGCTGTGGGATTCCTATTAATGTCAAATTCAATGTGGTTGTTTTTTTTTGGGAAGTAGATCGAGGAATGGTAAGGAACCTTCTACTTCTGTTTCTGAGGTGAATTCAATGGAATCGTGTATATGTTTGATGAACACAACAAAAAATCTGTTAATTGGGAATTGAGAGCCTTGAAAGAGAGCTATGCAATCGTCAACGTAACGATACCAAAATATTGTTACTAAACTGGGGTTCGTTTATTTTATCAAAACAAAATACTGCAATGACTACTGTTCCTTTATTTACAATTTTACACTACAATAATCACAGTTCGAAATACGTGCTTCACACTGTACTGTCTTGATGATCACACAATTGACTCAAAAATATACGTCTAGAATTTTTGATGTCATTTCCGGAACTGGTTCTCTTTTTCTCGATGTATCGATTAAATCATAGGAAAATCCCAACGATTCGGTTCAATATCTGGGTCAATTACTTGTGAGTAGTACAGTGGCGGCTCGTGATTTCAGTAACGAATGTTGGTCTTCAAAGATCGTTTTTTCCAGGTTGTATATACAAATTTTGGATAGAAAAGGGGACAGGTTGGAGTCCATTGCTAGTCCTGGGATTTGTTCATAAAATTTGTTATTAAATTTGAAGAAGTTTGGTTTTCAAACCACGTCAGTCAAGGTGCAGAGATCTGAAACTTCAACGGTATATATATCTATATATAGGCTGACTAGTTAGTTATAAAATTCGAGGATATTGGGGTTTGCAGCAAAGGAAAAAGAAAACTCTTTCTAACCGACGAAACCAAAGAAGAGGAGTTTCTCTATTCGACAGGTATTTTTTATTTTTTTATGTATGATCAAGCAACTTTTCACAGAGCGGTTTGATTCCGATGGTTATTTTTTCATTGGATAGGGTTTACTTCGAAGTCGGTCCCATTTCCATTTGAACAACAAAATCCATCCCTAAGAGTAGCAAAATAAAGGATATTTATTTATTTATTTATTCATTTATTTATTGATACACTCTTCTACAGGTTACACCCAACTACAGAACAGGAATATAAGTTACAGATACAGTACAATACAAAATAACAAATTAACGAAGTAATAATACATATCGAGATTAACTAAAGTAATAGGATTTAATCGCAGAGATTGAACAGTCAAAAATATCAATCTGACAACTTGCAGAATTACAATTGACACACATGTTTTGCAGCGGTGAGTATTTCAAGACATCTGTTCGTGGTGTTGGTAAATAAAACGTGTTGTCTACTCTAGACGATGGTCTAGGTACACTGAAATTGAGTTTTTGCAGAATATGTGGGTCAATAATTAGGTTGTTGATAAGTTTGAACAGGAAGATTGTGGAGTGACAATCACGACGGCAGCTTAGGCTGTTCATAGCGTGTCTAGCCAACAATGCATCATGGGGGAAGCCAATTGGTGGATATATTTTGTCCGTTTTATAGGAGAGAAGTTTAAGGAAGCGACGCTGAACCGATTCAACCTTCTCTATATATAAGTGATGATGTGGGTTCCAGATTATAGATGCGTATTCTAATTTTGATCTAACGAAGGCATAGTATAAGGTTTTCGATGTAGATGGGTCGGAGAAATCTTTAGAGATACGCGCAATGAATACATACATTCTGTTTGCAGCAGACAGAGTGGCTTCAATATAAGGGGCAAAATATAATTTCGAGTCGAAAATAACACCAAGATCGGTGTATGTGATTGGCCGTTGGAGGGGAATGCCGTTGATTGAATATTGATATAAAAGTGGCTGATTTCTCAAAGTGAATGTCATTACATTTCATTTACTTGCATTAAGAGGAAGCTCATTACGGAAGCACCATTGCTCAATGCGTTTCAGGTTGAGGGACAATTGAAGAAAGTCTTCTATCCCATTAATCTCAGAAAATAATTTTAGGTCATCCGCGTATATTGAGCAGTTGAGGTCAATGACCTCAACTATGTCATTTATGAAAGCGTTGAAGAGGAGTGGACCAAGGTTGCTTCCTTGAGGTACACCTGAGGTAGATGCATATTCAATAGATTTGAAGCCATTGAATATGACATACTGTCGCCTGTCGGTGAGGTATGACACGAAAAGTTCGTTGAGGGTCTGAGAAAAGCCATACCTGTACAGTTTTGATAGTAGTATTCCATGATCAAGTTTGTCGAACGCTTTCGAGAAGTCCGTATAAATGACATCGGTTTGGGATCTCCTATCAGTAGTCTCTGCAATGTATTGAGTGATGTTGAGAAGGTTGGTGGTTGTCGAGCGACCTTTCATGAAACCATGTTGAAGTGATGAGATTTGATTGCTCAGATGAGAATATAACCTGCTGTACAGGAGGATTTCAAACACTTTAGCGAAATTACATATTATTGATATGGCTCTGAAATTTTCAACATCAGACTTATCCCCTTTTTTATAAATTGGGCGAACTTTAGACAATTTCCATAGGTCTGGGATGGTACTAGTTTTGACGCAGATATTTATCAGGCTTGTTAGTGGATTAGCCAGGGCATAAGCGCAATCCTTGACCATTAGTGCAGGGATGCTGTCGGGACCCGTAGTCATTTTTGGTTTCAGCTGTTTCAAAGCTGCCAACACTTCATTTTCTTCGAAATAGGGAATGTTCAGGACTTGTGAATGCGGATCACTATCACTAAATTCGGAGAACTAATAATGTATGATTTGGAGAAAAAATCAGCAAAGCTATTGAGAATGTCCTGAGGACTTTCAAAAGATTGTCCTTCGTAGGTCATTCTGTCAGATATGCCAGTTGATCCTTTTTAGTTGTTTATAAATGCCCAAAATTTATTTGGGTTGCCTTTTATGTCATTTTCAGCAGATTTCACATATTTTTTGTACGAATTGTCAACGTCAGCCTTGGTGTTTGCCCTCAAGCGAGTGAACTCATCCCGGGCAGCAATGTCCCCGCTGTTTTTGAATGAACGCCAATGCTTAGCCTTGAGGCGTATTAGACAAATAATTTCCCTGTCGAACCACGGCGGATATTTACGCTTGACGTTACCAGTTCGTAGGGGTACACATTGATCCAATGCATTATAAATTTTTCCGTAAAAGTAAGAGCAAGCATCATTTGATCTATCGAAAGCTTCAAGAAAGGTCCAGTCAATATCAGCTATAAGATTATACAACCGGGCAAAATCTGCTCTCCTGAAGTTGTACTCATTATTGTGAGAGGAGGCGAAGTTTCTTTTCAGATTAAGAGCCATATTCGATTTACAATGAACATTCAAGGCGGCGTGATGTTTGTCTTCGGGTACTAAGGGATCAGATGATCTCTCGACACTGCACTCAGCATTACTACCGTATAGTACAAAGTCGAGTATTCTCCCATGATCATTATGGATGCAGTTATACTGTGACAGATTACTGATTTCCAGAAAGTTCTTTAAGATATTGTTTGTTGTATTTAGTTGGTCACCCTGTATGAACGAGACATATGAAGGTATATTGAAGTCACCTATGACGAGAATAATACCGCTATATTGATCGTTCTCCCTCTGAATTTTGGTCCGTTAACCGATTCTATCAGGCATAACTTTGTAGTGGGTTTTCCGATTTGGATGATTCTTTTTTCATTAGAAAGGGTGTACCTCATAGTTGATCATATTCCAATTTGGAATGGAATGATCTACCCCTATGGGTAGAAAAATAGGGGATGATTGATTTTTCACTTGTGAACTTTGGCACACATATGTAGTTGACATCGACAGACCCTCCTACATCCGACAAAATGATAACATTCTATGAAAGGATGGAATTATATACAACCCAGCAAACATGTTATGTGTGGGCCTCTAGAGGCACTTTAAAGACAGCCGACAGACAACATAAGCAGGCCATAATCATGATACATCATCGGCCCGGCTAGCCCGTGTCGCGATGGCCACCAGTAGGCCTCCAGACTACCACCCGCTTTATTACAGAGCGGGCCTCCAGCGGATAGACAGAGTTAAGATGAACTGATATTGCAAGGTACAGATTATGGTGCGATGGCGGGTATCCTACTAATCAACCGCGTCATTCCACTGTTGGGATTTCATCAATGATCTATGCAAATATACAGGGGCGTCCAATTCAAAATGCTGTACATGGAAGTATAGGGCATATCTTGGAAGGCAATGAGCGTAAATACGGTTTCTATGAAAACAAAATGGTCCATATAAGCGCCTAAGAACAATCGGAAACAGTGAAATTTCAATGACGAGAGGTCATTATTATGCACAATAAATTCACCAAACATTCAGAATCGACTGGTTTATGGACTAGATATAAACAATTCATGGTTTTTACTCTCTGAAGATGATTTAGGAAACTGTTGAACCAGATTGTTCCTATATAGTTACCTAAACAGGCAACTTCTTCTCCATTTCAACCATTTTTATTGTATCTCAAATACTTTCCAAGATACTCGTCCATATTTCCCAGATTTTGCATTTTAAACTGGCCTGGAAAAATATTTATCACTAGTTCGAATTATTTTTTTTTATTTCAAGAAACACATTTTAATAAATTTATATCACTTGCCTGCACAACAGAGGTTCCTAAGGATTTGTGTACGCATCAGTATTGAATATATACCTACAAACAAAGTCAGCGTTATGGTAGGGTGTGGTTGGGCTACCGTCCAGGGCGCCAGGCATGAAGGTCTGCCGGCCTAAGGCCGAATGCGCTTCCTTCATGTATGTCCGCTCCTGCAAGGTGCATATTGGGACTTGTTGCACGAAGCGGAAAAGTGGAACAACAATAAATGTTTATTCAATTTTTGATCTTCTTTTCCTAATTTTTTTTTCACTTGTGTGAGTTGGAGAGCAGAGATAAAAAATCTCGCCCAGGGCACCGGAAGTGCTAAAACCGGCACTGCCTTCAAAACAGAAGTTTATTACTTAATATATCAAAAACATAAATGAAATTATTTTTCCATTCCAATATGAGATAATTTACCGATAACACTGTTTTATAAGCTATATATTTAGGTATAACAATGAAACATGATGAGTAAAACGAATAAATATAATGAAAAATAAAAATATCCCATTTACAAAATATATATAAAAATTTAAAAAAAAGTATTCTTTGGGTGGCAGGTACTGTTCAATTTAAAAGTCCACTATTTTATAATTTTTGAGCAGTTCTCTTTGCTCGACCTCCTTCACGGCCACCAGCAGTTCTTAGCCATGCCTTGATGGTTGTCTCAACATTATTAATTGTACAATCCTTTGACATAGGATTCTTCCTGACTGACACTACAAATAGAAATTTGGAATGAGTATATGAATTTTCGTTGAAAGGAAATTCATGTTTCAAATATAAAATATGGCCCATGATTCGAAGAGAAAAGAAGAGCCAAAAGAACTTACCATGTATCAATTGGATCAAGTTTTTGAGATCTTTGAAACCATTTTTCTCATTTCGCCCTGTCCAATTTGTGTGGATTGCCAATTCATTGGTAATTAAATTACAGACAATTTTTCTGCATGTCTCATTATCATCCTTGCCTCCAATGTATTGAAGCATAGAACACTAAAATTAAAATAAAAGCAATAATAGTCATAGGCAAATGAAGATATACACATGTTTGAATGTCTTAGTTTAGCACAATTTTAATGCAGTTGAAATGTTACTTCAGTGTGTGTATACTTCATAACATTTTTTTCAACAATATGAAATGGAGAAGTTGACTTACCATTTCAGCAAATTTGGTTTTGCTTTACTGGGTCGGGGCTGACTATCAACATCAAGATTTCTACGAGAAATGTCGTCTATCTCAACCTCTACAGTGGAGACTATATCCTCAACACCATTTTTCGCAAGGTGCTCTTTGTGATATGCACGAGTTTTCTAGAGGAAACATTGTGATGGTATGATGATATATAAATATATAGCAAATGATGTAGGTATACTTACTTTTCTGTGTTTTCGGACATATCTGCTTCCTCTAAAGTTAAAAAGTCCCTTGTTCACCAAATAGGTTAAATGACCACCCACAAATCTGAAAAAAATTTCACCTATTTTTCACAAAAATAACCAAACCACAGTCACCAGATAAAAAACAAAATACGCGATTTGCGATTTGACATGAAATGAGCAGTAGGGCCAACTGCCAACGTGATATTCAGTAATGCCAATGTTGCTTTTTCATTACAGCACAGCACATACTGTGTCAAAACGACATCGGCGCGATTATCGCAAATCTTTAACGGGCAATTTCTGGCTGAACTTAAAACTTCCATAATAAATATGCGTATGTTCAGCCAAAGCGGCAAAACTGATATCATGCCAATGATTTGCCGACATCGCTGTGCCGCTGCCGACATCTGACCGCCGTTTACAGCTATGGCCCGTCAATTTACCGCTCATTAATGTTTGCTGGGAAAGTGATGAAATCAACTAACCAGAAATTTCAAAATTCAAACAAACTAGCAATTGAATTAGGTAAAGCGTAAAATGATGGCAGCGAGATGCACGGCTGCGTTTTGAATACTTCTTTCAAAGTAATATAATGATCTTAGATAATTGTTTGTTTGGCGCCGACTCAAAATCAGTTACTCACATTAGCTTTGGAGCTCAATTATCATTTAGACTAAGAAGGTTTATTTTATTTTTTGCTTTTCAGTTGGTTTTTTCGTCGGTTTAATTCTTTGTTAAGAAGTTTTTATTAGATTATTCCAAGCTTTCGGGAGTATTTATTCCCATCATCGAGGAGACTACAATCGAAGAACAATACAAGTGGGTTAATTTTATTTTTTAATTACAGTTCATATTGTAACTTACATCTATGTTGAGATTAGCTTCCATGATGTTACACAAAAATTGTATTGTTCGTACATTGTGAATCAGGTCAAATGAAGAATAACAAATAAGTTGAGTTAAGAGTTGTAAAACACATTAAAATTGTAAAAAACTAAACTAAAGTTTATCTCACCATGTGGTGAGATACTGGTAGATGTCATTTTATAAAGACATTTGACATATGACACACGTCAACTATGACGTTTGAGGTTAGGTGTTACCAACTGTTGAATTTTTTTAAATAAAATTCAATATATGACCGGATTGTGGTTGGACTTTAGGTCGTGATGGATAACAGGGTTTCATTATGAAAATTTGTTGTTTAGAGTCTAGGACAGTGAAAAGAAATAGATCTCACTTGAATGATTGCTGTCACTCTTTTTGTTAATGCAATTATTGGATTGTGAAATGAAAGCCATTTCTAAGAAAGTTCTTTTTGATCTATGTGACTCAGTCGCTAACACTTTCACTGATTCAAAATTCATTCGGTGATCCAAACTACTTACGTGTTCTGAAATCTGCAATCATCTTTGTGTGAAATGATTCTATTGGACAATGATCTAAGGGTTTGGCCTATGTATTTTTTGTCGCAAATTTGACAAGGAAGACTGTGAATGACATTTGTAAGTGAGGTTAGAGAATTTTTGTCTTTCACTTTCGAGGAGACTGATCTGCTTGTTAACACAGTTTCATTTGCAATTTTGAAATTGTCTGGAGAATTGAATAATCTGGTGAGTTTGGAAGTGATCTCTCTTATGAATGGAATTGAGGTAAAAATAGGTTGAGTTGGAACCGTGTCAATTTCATTGTTGATCACTACGTTATCATTAGCATGTACATCAATGGTAGCCGACGTATTGAATATAATTTTGCAAAGTTATGATTTTGGATATGAGTTATCTAGAAAAAGTTTCAAAAGTAGAGGAAAGTGACCAAATATGGAATAGTATCCATAATATGGAATACCCCCATTTTTCTCAAATGCAAACTCACACACGCAATAAACAGTGATTTTCTGTCTCTTTCTACTCCCATTTACGCGTACAAGTTGTAGCATGTCAGTCGAGCCAGCCCTTTCGTCGTAGTGACAGTGTTTTGTTTTATCGCTGCCGCATAACTTTCTAAGGTACGTAAAAAATAATTATTTTTCGTACAGAAAGTGCACACAGTATTGTTTTTATAACTTTTAGAGACCCTTTAGATGTTCTTTAGTATGTTTTAGCGATATTAGATAGTATTACTTTCTGAAATATAAATATGTGAATATCAGTTTGAAATAGTTGGAAAATCCAAATATGGACGTATCACAGTGTCCAATTATGGACTATTCCATAATTGGACACTGTGACGTATCAGCTGACTTAATGACTTTGTTAATTATATTTTTTTTCGGGCTTAATCAGAATGGCGGGCGTCAATTGGAAAACGAAGCGAAAAGAATGGAATTCAGAGCATATGGCAGAAGCTATAAAATTAGTACGAGAAAAAAAAATGGGTTATTTGAGAACTGCAAAACACTTCGATGTGCCAAGATATACCTTGTTTCGTTTATGACAGAAAAACGAATTTTCTCCAGAAGAAGTCGCAGCTACTACACTCGGAAGGAAAACTGTCTTAGGACAACCCTTGAAAATCTTTTGGTAGACTACATTTTGACGATGGAGAGCAAATTTCATGGCTCGACGAAAAATGATGTTCGAAGAATGGCGTACATGTTAGCAAGTCGTAGTCAGTTGAAAAATCCATTTGGTGCGACTGGCATGACTGGAAAAAAATGGCTTAAATTATTTCTGAAACGCCATAAGGACAAGCTATCAGTGAGAAGACCAACTGGCACGTCTTTTGCTAGAGCCTTTGGATTTAGCAAAGGAAAAGTAGACTCATTCTTTGATCTCCTCGAAGACGTCTATGCTCAAGGAAACTATGGTCCAAGTCGCATATACAACGTGGATGAATCAGGGCTTACCGTAGTACAGAGCAAGATACCCCAAGTGATTGGACATAAAGGAAAACGGCAGATAGCTTCTCTTACCTCAGCGGAAAGGGGTTCATTATTGACGATTGTTGTTGCCATGAACGCCACTGGTCATTTTGTACCTCCCTTTATTATATTCCCGCGCAAGAATATGAGTGATCAGCTAATGAGAGGTAGTCCCCCAGGTGCTGTTTGCATTGCGCATCCATCAGGATGGATACAAATGAACATATTCACTGACTGGTTCAAACATTTCATCAAACATACAAACCCTACTCCGGAATCGAAAGTATTATTGATCTTAGATGTCCATTTTTCTCACACTCGTAACATCGATGTGATACAGTTTGCTAGGCAAAATAACGTAGAAATTGTCTCCCTACCTCCCCACACAACTCACAAGCTCCAGCCACTGGACAAAACGTTTATGGGACCACTAAAAACCTATTACAGTGAAGAAATGCGCATGTGGATTAGAGACAATAATCGACCACTAAGCCCTTATGATGTTGTCAAGCTGTTTGGCAGAGCTTATTTGAAAGTGCAAACTGGTGAGATTTCAGCAAATGGCTTTCGTGTAACTGGCTTATGGCCATTGAATAAAAATATTTCCACTGCGGTCGACTATCTTGATGCGCAACAAGATGCAGTTAAAGATGGTTGCACAGTCAACGTTACATCAATGGCATCAGGTCACCAACCTGAAGTACCATCGATGGCCAGTTTAAGAACACCTGATAATTGTATGCCTTCAACTGAAGCTGTCACACCCAGACAAGATACAAATATTGAACCTGTACCCTCAACTTCCGGACTATCTCGCAGTGATTTAGGATTAGTGTCTCCGTATGACATCAGTCCCATACCAAACAAGAAAAGGAAACCTTCTAATAGAGGAAAAAAAGCATCTGTTGCAGCAGTCATCACGTCGTCACCGTATAAGAATGACCTTATAGACAAAAACAGGAAAAAAGAAAATAAATTAGCAAAAAACAAGAATAAAAACAGGATGAGAAGAAATCTAAAGGAAAAAACCAAAAGAAAAGACTAAGCCTATGTCTGATTCAGATGATGAGGAGGTGATGCTGTTTGATACAGACAGCGAACCCGATGCCTCGATAGGATGTACAGCTCCAGACTCTGAAGATTCGGAGTGTATTTTCTGTGGTATGCTGTTTTCGAATGACACTCATGGGGAAACATGGATCAAGTGCCTCATGTGTGGGCTCTGGGCACATAATGATTGCGCTGGGCCACAGTTTGATACCTGGACTTGCGATTTTTGTAAATAATTTGTGTTCATTTCTTTATTATACCAAAGTTTTCAAAGAGTCTCTTATAAGTTAAGGTTAATTTTTCATAGTGATTATAGTATTTATCGTCATTTAGTTTTTGAAAATTTTGCTCACCTCAAACTGAACAAAATAATCTAAAATTGTTACAAACTTAAGTGCAAATATATGATTGTTAATAATTACCACAAAAAGTATTTTATTTATAAAATTTGTGGAAGTTATGCCTGAAAATCAAAACGGTATTCCATATTTGGTCACTTTCCTCTATATTTGAATTTTCAGTGTGAAAAATGGTGTTTGAAATTCGAATTACTCTGTTTTCCATTTATTTTACCAGGTTCACTTTCATAGAGTGCTTGTGAAACGAGTTATAACTCAAATATCTCCCTGATTTGCATGGTTTCCTGTACCAATCCATCACCATTGTGTTATCCAAAGTTCGGATGAATTTTGTGTCCAGAAATGGTACGGAATTTTCGTTGTTTTCAGTCTCTATTGTGAACTGGATATGTGGATCATAGCTGTTAAAAGTATTTAGAATGTCATTCAGCCCTTCTTTTGGCAAAGCCACTATGATATCATCAACGTATTTTTTTATGAAATGTAAGTTGAAAGATCAAACAGGAATAACAGTATATAGTACATCGTCCATTACGTACGCTGCTGGAATAGGTGAAATGGATGCCCCCATTGGGGTACCAAAAGTTTGTTTATAGATTTTATTGTTGAAAGAAAAGTATGTGTTGTCAGAAAGAAAACTTATCAAATTCAAAAACGCCTATTTCAGGATGCAACAATGATTACTAATAAGGTCCCTCTTTTTTTTATCTATTGCTCTTAAGCAAGCTTCCAAGTAAACATTACTGAAAACTGAGACAACATCTAAACTAGCCAGCACAAAGTTGTCTGGAATTTTTATATTCTCAAATAGTTCTGCTACTCCAAATGAATCTTTTATAAAATATTCGTTGTCAAAATTGTAAGCACTAGTTTAAATCCCTGTCAAAAATTGTGCAATGTTTTCAGTAGGTGATCCTATAGACGCTACTGTAGGTCTCACTGAAAGGGTGGGTTCGTGAATTTTTGGTATTGAATAAAATTGTGGAGAAATACCATTATAGTTTGTAAGCTTATTTTTCATTGACTCATTGAGTTGGTTATCCTGATAAAGTGATTTGATTCATTCATTCCCTTTCCTCTGTATAGAAGAGGTGGTATCTTTTGGTAATTCAACATATGAGTTATTATTTACAATGATGTCATTTGACAACCTCATATATTGATTTTTTTCCATGATGACTGTAACGTAACCTTTGTCTGATTGAGTTAAAATCAGATTGGGGTTGTCTTTCAAAATCTTTTTTGATTTCATATGGAGATTTCGAAAAATTGAATTATGACGTGAACTTTGAATATGATTAGTGATAATGTTGGTGGCTCTTGCTATCGTGATATTTCTCTGAAGGGGTTCAGTAATAGTGGAAGTGAGGAAGTCCACATCTCCCGAAATATTTTTATAGATATATCTTCCAGTATGATTGGTTCGATACTGAATTTGGGGCCTAATGCCAGAAATTGAACCACATCCTCAGGGATGGGTTTCGTAGAAATATTTTTAATCCAGTTTGGATTAGTTTTTGATGATGATTTTACTCGAATTTCTTTCAATTTTCGTAAAATTTTTGAATTTGACTTTATGGAACAATTTGTTATGAGAAATTTGTTGTTTGCTAGAAAAAATTACAGAAGTTATTTCATTAGTGACGGAGATCAAATTTCTCTTTAGTGTCACTAACGATGACTCTAATTTATTGATTGAGGTATGATTTGCAGAAATTTAAATATTCAAAAGTTTTTTTCCTAACCTATATGTATTCTCCTTTGTTAAAGATTGTGCCTCTTGTCTCAGGAGGACGTTCTCAAGTGGTTTTGTAGCTGATGTGATATGGGATGGAAGGATGTCAATTTTTCTACACTGGAGCAGGAAGCATCTCCTGTTGTACTCTTTAGCCAGTTTCATCTTGGTTTTGGACCACAGTTTGTGATTCTTCACCGTCGATTCGCCATATATAGTCCAGATGTAGTCCGGACAGGTGTAGAATATATCGTTATTTGAGATTATAGTTAGACGAAGAAGGGCAAGGTGTCAGTTGGGTTGCAAGTCATTTTTGGGTTCACCTCACTAACAGTGGCGCAGTATAGGGGTAGAAAATATCGTGACTTGAGTCCGTAGTTAGCCGAAAGAGGGGGAACTGTCAGTTGTTTTGCAAGGCAACCTTAATTGAGAACTTAGATTAGATTGAAGAGGACAGAGACTTTCAAGTAATGCAGTAGAGTGAGAGCTGTAGTACTGGAGTATTTACCATCTGTGTTATTCAATACAAAAATCAGTATCTTGTTGAGAGCGGAAAGTCTTGAAGACAATTAATAACGGTTTTTGTTTTTGAGAAGAAAGTACCATTTTCATCGAGTAATCATTATTATTTTTAGTAAGAGAAATTGTTTTCCATATGCAGATCTTACAAAATATAGGAATATCCAAGTAACCTATTCTGAGCATGATAATATTCATGTTATTCGTGTACTACATGAAAAATTTATAACAATAGGTACTGATAAATATTTAAAAATTATTCTTTCGAAGAAAACATTCTTGTTGAATTAATTAATAATTAATTTAGTGATTTATCATGCCTGTTTTATCGTCAAATTTGAATAAACGGTGTTAAGCTTACACAGAAAAAACAAATAGCAATTTGCATACATTACTGAAAAATTCCCCTGATTATGATCCTTGGTCGAATATATAGGATGTTTGTTGGGACAGCTCTTTCAGTGCTGGCGGAAAATTGTTAGAGAAATGGACGACTTAGTGAAAGTGAAAAATACTGCTAATAAATTGGTGCCACCAGATGGAGGATGGGGTTACATTATTACTGGATCTCTTATTGTAGTTATGGTGAGTTTGAAGTTATGATGGTCAAATCAATCCGCTTTCATTCTGTACGCTGATTTTAAGATATCAGAAGTGTTTTCCTTATATCCATAACTCGAAATATGGGAATATTTCGGGAATGAAAAAATATATCGAGAAATGCTCAAACCTGTTTTGAGGCACGGTCGGGGAAACCAAAATAGCATACGAGTGAACCTAGATACACTCACTCCCTCCACCCCATCAACCCCCACTTCAAAAGTTCAAATGGCAACCCCCATGTGTGATACATCATTGGAAAGCTCTTTTAAAATACTTTTCAGTGGTCCCAATTTTGGGGGCGTGGAGCTGTTATTGTCAAATATAAAAAAAATCCCAATTAACAAACTAAGATGGATGAATTCTAAAACAATTATCCTGTTCACATACAGCGAATCCATTCTTCTTTTTTTTTTGGACGTGAGTAAACTGGTTCCCACAAAAGTATTATTCTTCGATGAATTGAAATCATAATCCGAATTCACATGTTTCGAACCTATATACGTTCATCTTCAGTTGGAGCTAAGAATCATAGGTAGAAAAAACTGGAATAAAATTAATAATATTCAAGAGTAAAACAGAGGTTACTTACAATGGTGTGGAGGGAAAACCATATCATGTATACAAAATCTTTCTACAATATCAAACTTTTTCGGAGCTTTTTGAATTTGGAGCTAGATTCCCAGTAAATTACAATATTCGACATAATTTGTATGTATAAACTTTCACCATGCAATGACGTCTATTATTCGAACTGAATGAAAGGGACAACCCAACGATAATACATACAGGGTGTTACCAATGAGTGCGGATGTTTTCAGAGGGGGATTCCTTGTCGAAAATTAAAGGGGGTCTTTCAAGTAAACAAAAGCTCTTGGGCCTTTCCTTGAAAAGTTACACGCTTCCAAAAATTAAAAAAAAATAGTTTTTTTTCTTGAAACTGCTGAATAGATGAAGAAATGGCATTTTATGGACATGTTCTACCAATTAAAACGCTACCTATGAATATTTTTTCAATTTTGTTGTGATTTTTTAAAGGGGTGAAATATGCAACCCCTAATCCATGTTTCACCAGAACTTTTTAACGAAACAAAATTTCTCAATTGAAAAATATGTGTTGAAAAATACTATTCATTGCAAAACTTTTTCAACTCATGTATTGTGTCCGTAAAAGCAATAGTTTCCTCATAAAAAAATTAAATACAACATTGTGCATGAACGGATCTTCTTTAAATCGAAAAAAATCAAGTAGGTGGCTGTCAAGTCGCTTTGAATTCTATGTGGTAGTTGAGAGTTCAATTGTGTCTTTTGAATCTTCAATATGAATAATTACACTAACGCTGAAATTCGTTGGAAGCTAGATGGGTCTATGCAGAGGTGTATCCTCAGCGCGTGATACCTCATCACACAATTTTTGCACATCTTCACCAACGTCTCTGTCAAAAATTAACAATTGATTGTGGTCGTCCACGAGTAATAAGAAGGTGGCATTGGAAGATGTTTTTTTTTTTTTTTTTATGTTCTGGTTCCCACGAAAAGGGATATCCTGTAATGTTCAGAGAACATCGTGGGAACCAAGGGAAAGAAGGTAGGAGTTGGTGTTCTTCTTAAATTTCTGGAGGTTGTATGCCTCGGGGAACACCTCCCTAGGCAATGAGTTCCAAAGCCTCGCTGTTCGTTGGATGAACGAGTCTTTGGAAAGTGATGTTCTGAAGGTCTCTGAAGTGACCACGAAGGGGTGTGATGACTGAACTTGACGGGTTAGTCTCGAAGAGACTGCCAAAGCAGGAACGATTGTTGATATTTCAGAAGAGCATCGCCCATGAAAATATCTATAAAATAGAGACAAATCGCCAACTTTTCTACGGTGTTCCAGACAAGTGAGCGAGTTTGTAAGCGAGGCATCACCGACGAGACGAATTGCCCTTTTTTGGACAGAATCCAATAGCCTCAGGATATGTTTAGGTGCCGCGCTCCAAATATGGGAACAGTATTCCAGGACAGGTCGGATCTGTGCCTTATAGATCATAAGCAGCTGAGTGGGGGTGAAATAGCCCTTGGCACGAAACAAAAAACCAAGTTTTTGGGATGCACTTTTGGCAATGGACCTCACGTGATTTTCCCAGGAAAGGTTATTGCTGATAGTAATACCAAGCATCGATATGGATGACTTCAGTGGTATGGTTACTCCTGACAAAGTTATGTTAGGCACAGTGAGATCGGCTTTCCTAGAGAAAAGACATGCTTGTGTTTTGTTTGCATTGAATTCTACCAAGTTATTAGATCCCCACTCGAGAATTGTTGCTAAGTCCATATTTATATTATTAACATTTCTTCCTCGTTCATTTCTGGTTTCACGGGCTGATATAGGGGCCCTGGAAGAGAAAGCGGTATGGAGGGTACTATCATCGGCAAAGCTGTGTACTGGACATGAAGTTGCTTTCAACAGGTCGTTGATGTGAAGTAGAAATAGTGTTGGTGCGAGAATAGATCCTTGCGGAACACCAGCATTTATGAGTAGAGTGTCAGACAAGCCATAAGACGGAAGCTTGGCGAGGAGTCCCTGATGCCAAACTCGATCGAACGCCTTGGAGATATCTAATGCCACAGCTAAAGTTTCTCCATACTTTTTAACAGATAGCTGCCATATATGTGAGACGTAAGCGAGCAGGTCACCAGTTGATCTCTGATGGCGGAAGCCATATTGCCTATCGTTGACAATTCCTGAGTCTTCCAGATATTTCATGAGCTCGATGTTGATGGCTTTTTCCATGACCTTTGAAATAATAGATAGCAGTGCGATAGGTCTGTAGTTGCTAGGTAGGGCCTTTTTGCCTTTTTTAGGGAATTAAGTTCGAAACATATTGCTAACACATTTAATGTCAGCAATAAACTAATCTGGAAAATTTCAAAGGATCACCAATTATATCCTCACCATATTCAACGAGTCCAGGCACTTTTGCCGCGAAATTTTCCCCATCGAGTAGACTTTTGTCAATGGAGTCTTCAAATGATTACCCAAAGTGCTCAATTTTCAGAAAACGTAATATTCACTGACAAATCCAACTTGTCAAGGCAAGGGATTACAAATTTCCATAACAATTATCCATGGGCCGAAGATATCCCACATGCAATTCACGAAGGTTGCTATCAATATGAATTTTCACTTAACGTGTGGGTCGGAATTATCAGATAAAATATTATTGGACCGTATTTTCTACCGTTAAGGCTAACTGGTGCAACCTGAACAAATGTTCTCCAGGAGCAGATTCCCATTCTACTTGAAAATGCTCCACTAGCTATTCGACCACGAATATGGCTTACGCACGATGGTGCGCCTGTCCATTTCAGCATAACTGCTCGTCACTACTTGGACGAAGTGTATCCAAATCGTTGGATAGGCAGAGCAGGACCTCAATCTTGGCCTGCCAGATCTCCAGACTTAAAACCCTTGGACTTCTGCATCTGGGGTCACCCGAAGTCCTAGGTTTATATATTTTTAATTTGATATTCTATTAAAACAAAACAAGCTACTTGTACATGCCTACATTGAAAGTTAAAACAAGCGGAATGATTTTAAACTACTACGATTGAAGTCACAAGCTGTGCAAACAAAACGTGACAGCCACCTACTAGATTTTTTCGATTCCATTCACAGAAGATCCGTTCATGCACAATGTTGTATTTTGTTTCTTTATTAGGAAACTATTGCTTTTACGGACACAAAAAAGTTTAGCAATGAATCGGTCTTTACAACACATAGTTTTAAATTGATAAATTTTTTTTCGTGAAAAATGGAATAGTGTTTGCATGTTTCACCCCTTTAAAAGATCGCGAAAAAAATAAAAAATTATTCATAGGTAGCCTTTTTATTGGTAGAACATTCCCACAAAATGCCATTTCTTCAACTCTTTAGCAATTTCAAGAAAAACATTTTTTTTTCTCATTTTTGGAAGCGTGTAATTTTTCAAGGAAAGGCCCAAGAGCTTTTTTGTTTACATGAAAGACCCCGTTTAATTTTTGACAAAGAATCACCCCCTATAAACTTTCGCACTTATTTTGGTAGCCCCCTGTATATATTCATTGGAGACAACCGAGCTTCCTCGCGAAAATATTACAATATAAAACAGTGGGTAAATCTAGAGTATAATGTTCTAAACTATGAAATATAAATTGAAGTGCACTGCAATTTTATATCGCGGATAGTAGTCATATCAAGATTGAACCATTGTCTGATGTATCTTTAGACACTGATTGAACTGAAAAATGTGAAAATAATATAAATATAAATAATAAAATAAAGAGAAAGAATAATATTTGTTGACAAAAGTGATTTTATCAAAATTTTTGTAATTGAAATTGAGAGAATTGAAAAACGGAGTACGAAATAAATCTGATGATTGAGAGAGGACAAAATAGGGTTTTTAAAAAGTTAATCCCTGCCAAAAATGTCCTATAGAAACTGATGATAAAAAAAATATATAAGAGAACTCATGCGATCCAAGTTGGATAGTGAAACCGCAAACCCGTATAGAACCATATACGATATTCATGAGTATTTAATAGACATTATAGATACAAATTCCTTTAATTTCTAATGGAATTCCCTAACGTGAATCTATGGTATTTCAATGTGTTTTACCCACGGTATTTTAATGTGTTTTTACACGTGTCTATCAGCGATTCCTGGGAGGAATGCTATATGTTTCTATGAGGTCATGCAGTTTGAAAATAAATGCGAATGTATGAGATTTCATAGCAGTCACTTGCAAGGATCTATGATTTTCAATTTCAATCCAACACCTATATGTTTCTGATGGTGATTGCCAGAATGATTGCTATATGGTTTGTATATAGTGCGGTCCATAGGCATGGAATAAATTCATTTTAGCGTTATTATGTATCTGTTTAAAAAAAAAACGAAATAGGTCGATTTCTATTATCAATTTGACAATTTGCAGTATGAAACTATTATCCACTTCTTGCACCCCATCTGAATTATGAGCATCCCCTCAAATATTTTAAATGAGAAGGGGGGTAGTGTGGCACCTTGTTCAAAAGGAATTTCCATTCTTTGTTCAGTAATATTGAGTTTTTCAGATTTGGTGCAATCATAACTGAGAAAATTTATTTTGAAAATGTAAAATTTTGAAACTTTACGTAGAATGAAGGAAATAATGTCACATAATGTTCAGGAAGTATTTTTCAATTCATTCTACAATTAAAATAAATAAATATTCAAAATGACCACCATTCGCTTCTTGACACTAAGCAAGTCGATCTTGGAATGCCCGTACAACATTTTGTAGGACCTCAGGGGTTATGTTGTTAATTTCTTCCATTATCCTAACTTTTAAATCTGCAATATTGTCGGGTCTATTGAAATATATTTTTAATTTTAAATAACCCCAAAAGAAGTGATCGAGAGGAGTCAAATCGGGGGATCTAGGCGGCAATTCAATCGTTTCACGTCTTCCAATCCACCTATTGGGAAAAACTTCGTTCAAATAATTTCTAACAATACGTTTGTAATGCGGTGGAGCTCGTCTTGTTGGTACCAAATTGATCTATCTATTGCATTTTGCATTGATTAACATCAGGAAAAATTATTTTCAATGTAGACTGTAAGAAGTTCATCAAAAAGTCTAGATAAACCCCACCATTAATTGTGCCTTCGAAAAAATAAGGGCCAATAATTTTGTTGATATTGATACCAGCCCAAACGTTAACTTTTTAAGGATATTGTGTGTGTGAGCCTCACACATCCAATTAGGATTTTCTCTGCTCCGATATCTACAGTTTTGTCTATTAACCGTTCCATTTGAATGAAAAGTAGCTTCACCAGAAAAAACAAATCTGCTTCCATTCTGTCCATCATCAGTTCATAGAATTGTTGATCATGATCATCCTCATTTAACTCCTGAACCAACTGAACTTTATAAGGATGGTATTTTTCTTTATGTGAAGCTCTCAATATCGATGATTTACTTATATCATTGTCTACTTGTCATATGCTGATTTTCCTCAATCGCTAACAGTACCTCTAACTTTTTTTCCTTATCCAATTTATATTTCGACCTGGTTTTTGAATTGTTTTTACATGTCCAGTTTCACGAAATTCTATTTCTATTTTGCTAACTATAGACTGTAAGACGTGTTGATCAGGGTATTTATTATTAAACATTCCACAAACGCCCTTTTGAGTTCTTGTTTTATTACCGCATCCAATCATAATTGAAGTATCTATTCTTTGAGTTTTGGATAAATTAGCCATAGTTAAATCATATACAACACAAATATTTTTCAATACACTGACGTGTGTCAACAACTTATAAATATCAAAATAACGCTAGTCTACTAGATTGACATTGCATTATTTATGTGGGTTTTGTGAATAAGTTTTTGGTGTCTTGAACGACTTTTTCCTGACGTTTAGCAAAACGTGTGAGTTGATTTTTTATAGACACTGACAATGTGATTCCATATGATTCCCACCATCCTGAAATACAGAAATTTGCTTCTTTCAATTCTTTATTCTCGAGATTGTTTTCGATCCCTATGAACCACTCTAATTTCAACAAGGAACTCAATGTAATCAAACAGATTGGTCACAACAATCGTTTTCCATACATAATCTTCAAAATTTACCAACGTCATGTCAATAAAAATATTGACATTCCTTCCTCACCTTTTTCACGTTATGGCTCTATTTCTTTTTTGGGCAAAGTATCACTAGACATAAAAAATATCTTTCAGAGAACTGACAACCAACTTTGTATCTCCTTTTTTGTACAAATAATTCCATCAACAAGAATTTGGTCAATACGAAAGACGAAATTCCCCATTTAGCCAAATCCGGTGTTAGCCAAATCCGGTGTTTACCAACTTCTGTGTTTCGCTTCCAATTGTTCAGCAACATACATAGGCCAAACTAGCAGACCTTTTTCCAAAAGAATTAAAGAACATTCCAAGAATAGATAAACATAAAAATCACGATCACTCTTTTGAATTAAACACTAACAACTCTTTCGCTAACCACATAATCAACTCTAAACACTCTTTCAATCCCAAAGAAGTCGATAATTTCTTTCACATCTGCAACAAAGGCATCACCTTGAACATTAGTGAAATATTCCACATAAACGAAATAATTCTTGATCCTAGTGTGATTTATCTTAATGACCAAATACACTTTGACTGTATACCCTTTTTCAGATCTCTCAAGTTTCAACCTTCCATATTCCTCTTCCTTCCCTTGATTCATTCGATTTCCCTTACTTGCTCGGTTTGCTTTTTAAATCAAATGGTTGAAAAAAAAAACAACTTTAAAATGATTTTCATATTTGAGTTTCACCCCCATCTATATATGATCTTTTTAAACTAATTCACTCAGTCAATAGTATTGCTATTTTAGTTTATATACAATGATATTGCCATTGAATATAGACTAATATATACAATGGTATTGCTTTAACCATTGTATATAGATAGTCTATATACTCCTAGCTCAAAAAGAAAGATAATTCCTCACCTATATTTGCGATCTTCCACCTCTCACCTATAGATGGCGCTCGGTTTCCCCCTTGCTACATCGTTATTATAGAGTTAAGATGCCTAAAAACCCTGGTGTATACACTGATTCGATTTTGTTTAGAATTTTTGGGGGACAACAAATGAAAAACGTTAAATTCTGCTTAGAACGTCATTAGTAGATGGCGCGGTTAAGGAATGTTTGTTGTTTGTGTCACGCACAATGTCAAACCTATGAAATTCTCTTTTCTGTCAACATTACTTCATGCAAGAAATTGTGAATTGATCGTTTACAGAGATTATAGTAGTACGAACAAGATCCCGCTCAGAAAATGAGATGAAATCCTCGAAAATTACTACAATGTTTACATCTGTCTGTCAAAAATCGGATTTTTCATGAGGTCTACCTGGCGATTTTTTCAAAGAGATTTCTTCTCAAATGGCCTTTTTTGGATCATGGAAACTTCCACGAAGGAATGAGAAAAGGTAGGAGAGTGGACTGATGTCTCTAGATGATGAATTAACTTGAAAATTGAGGGGATTGGAAAATGTCCCCGATGACATTGTTCCATTAAACTTTCCGATACAAACTATTACCAAGCCATTCACTGCCCATCTCTGCCGGACTATAACCTCTCTAACAACTTTCTGAGATGAACAAAATCAGAGAGTTCATTGTAGATATCATAAAATCTGTTGATGAAGTTGAGAAATCGATGAATCCTGGTGTGCGACAGTCTAGGCTGCTTCCAGCTATCTCAGAATGACTTCGCCGGAGAAGGTGAGCCCTACCAACAAAGATGAGGGGAGAAAAAACTAATGTAAATGCTTTTTTTTTATTTTTCAGTAACACCTCGCATGAGATAATCGGAGAAGGAGGGCGATCTAAACCAAGCAGTTGTTCGGAAGAACAAGGCCCACTCCCAAGATCGATAAGGCTAATGACTATGATTAGGATGATTATCACTTTTTAATAAACACATGAATTTCAAAAGTAAGCGTGGACTTTTCATTCTATGAAGATATATTGATTTTGGCTATTGAATTCCGAACCGTCCCAGAGGGTCCCATAGCTCTTTGGAAGAAAATATCCACTATATTTAGAATTTTCCAATACTTTTAGTCAGAAGACTGTCATCTCATGGGCCAAATTTTATACAAAATATATATAATATTGTCGTGAGCGTACAGGGTGGTCTTATATGAAAAACCACACACCTGTCCACCCCTTGTCGTGGGTTGCTCCACACTCGAGATGTTAATTAATAAAGTACCTAACCGCCTACCAAATGGGTAGATGGTCGGTGGTTTTAATAAGTACCCCAAGTATGTATTGAAAGGGAGATCTTAATCACCCAGGGAGTTGTTAATCAAAGAGATCTTCGAATAACATAGAAGAAGATCTAAGAGCGGCTTTAGTCTTCCTCTCTGCCCTGAGAGATAGTTGAGCGTGGGTTGTTTATTTATAATTCAGATTTACAGACCTTACTATTATTCGAATTCACAGGAAATAATGCACGGGAAAAAGTTATAAAAATGAATATAATTAATCTAATGGTAAAATACATGCACAATCGTACAACATAACCAATCAAAACAAAATATGCTATTTCGCTATTAAACAATTATAGAAGATGATAGTATGTCAAGATTTGGTCTACAAAAGGGTAGTCACTAATATCAATATTTCTCTTCATTCCTATCCTTTTTACTTTCGACTAAGGCTTAACGCATAACCCTGTATATGATAATAACAAAAATATTTAGGAATAAGGTAGTTGGAGAATTAACTTTCAAAACATGATCTTTCAAACGTACTTACATAATTCTCAGGTAATTCACTTGCACTCACATTAACAATTGATTAGACGAATAGAAATTATTAATTTTATTCGCGCCTTCATTAATTTGGGTTATTATGGTTTTATTATTTACGTTCGTGTCTTGACTTTATTTAGCTACTTTTCCTGGACTATGAATAGAGATTATGAAATTGGCGTTGAAAATATGCAAAGTTTATGGTAACACTAATAATCAAATGATGACCCGGTAGTTATTGTATTTGTCGAGCCGATTTGACATTGTAGATTTCTCTTTGAACCAAAACTGATTTCGCACTAAGGTAGAGATTGATGATGCAACCAATTTAGCTTCATTATGAATTTTCTGGAATTTCTTGTATGTTCTTATTTCAGACTTGAATTTAATTATACTTGTAATAAAGATTTCTAATTAAATGCTCGCGTACATGGAGTCAAGTATATCTGATGACTGTCGAATTATATCTCTCCTTTTAGATTCAAGTTTCTTTATATATAGTCTCGGTTCCTCCCTCTCGTTTGGGTTATTTCAGTAATTTAATGCGTGATTTTTATGTGTACTCATTAATGGTGTTTATTATACCAGCGCGTAAGAATGCTTCAAATAGACCGCCCATCCAATGATGTATTTATAGATTTCTTTTGTGCAGTCGGCATCCGTGCATAGACATGTCGGTTACATTAACAAGTTAATTTATTACAGAACAAGAATGTCTCCTATGATATTCACCGCGAACAAAGAGTTACTCTTCAACCGTAATAGGTCATTAAATGAACAATCTGAGATAATTATGCATTCCTTTAAAAATTAATGGTGCATGTGTTAGAACTTGATAATGGTTATTTCTTTTTCTAAATGATTATGACTAGGCAGGGTTACTACAATATAAAAAATGAATATGAAAGTAATAATAAAATTATTTGACTTGCCAGTTACTAGATACATTACAATCACAAGTTGAAAAAAATTATTCCAATGGGCAAAGGTTCAGAGAAGATTCAAATCAATTCATACATATACAAGTCATTTTACTAGTAGTGGAATAATATTAGATTTCAGCTTCAGAAAGTTAGGGGACTGCGGGAATTTTTCACTGTACATTAGTGATGATGTAAGGAACAACATTTGAAAAGTTACAAACCGTAAAGTATGTGCTTAATTCATTATTGAACAAATCAGTTGCCAAATTACATTGTATATTGAATATTAAAAAAAAATGAATGAATAATGGTGCCAATCGCAAAAATGGAAAAATTTACATAAAAAGGTAGATACAAATTTTCTTTAAAATAAAAGCAGTAAGCTGCAGAATTTTTTCGCTAACGTGCGAAAAAAATGTGAGGCGGTGACTTTGAAGTGCAGCGCTGGAGGAGCACGTCGCCACGAGCGAAAATGGTCCAATAGTCTCAGCATGGCAGCTGTTGAAAAACTTCGCAATATTTCATTTCCATACCCAATATTGGCAAACTATAAGTCGTTTGATAGAGCTTCACTATCTCACAAATTTTACCCGATTTTTTTTTCTCTTAGATGTACACATAAATAACAATTAGGTAGCTGTAAATTATCATTCATGAAATCTACCTTTACGACTGGTCACGCCTGCGTTTTTTCAATGTCATATTCTGGTTCAGCGACCTCAAAAACCCCTATAGCATCAATTTGGGTAAAATTTTCCTAACAAAATTGTTTTTCATTGTTTAAACAATTAATAAACAAGCAGTACACGAATATAAGTTTATAACTTTTTTCTGCAAGCAATTTCTAAGTAATATCAGAAGGTTTTAGGAAAATCCATGGAGTTCTCAGGATTCCAAAATAATGCATGATTTTAAGCTATTTTTACTCCGCTATATGAAGGTAATTTGAGTTCTTGCGATAAGATAGTCTTGTTGTCTGCCAAAATAGTGAACACCTCTTAATCTGTCAAAAAGCTAAGAGGTTCTTTCACTCAGAAGGATTTGAACCAATTGAAGATTCGTCCTCTGAAGCTGTAGAGATGTAATAGTCAAAAGCTTTAGATATGTCGCAAAACACTTCCTTCAGACTAGAATATAGATTTTTCAGAAAGCGAAAGAGATTGCATTTCCCGTACTTTTATTGGTTTGAAAGCTCAATTAAGTAATTGTATGTAATTTACAGCACTTCATAAAATCATTATCCGCTCCATCATAAGATTTTTATCACGAGCAAACAGGGACAGAAATACATAAGTACCAACTCGGTGGAGCTGTATCAATAGAAAATTAACCATACAAAATAAATTGGTTCGGTTCATAATTAAAATTATTTCGGAACCCTCTCGAAAATTCTATATAACACTCAACACTCAGGGTTATTGTATATATAATACTGACAATATATAATAATAACCCTGATAACACATGGATAGTTTGTTCTAAAATATGTTA
The DNA here is from genome assembly GCA_018342105.1 of Gonioctena quinquepunctata. NCBI lineage: Eukaryota > Metazoa > Arthropoda > Insecta > Coleoptera > Chrysomelidae > Gonioctena > Gonioctena quinquepunctata. The sequence goes on along the minus strand of JAFIRS010000359.1, from coordinate 46,457 downwards.
CATCGATCGATCAACCTCAAAATATTTTACAACGAATTGACATAACCTTAAAGGCGACAAAAGCACAATCACAGAACGGATCAGGAGACACAAATCACAAAAACACCCTGTGTGGTATGAAATTGCAGTTCACTGAACGACGTCGGCGCCATCTGAAACTCTAGATAACTCCCTTCATCAAGTGGGCTGTTGTCCCCCAGTTTGTCCCAATATTTTACAGGTATAAGTGGATACACCATGTTTTTAGACATCTTATATAGAGTCCATTTTTCTCTTCCTTGTCAAATCGCCATTGTATTTGCTGCTCAATACTTCTTCAACAAACTCATTTTCTCACACAATGTGGACGTTGTATAATTTTTGGGGCTCGATTCCCAAACTTAAGAACCACCTACATTAAAAAGGTGTAAATATGTGTTTTCAACTTTTTCTTCATTTAAATAATCTTTTCTGATCCAAAAACTTTTTGTTGGTAAGTCCTTCAGGTTGTTTAACATCACAGAATGTATAATGTCCTTCCCTTTTTATCTTTATAGTATTGTACAATTCACTGAAGATGGGAATATATATTCCAGAAACATGTTTGAATTAAAATAAACAACTTTATACTTGTGGAGATGACTTTGACTTTTTCCTAACCAAAATATTCTACTACTCCACATTGAGGATGAACTACTTCTTTCAAATTTAATTTAATTGCAAAATAAATTGAAAAATACTTCCTAAACATTATGTGACATTATTTGAGTATAAAAATTTTACATTAAAAAAAAATTCTCAGTGTTTAAACTCAGGAGAAATCAGTATTGACAAGAAATTTAATATTCGAAAATATACAAATTGTCTATTTGACTTTACTTGACGTCAACAACAACTTTTTCATCAACAATTGCATTTGAATATATAGTGATATATTGGGTGTTTTTCCAACATACTCCCAACTTTTCAATTCAATCAATTGAAAGTAATAAAAAACACTATAAATTAAGACGCTTGGGAACTCTCACTGTACGCCCATGTCTTGTAGTGACAGTCTGCTTCTCCATCTTGCCACCTCTGAGTTCTGGATCGGACTTGGGTCTGTGGTCAATTTCTTCTTTTGGTTGTGGATCAGAATTGGGTCTGTGGTCAATTTCTTCTTTTGGTTGTGGATCGGAATTGAGCTCTTGGTCAATTTCTTCTTCAGGGTCGAAATATTTCCTCTGATGAACCACTGTTTCTCCGAGCCTTAGGATTTCTTCATTATTTGGACTCGAAATTTCTAGGGGGAACAAGCGTTGAAAAGGTCGAAGTAGTTCTCCCCCTGACACTTTAACTTTAGCTACTCTTGCCGCATTATCTCTACCAGGATAAATTTCAAGGACTTTTGCTAAAGGCCAATTCACGCGCTTCTTGTTATCCACTTCCAACAATACAATGTCCCCTGGTTGAATTCTAGCTATCTTTCTGTGACCATAATGGACCAGTTCTGCTAGATACTCCTTTCTGAATCTCTCCCTCAAATTGTCTCTCACATTTTGAAGATATTTTTGTCGTTGCAGTAAGTATTCTCTGTCTATCGTTTCGAGGTCTGGGACTCCATTATTTGGGATACTCTGCAAAAACTGCAATGGACTGAGAGGAATCAATTCATCATTATTTGAGATATACGTCAAGGGCCTGGAATTGATTATCACTTCACAATCACAGAGTAGTGTAATCAATTCTTCATAAGTGACGCTTGCTTTACCTAAATTCCTCCTCAGGAGCTCTTTTGTAATCCTTACTAATCGCTCCTACCATCCTCCCCACCATGCAGCTGTAGGAACGTTGAAAATCCATCGAATTCTCTTCACTGAAGAGAATTTCATAATCTCTTCCCGATCGATTCTCTTCAAAAAATTATAAGCTCCCACAAAACTTGTTGCATTATCAGAATAAATCGTGCAGACTCTACCTCGTCTTGCAATGAACCTTCTGAGAGCACGGATAAATGCTTCTGTAGAAAGGGATGTCACAAGTTCAAAATGTACCGCTCTATAAACTGCACAGGTGAATAATAATAACCATGCTTTCTCACCGCCCTTCAAGAAAAGTGGACCTGCATAATCCATACCCGTAACTTCAAACGTGGCAGCATTATTTATTCGATTTGCTGGTAATGGTGCGAAAGGGGTTTCAACTGCCTTTTGATTATATCTTCTACAAACAATGCATTTAGAAATAACTTGTTTCACAGTTCTTCTGGCCTTTAAAATCCAAAATTTTTCCCTCAAAATAGCTAGAAGTGTTTTGAGACCAACATGACATGATACACAGTGTTGCTCAAAAGTAAGTCTGTGAACTATATTGTGATGATTTGGTAATAAAATTGGGTATTTGAAATCTTCAGTATCTTCACTCAAAACCAACCTAGTTTTCACCCTCAGCATACCATTTCCATCCTTCATCACTTGTAAATTCTGCACAACATCTGTATTTATCTTTCCAAAACTTTCATGTTGAATCATTCTCAAAAGACACATTTCACTCCTTTCAATTCCTTCGCACGTCAATTCACCCGAATTCCTTTCATTCTTCTTCTTTGCGTTCAGAAAAAATCTGAATACCCATGCAATCATCCTCACAATCTTCGCATACTTAGAAAAATACTCAAAGTATTTGGTAAATCTTTCTGTTTCATGAACTACCGATGAAATGATGGTTCGTCTCTTTTCAGACAATAATTCTTTCTCTGAACAAGAAATTTCAGATTGTGGCCACGATCCCGGATTTTTCCTCAACCATTCTGGACCATGCCACCATCTATTTTCTGCGAGATTTTTGGCACTGCACCCCCTAGAAGGCAAATCCGCAGTATTCATATTTCCAGGTACATGGAACCAATCTACAGGATCACTAACGGAACATATTTCTTTGACTCGATTACCGACAAAAGTGTTCCAATCTTCTTTAGTTTTAATCCATGAAAGTACTACCATTGAATCTGACCAATAATAGGTTTTCATGGAAGAAAATATCCCTACTTTTTTAACTGACTGGCAAAGTCTGATACCGATTACTGCCGCTAGTAATTCCAACCGCGGTATAGTGATTGGTTTTATTGGAGCGATTCTAGTTTTTGCTTGAGCCAACTGAAGTGATACGACTTCGTTTTCCTCTGAACGTAAAAAAATACAAGTAGCATAAGCTGTCTTACTTGAATCGCAGAATACATGTAAAGTATTCACCGTATCATTTAAGGAAAAATCACATATATATCTAGGTACTAAGCAAAAACTCAACCACGAAATTTGCTTTACCCAATTTTCCAAATCTTTTACAATATTTTCAGGTAACTCTTTATCCCAACCGAGTTTTAATTTCCAAGTTTTTTGCAATAGTAATTTTGGAATCAAAGTTACCGGACAAGTAAATCCAATGGGATCGAATATTCGTTGGGAAATTGACAATAGACCTCTCTTCGTTCTGGGTATATCATTCACTTCAGTAAGGGAGTTTATATCACAGAAAATTGTATCATTCTTGAAATTCCAAGATAAACCCAACACTGAACAAACATTTTCTTCACAAGTGACATCAACATCTGAATTTCCAAACGAATGAATCCAACCCCTGAGTTCAAATTGTGCACTGGACATGATTCTAGTAGATTCTTCCTTGAACCGTAACAAATCAGACATATTTTCTACGCAAGTGACACAGTTGTCTACATAGAATGAATTTCTGAGTTTACTTGCTGTTTCCTTCAAATAGTCTGGTACTCTATCCAAATAATAATTAATTGTTGCTGCCAAGAGAAATGGATTTGAAGAAACCCCGAAAACTACTCGACGATGTCTATATATAATTTTCTTTATTTTTATCATCTTCCCACCAGAGAAATCTAAGAAAATTTCTATCTCCTTCCTTCAAGCTGATCTGTAGGAAAGCCTTCTTTATATCGGCAATTACACCAATCGCCCCTAGTCTGAATTGAAATAAAAGTGTCGGGATGAGTTCAATTAAATTTGGCCCTGTTTCAAGACAATCATTCAAAGAATGACCTTTGTTATCTTTTGCAGATGCGTCAAAAACAGGTCTGATTTTGGTGGTTGCGCTTGAATCTTTAATTACTGCATGGTGAGGTAAATAATACACGGACTTTTCCATTTCATCTTCTCCCACCCATTCTATAATACCTAGTTTTTCCCACTCTTGGAAAACTTGCTGATATTCCGAATATCTATTGTTAATCTTAAGCTTCTTAGTTACATTGAAAAGTCTCTTTTCTGCGGTATCGAAATTGTTCATGAGTTTGGGATGACCTTCTAACCATGGAAGAGAAACCTGATATCTTTTTTCATCTGTTGAAGTTATCGTCTTATTGAAATGCTGCATGGTTTCGATTCGTAAATGTTCTTTTGTTTTTAATTCTGAAGAATCCCCTGAACCCAAAAATTCTAAACTCCATAAATCTGGTATTTGAGAACTACATAAAGATGAAATTGGAAAACTATTACTCATTTTCTGTTGCTTCCCAATTAATGTCCACCCAAGACGCGTTTCTATAGCGAACAATTCTTCGTCTACCTTCTCAATTATACCAGTAAACAAGTGGCCTATAACATCGGCACCCAGAAGAATAACGATTTCAGTTAATATTGAGTCTGAATCAGAAATTATTATGTTTTTCCCTTTCAAATAATCGAGGTACTTTTTATTTTGGAGTCTAGGTATATAATTACATATTCTTGATTGATCTAAGGCATCGAATTTCAATTGGAATGATTTGTCTAAACTTTCTATGGATACTTCAAATAAACTGTGAACGTGCGCTTCTGTTTGTGAACCTCCGAAAACACCTTGTATGATTCTTTCTTCCCTAACATTGAAATTCATTTGTTTCGCATGGGATGATAAAATATATGATCGTTGAGAAGCTGAATCTAACAGTGCTCTCACCAGCATTGATTTTCCACCTTTTACTAGTCGAATGATAATAGTTTGCAATAAAGTTTCGGTACAACTATTGATACTAGTGAGCACATTCTGTGTATCTCTTAATTGTTCATTTTGTGAATCATTTGCCTTGTCTTTCTCAGAAGATTTATTTGAAGGTAAATCCGGGCACAATATTGGAAGATGCTTTTTCCCGCATAACAAACATTTGATGAAAAATCTACAATTTTTCCCGGTATGATTTGGTCTGAGGCATCCAAAGCAAGAGTTCTTTTTTATGACCATATCTTTTTTTTCATCAAATGTCAGTTTATTTGCACTCAAACATTCCTGACTAGAATGAGAGCGGCCACAGAAGATACAGTTCATGACTTTCTTACCTTTCTTATTATCTGATGCGAAAATAGTAGCTGCGGTGTTCAATTCAGGTATATTAGTGGAGTGGTGTGATTTTACCTTTTGATTGTTCTGACTTTTTCCAGTTTCCTTTCCATGTGAAAAACCAGTTCGTACTAACTTGATCCGTTCTTCACTCTCAACCTCAGCTTTCAGGATCTCTAATAAAAGATTCAAATGATTAGTAGGGTTCTTATATTCGTTTTCACCTGAAGTGTTGTTTGTTGTAGAACTTTGACTATTTTCTCCGGAATTGTTTCTTGCAATAAAGCTTCGATATCTCTCCCAAACCTTGAGAACATCTTCGGGTAAAGCTGATTCTGCTGAAGGATATAACATTGCCGCATACTTGTCACTTGTGACTGCCAAGGTCTCAAGAGCTCTTAATTGTGTCTCGAGCTTATCGTATAAGTTAGATAGAGACATACCTGCTTTATTAGTCATCGACTGCTTCAACACGAGATTCAGGAGCTCCCTGACGTATACCTCAATTAGGAATTCGTCCCTAGCAAACCTGGTTTTTAATTGTTTGATGGCATTTCCATAATTGTCACCAGAAGGCGGAAAACTCTCGACCAACTCCCTCGCCGTGGAACCCTGTTCAGTAGCTTGAATCAAATACTGGAATTTGTCTTCATTATCGATTGTAGGGTCTTCGTGAATTTTCTTAAATTGACCCCAAAATCCGATCCAGTTCTTCACCTCGCCGTCGAATCTCTTCAACTCAAGTTTGGGTAATTTGAAGTTCTTCCTCTTCGTTCCGAAGCTTGTGGAGTTAGCATTGCTGACTACTTCTTCTTGTTTCGTCACCTCGTTCCAATACAGATTATACTTGGTTTTGTATTTTATAGACTCCTCTCTGAATGATTCAACTGAATTCCATTCCTCTTCGAATTCATTATCACCAACATCATTTGCGAATAGGTTTTTAACGAATTTGCTCATCCAGAATGTAGAGACGATCGCTTTTATCTTCTAACTGGTTGAAACGAGCTATTACGTTTTCCTTTATGGATACTTTGTCCTTCAGTAAGCTATCCAATTCCTTGCAAATCTTTGTAAATGATCGCCTCAATTGAGTTCTTTCTTTCTCTAACTGGTCTGATCTCTCCATCGAACTGTCCTGTCACGGTCGCCAAAATGTTTAAACTCAGGAGAAATCAGTATTGAAAAGAAATTTAATATTCGAAAATATACAAATTGTCTATTTGACTTTACTTGACGTCAACAACAACTTTTTCATCAACAATTGCATTTGAATATATAGTGATATATTGGGTGTTTTCCAACACTCAGTTATAATTGCACCAAATTTGAAAAACTTAACATTGCTGAACAGATAATGAAAATCCCTCCCTAACAAGGTGCCACGCGACCCCCCTTCTCATTAAATTTTTTTGAGGGGGTGCTCATAATTCAGAGGGGTGCAAGAAGGGGGCAATATTTTCATACTGTAAATTGTCAAATTGACAATAGAAATCGACGTGTTTCAGGTTTTTTTGAAACAAAAAGGTACATAATAACGGTAAAAATGAATTAATTCCATACCTATGGACCGCACTGTGTAATCTGTTACTCATTAAGCACAAGATTGTCGAGGTTGTCCTACCATTCATTCAAATTCGAATAGTAAAATAGTTTTGGGATTTTTTTTTCAGAAGATCCGATTGCTACATAAATAAATATCGGTGTATTAAAATTGATAACATAATATTTCACGAAGTAATATTTGTGAACTGTTTGATTTCCAGTATGTGTCTCTGGTTCCATGCATCTCATTTGGACTGCTATTCGGCGAATTTCTCACCTCAATTGGCGACGAAGCAAATGGAACTTCTCTTGTGAACTCAATTTTATTTGCAGTTATGTCTTTCACAGGTGAGATTGTGATTTTTCTCTTGCAAATGGTGTATTTATCACTGAACTTTTTGAAACCACTTTCTTGCGGATGTATTGTGTTGAAATGCTTTATCGGGTTCCTCTCTATCGATTCTCAGAAGGTCCCATTTCACGACGTTTCGGCAAAACCACATTTGTCATATTTAGGTTTTTTCTCAATGTCCTAACGGATCCCGTTCATTTTGGTCTTTCGCCAAAGCTGTGGGAAGAAACTTCACTTCCAGCTCATTTCCTCCTCTAACCAAAGAAGATGGAACACTAGCAACGACTGCCCAGGAAAAAGCCAATATCTTTGCGCACCTATTTGCTGGAAATTCCACTCTGGATTCATCGGGAAAACAACCCCCGAACATTACACCCATTGACAGTCACATGCCCGAGATCACCTTTCGCCAACGTACTATCAGAAAGATTTTGCTGGGTCTCAACACCAACAAAGCCTGTGGATCTGACGGAATCCCGCCGATTGTTCTCAAGAAATGTGCCCCGAACTAACACCTGTTCTTTGCAAGTTGTTCAACCACTCTTACAATTTGGGGGTTTCCCCAATTGGAAAATTGTATAAGAAATCCCTAAATAGGTCTCAAAAGCCCTACCTAGCAACTACAGACCTATCGCACTGCTATCTATTATTTCAAAGGTCATGGAAAAAGCCATCAACATCGAGCTCATGAAATATCTGGAAGACTCAGGAACTGTCAACGATAGGCAATATGGCTTCTTCCATCAGAGATCAGCTGGTGACCTGCTCGCTTACGTCTCACATATATGGCAGCTATCTATTGAAAAGTATGGAGAAACTTTAGCTGTGGCATTAGATATCTCCAAGGCGTTCGATCGAGTTTGGCACCAGGGACTCCTCGCCAAGCTTCCGTCTTATGGCTTGCCCCCTCAGCTGTGTTCTCTGCTTGCTAGTTTTCTCTCAAACAGGTCTCTCCATGTAGTGGTCGATGGAGTTTCATCTGACACTCTACTCATAAATGCTGGTGTTCCGCAAGGATCTATTCTCGCACCAACACTATTTCTACTTCACATCAACGACCTGTTGAAAGCAACTTCATGTCCAGTACACAGCTTTGCCGATGATAGTACCCTCCATACCGCTTTCTCTTCCAGGGCCCCTATATCAGCCCGTGAAACCAGAAATGAACGAGGAAGAAATGTTAATAATATAAATATGGACTTAGCAACAATTCTCGAATGGGGATCTAATAACTAGAATTCAATGCAAACAAAACACAAGCATGTCTTTTCTCTAGAAAAGCCGATCTCACTGTGCCTAACATAACTTTGTCAGGAGTAACTATACCACTGAAGTCATCCATATCGATGCTTGGTATTACTATCAGCAATAACCTTTCCTGGGAAAATCACGTGAGGTCCATTGCCAAAAGTGCATCCCAAAAACTTGGTTTTTTGTTTCGTGCCAAAAGCTATTTCACCCCCAGTCAGCTGCTTATGATCTATAAGGCACAGATCCGACCTGTCCTGGAATACTGTTCCCATATTTGGAGTGGGGCACCTAAACATATCCTGAGGATATTGGATTCTGTCCAAAAAAGGGCAATTCGTCTCGTCGGTGATGCCTCGCTTACAAACTCGCTCACTTGTCTGGAACACCGTAGAAAAGTTGGCGATTTGTCTCTATTTTATAGATATTTTCATGGGCGATGCTCTTCTGAAATATCAACAATCGTTCCTGCTTTGGCAGTCTCTTCGAGATTAACCCGTCAAGTTCAGTCATCACACCCCTTCGTGGTCACTTTGGAGACCTGCAGAACATCACTTTCCAAAGACTCGTTCATCCAACGAACAGCGAGGCTTTGGAACTCATTGCCTAGGGAGGTGTTCCCCGAGGCATACTACCTTCAGAAATTTAAGAAGAACACCAACTCCTACCTTCTTTCCCTAGGTTCCCACGATGTTCTCTGAACATTACAGGATATCCCTTTTCGTGGGAACCAGAACATAAAAAAAAAGCCGATCTCCTGGAAGTGCTGAGCACTTTGCTCTCTTCTTTGGGTGATGATCTTGCCGTTAGCGCATTAATCACTTCAAAAAGAGACTTTTCCAGAATTACCGGTACCGAAAGGTATATCTAACCGATCTCAACCAGTTACTGCCTATCGTAGAAGCTGTAGACTTGTTATTGCAAATAGCCCTGCTTGTAAAAATGCCAGTAAAGTATAAATCTCGAACAAATTCGAACAATTATCATCGATGACAGAAGGTGACATGCACGTCACGTTGCCCGAAAATTCAGCAAGTTCAGGAACGGAATCAGCCCAGGTGCGTTCGTGCTCAAATGTCTCCGCAGAAATCCACTATTCTCCAGGACCAATCACAAAGGCCGTATCCGTATCCAATGATAATATTAATCAAATTGTAAATACAGACGACAGAAACATGGAAACTACCAACGTGACAAATGAACCACAAACGGAATGGACTCCACAAACAGTGAAACGACAAAACGTCCCTCCTATCACTGTTAGGGAAAAAATATGTGAGTGACGGTCAACTCACTTCTCAAATCCAATAACTTCAAACTCGATAAGCTGGCAAAGAATGTTTTTGACGGCATTAAAAGTTTTCCAAATTTCCCGACGATTACCGAAAAAAAATCTTTAGGGTTAAAAAAATCCTAATTCACACGTACAGTCTTCCTGACAAAAAACTCCGAGTTGTATTCGAGAGCTAACTGAGAGGGGGTTTGCCCCGGAGTCAGTGGCTCGACTTCACAAATTGAATACTGAGAAAAAAGCTCTGCCTTTGGATCTCGTGCTAATCAGCAGAGAACAGAGATAATTTCTTTATGTAAAAGACATCCTCAATGTCCAAGTGACCAAGTGACAGCTGAGCATCAGAGGCCTAAGGCCTCTGTGGGTCAGTGTCACAGATGCCAAAAGTTAGGCCACTGCCAGCTGAACTGCTGTGCCGTCCCCGCTCGTGTCAAATGCGGGGAAAATCATATCACAAAAGATTGCCTGAAAAGGGAAGAAAAAGCTAGGTGAGCGAATTGCATTGGTGAGCACATTGCGAATATGTCTTCGCATAAGGCGTAGGATAAACCTCACAGGCAACGAACATCAAAATCCAAGATATTTCCCCGTAAACTCGTGAAGGACACAGGCGGTATGCAGCGGCGACCCGTGACAACTCCCCTACCCAACCAGCTCAAATAAAGAGCCCCAAATACATACTTACAACTTTACATCAAAGAAGGATGTTGTTTGCACAGTTCGCTGAAGCTGCTGCAATATTTTCCACCGGTTTTAATCTCAACTAATGGGTGACGCCCTTAGTGGTAGGCGACACAGAACCTTTGGAGAGATCAGCCCGGGAACAGGCATGAATCCGAAGAACCTTATCAACAGGCTTCTAAACCTAATTAAAGGCACAAACCTGTTTGAATGAGGAACCACTGACGACAGAGTGATACAATAGACCCCAGCTGGTCGCAGTGTCAAGGGGAGCTAAGTGCCAACCCTGTCTCTGGCTCGTCAGCTTTCAACCAACCAACCAACCAATGGGTGAAAGGCAGCTTCTGAATTTCACCATAGCAGTGAGTTGGAATTGTAGCGGTCTTCTTCAGAATAGACTTGAGTTTTGAGAGTTTCTTGTAGAGAACAACATTTATGTTGCTTTTCTGCAGGAGACAATGGAAATCGTTTCATGTTTTTTAAACAATTACATAATAACGCTAATAATGGATTTATTCCATACCTATGCACTACACTGTATATATACTGTTACTTGTTTCCTGATTCAATTTCATCATATATTATATTTGTTAGTTCCATTTTTATTTGACCCTGTATAATGAGTTGTTTTAAGTCAGTTGACAAGAAAGAAAATAAAAATTGATTGTCAATAAAGTAAAGTCAAGTTTTTCTACGATTCTTTTGATTGAACCAGCCAAAAATATTCTGGAAGATATCCAGACGACATTGCAGACAGCAACATATACATATATAGTTGTTTTGTTGGCTTCTTCTAAGGTTCAGTTAGGAATAAATTACGGTTTTGGTGCGATTCATTTTGAAATTGTTCTATTTTCTACTACGTTTCGACGGGAGGCTCCTCGTCTTCTTCAAGGAAAGTATATAATACGGAATATGTCATGGTTTGTTAGTAGGGCTGTAGAGTGTATGTAATTTTAGTATTTTATATGCAATAGAAGTTGATTTGATATTAATTACCTCATACATTGAGTTTGACAGGACTCTGGTATTTCCCTTGTTATTGTTGATGCCATGATGTGACTGGCATTATAATTGCCTGGTGGATTATTCGAATTCCTCACTGAAAGATCCAGCTGAAACCTGTGTTTGAGACAATATCGTGTTCTTCTCGTAACATTAACGTGGTTTGTTGTCAAAGGTCTATCAAATTTTTGTTGGTAATGTTGATATGTTTGTTTTGGATTGATGCTGCCTTCTATGATTCGTCGGTTTCATTGAGTTGAGAAGTATGTACTCTTAGCAATGGAACATTTGATGTTTAGGGAGGTCTAGCTTCCGTTGCACAGGTGGTGCTTTTGGATAAACCAGTCATTTTGATTCTGGGAGTAAAAAGTGTATTTTTTTGCCCCATTTAATATTTTTGTGTACTGCTGTGGTATGATTATAATGTCTGTGAGGTGAGGGTGAGATGTGTCGGTCTGAACTTCCCTTCAAGAAAAATAAATCGCACCAAAACCGTCATTTATTCCTAACTGAACCTCAAGCCTCAAACCTGAAGCCAACAAAACAAGTATAATATACAACAGGTTCAAGAAACTCAACCAGCATATATATATATATATATATATATATATATATAATATATATATATATATATATATATATATATATATATATATATATCTATATATCTAAAAGGTAGAGTCAACATTTTTTTACACTTCAGTGAAAATATCGTAATTGGAAGATTCATTCATCCCCAAAATTTATGTTTTCAACAGCATAAAGAAAATTCCAATAACAAAACTGACAAAAATGGAAAATATTAATAATTTTTGAAAATTGATGGTTTTCGATGCACTTCTCCAATGACTAAATGCTGGATTCAAATATGTTTTTAAGCTTGTCCACAGAACATATGAATCAAACCAACAAAATAGAACATGTATTCAATTTTCAGGTTTCGCTTCAAGTTTAATGTTACAAAAATTCAGTATAAGATCCGTTGGATTTGTTGGAGCCATATCTTATTTCATTGGATGCTTGTCAAACATCTTCGGAACGAACCTGTCACACATGGTCATCAGTTATTCATTTCTCAAAGGTAATTTTCATTCTTATTCATTCTCGAATACCCCAGAATTCCTCAAATTCATAGAACCATGTCTAGAAATATGATAATTTCGACGTTTCGGCTCCCATTTCAGAGCCATTTTTGAAGACGCTGAAAATATTAAAAAGTTATTAATAACGGTAAAGTAGGTGATTTTCACACTGTGGTCCCAATCTACAAACTCCTCGGGTGTAACCACTTGAGAAGGAAAGAAAGTGATTTAATACTGCGGCCTCAATCTGACTCCTCCTTGAGTTTCGGTAAGGTTTCGACAAATATACAGGTGGTTTCTCAATAACATGCAGATATTCAAGGACTTTATTCTCGAGTCCATTTTGAGAAAAAAAAACTTCATATGAACATATGTCCTAATGGTCTTATCTTTTGAACTACACGGTGCTAAAGTTTTGAGATTTTTTTTATGATAACCCTAGATATTTTTGTGAAATACGCATCTTATATGCATCAAAAGGCATTTTCTGCTGTACAACAAAATTTATTACTCTTTCCAGTGGCGTTCGTGCATGATTTGAACTGAATCGTTCTGAAGAGAAAAGTGATACGCCACTGCTTTTTTTTAATAAAAATTATTTTTGAAATCCTTATTTCTTCCTGAGCAAATCTGGTCTTTCGATTTTTTTTCGTTTGACCTACGGTTTTCGCATATAAAATTGAATTATTCATTTGCATCTCGCTAGACCACTTACGAGCAAAACAATTTATGTACCTAACTTTAAATAAAAATTTATTTTAGAGAATAACTTCTAAACGGTCAGATTATAGAATTGAAGTGAACCATATAGATTTTGGAAGGCTACCACAAAATTACCTTGAACCCCAAAAGAAATAAAAATTAAATCAGATGTTTCAAAAGAAAAGTGAGAAAACTACTCGGTTGTAGACCCTATTAGAGTTTGCAAGAATATCATAATGACAACTTCTAACTCCAAATTTGTGCCGTTCGACCGAAATGCACATATCAGTCATTTGTGAATATTTGTGAACATTTATTTATTGTTTGTTTCTCATGTGTTGACAATGCATTTGCTAATTTGCTAATTTATAAACATATTAGTTTTATTTTTACTACTCATAAATAAAAAACTTATCTTATCCAATATTTATTAGACTGAAACTATTTACAATTTACTTTGTCAACAAGAACTTGATTCGTTGGACAATAAAGTATATTTGATTTGATATTCAAAATGTGAACCTTCTACAAATATGCATGCCTCTGCTCTTTTTCTCATGGACTCATGTACTCTTTGGAAAATGCCGGGACTGTTTTTATTAGTTTCACAAGAAACTATGATTCGATTTCTCAACTGCTCTTCAGTGTGAATTGGTGTGCTGTAAATCAATGTTATTAGATGACCCCACAGGGAATAATGTAAACTATTGAGGTCCGGGGTCCTAGGTGGTCATGCCTGTTGTCCTCCGCGACCTATCTAGCAATTATTGTAATTTTGGTTGGAATATTGGCGCGCCAGAGTCGATTTCTCACTTAAATGGAAAGCTGGCAATTTTTCTTCGAAAAACTGCCGGTAATTATGCCCATTCAACTTCGCATGAAGAAAATAGGGTCCAATTGAATAATCACACCATATTCCAGCTCACACACGAAAATTGCTCCTGGTGACGGAATTCCAAGATTGCATGTGGGTTTTCTCCAGCCCAAAATTTATTATGGGGAGGAATTTGGATGGCGTTTCTGGAAGAATTGGTTTCATTGCTAATAAAATTTCAGTATCAAATAATGGATTTTCATTCATTTGGCAAAAGTTCATCCGTAATGGATATGGTAGGAATATAATAAAAATCGTGTGCGTCAGAAACGAAGTTCCTTCACGCGGCTTGCGGTAGGTGTTGACTGGTAGAAATCGTCACGTAATAACAAGCAATACTATACCTATATATGCTTTCTCCAAACTCCTCCGCCACAGTAAAATGTATTTTAATCCTGATAATACTATTCGTTATATCATATCAAATTGACGAGCCACATATTCAATGTAAAACATTAATCGGCATACAGAAAACATAAGAAATTATTTCCTAAAAATAAATAATAGTTCAAAAAACTGAAAACAACGATTTTATAGAAATCCAAACTAAAAAAATATGAAATACATTTTAATAAATTTGAATTTGGAATAGTGTAAATTTTTTTAATAAATATAAATCAATTATAATGTGAATAAGACAAAGAAATATTCAGATTGAGCACCCCACGCTTTTTTTTAAATAAAATAAATTTTTTTCTCATTTACATTCTTATTGATTTATATTTTGAAAAAAATTTACACTATTCTTAATTCAAATTTATTAAAATTTATTTTTTTTTTTTTGGTTTTCTTAAAAGCATGTTTTTCAGTTTTTTAAACTATTATTTATTTATTTTTCAGTTCAGTTTTTTATAAGGAATGTGTTTTTTAGTTTTTTTGAACTATTATTTATTTTCTACTTTTTAGTTTGGTTTATTTATAGAAGCGTGTTTTTTTTAATTTCTTTAAAATATTATTTGTTCTAATCTACTATTGATTCCGTGATTACTATTAGTAACTGTAATTATTTTCCAAATCATTAATGTGTACAGCTGTATTAATAGTCAAATCTCGATTTTAGAAGTCATTCAAAGATTTTAACGTTGTCAATATATACAGTGAGCCGCCATCTTAAATTTTCACGAAAGAATCATAATATTCGACCCCGAAAACCCCCACATACCAATTTTGAATAGAATCGGACCATAATCTCATAACTCGTCCACCATTTTGGAGCCGCCATATTGAATTTTCCAATGTTCACGAAAGAATCATAATATTCGACTCCAAAAACCCCCACATACCAATTTTGAATAGAATGGGACCATGATCACAAAACTCGTCCACCATTTTGGAGTCGCCATCTTGAATTTTTCAATTTTGACAAAAGAATCATAATTTCCGACCACGAAAACCGTCAGATACCAATTTTGAAGCGAATCGGACCATAATCACAAAACTGGTCCGCCATATTGGAGCCGCGATTCTGTTTTTTTCCCACACAAAATATTATTAATGCATTGCGGAACTATGTGCACCTGCCAAATTTCAAATCATTCGTACGTCTGGAGGTGGGTGAACATCAAATCCAAGGGAGTCGGTTACAAACAACCATACAAGTGAAGCTAATATAAAGCGTGTAAAAAGTATATAATCATCTAAACACACGTTATATAGAAATATAAAAGAAACAAAAATATCTTCCACGTATTATCACTGATCGATAACATCCGACTTGTATTCTCATAGATATCTTACCGACCATGTATCGAGGGTAATATCATGAGTACTAGGGGTTTCATCGAGGGTAATATCCCAAAAAAAATTGTAAAATTTCGAGAAAGCATCTGATTTAACCAACAAAGCGAATGTTAATAATGAAGCCGCAGATTGCACGAGTTGAATTTCCTAGAGGCAAAATGCTTGAGGAAAAAAAATATTATTTCCCGAATCACATTTGAAGCTGAATAAAATTATCAGAATTCATATTATATTTGAATTTTCAACGAGGAAAATTACAATTCTCGTTCCGAAATTGAAGAAATCGGGACCGTTTCTAAATGCTTCGTTTTCAGATTCATTCCATCACATTGATCATTTTTTCACTATCAAATAAAATATGTTTTCATCTAAAACCAATTCAATTTTTTTTTATATGGATTCGAACTTGAGTCTTCCGGGTGAGGGACTGACGCGCTAACCACAAATATTATTGTTGATGTTATGAAAATGAGGGTTTTCAATTAATCATTGCCTTATTCGAAAACCTGAGGCTTTTAAGCATGCGGAAAAAGGTATATTTCAATTAAAATATCAAATCACTGTAATAGTGGTTGGTTGGTTGAAAGCTGACGAACCAGAGACAGGGTTGGCACTTAGCTTTCCTTGACACTGCGACCAGCTGGGGTCTATTGTATCACTCTGTCGTCAGTGGTTCCTGATTCAAACAGGTTTGTGCCTTTAATTAGGTTTAGAAGCCTGTTGATAAGGTTCTTCGGATTCATGCCTGTTTCCGGGCTGATTTCTCCGAAGGTTCCGTGTCGCCTACTACTTAGGGCGTCCCAGTCGAAGATAATATGAGAGGCTGTTTCCTCCTCTTCATCACATAGCCTACACTCCACAGTTTCCCTGCGTACTCCCATGGTGTTAAGGTGTTTTCTTAGGCCGCAGTGTCCAGTCAACAGACCTATTATTATACGAGCCTTCGTTCTGTTCAGGTTCAGAAGGTCAGCCGTCAGGGTCCGGTATGGATGCCCTACCATGACTGCTGTGTATTTGCCCGACAGTTTGATCCCAATATTGTTGGTGTCTTCTTTTTATCCACTCATCGATCAGGGTCCTGCAACGGTTTTTGCTAATCCCATGTGCAGGTTCTGGCCCTGTGAATAGCGTTTCAGATGCTTGTCTAGCTAGCAGGTCCGCTTTGACGTTGCCTTCAATGCCTCTATGACCTGGCACCCACATCAAGGTGACCTTCTTGTGTTTTGCCAGCTCGATGAGGTTCTGGAGGCAGTCCCAAACCAGTTTGGAATTTATCTGTATAGAGTTGAGTGCTTTGATAGCACTTTGACAGTCAGATAGAATGTAGATGTGTTTTTTCCTATAACCACTTTCTAGATTCTTCTGAATGCATACCATGATAGCATGTGTTTCCGCTTGGAATATCGTGGAGCATTTGCCAAGTGGTATTATGTAATCCCTTCTTGGCCTTACCCCATGTATTCCTGCTCCCGTTCCTGCAACTGTCTTTGAACCGTCTGTATACCAGACTATGTCCGCAGTTCGGGGCCCATCCGATTCATCAATTCGTGTTTCAATGGTTTTTCGAATGAGTATAGGGGTTGCATGTAGTCTGAAATCATTTCGAGTTCTTCGATGTTGATTACATGAGTGATTCGGTATGTCCAGTTGTTCGGATTCTCCAGTTTTTTGTTTGTTTCAGTCTGTATGCACTCATCCTGGCCTCTCCAATGACATGTAAGTCAAGGGGTTCGAGGTTAAGGATGATTTCCATTGCAGCTGTTGGAGTGCTATTCATTGCACCCGTGATACAGAGACAGGCAAGCCTCTGGATTTTCTCAAGGTTAGTTTTTGCCTGTCTTTGATTTTTTTTGGCCACCATAAGAGTGAGCCATAAGTTATTCTTGGTCTTATTACCGCTGTGTGAAGCTAGTACATGGCTTTCGGTTTAAGCTCCCAGGTTTTTCCAAAAGCTCTCCTGCACATCATGAAGGTTATCTTGCTTTTATTTGTTACATGTTGAAAATGCGGGTTCCAGGTTAGTTTCTTGTCAAGAGTCAGCCCTAGATATTCCACCTGCCACCTACTACTTGTAATGTTTCACCGAATAGACTGGGAGGTATGAGATCTCCCATGTTTCTCCTCCGGGTGAAGGGAATTAGTGTTGTTTTGTTCGGATTTGCCCTAAGGCTCTCTCTATTACACCATTCCTCTACTGTCCCCAGTGCATTTTGCATTAGCTCTGAGGTTGTTCGAGTATTATTTCCCTTGATGAGGAATACCAAGTCATCTGCATACCCTTGAGAGTTGTACCCTTGGTTATTCAGAGAAATTAGCAGTTCATCTACAACCATGTCCCACAGAAGAGGTACCCTGTGGGGTACCTCTGGAAATTTCAACCTGCTCTGTTTCCTCGAACATGTTGGCTTGGACCAGTCTATTGTGAAGCATTGAGTGTATCCACCTGCAGGTGGTTTCGTCAATGCCTCTTCGAGTGGCCGCAGAGACCATACTTCCAAAGGAGGTGTTGTCGAAGGCTCCTTCGATGTCTAGAAAAGTGCATAGTGCAATTTCTTTGTTTGCTAGAGACTCTTCAAGCCTTGAAACAAGCTGATGGAGTGCTGTCTCGTATGATTTTCCTATAAGATATGCATGTTGGTTTTGATGTAAAGGCCGTTCTACAAGAGCGGTTTTCCTTATGTCTCTATCTATCAGTTTTTCTAAGCCTTTCAGAAGAAATTAATATAGGCTTATTGGTCTGTATGCCTTTGCCTGGTCGTCCAGGTTTTGGAATAAAGACCACGTTTACAGTTTTCCAGGTTTGAGATAGCCATCCCAATGCTAGGCTCAGCCTGTACAGTCTGCACAGTTCTGGTGCTAGATATTCAACTCCGCTCTGAAGTAGTATTGGGAATACTCCATCTGGGCCCGGAGACTTGTAAGGTTCGAAGGAGTTTATTGCCCACACTACTTTTGAATGAGTTACCGTTCGTTTAGCCACTTCCCAGTCTGCCTTTTTTGCCCTCAAACGAAGGTTTGCAGGAATTTCATATCTGGGGTTTTGATTTGTGGTGACAGTGGATCGTGGAAAGTGTGTATGGAGCAAGAGTTCCATAGTTTCCTTCCCAGTGTTGGTGTGATTGCCGTTGGGTTTTGTGAGAGTCCCCAACGGATTGATGGGGTCTTTGGATGCGGTGGAGTCTTGCTCTTTCTGAGGTTTGTTCTATGTCCTCACAGAACTTCCTCCATGACTTTCTTTGTTCCCCTCTGATTTTTTTGTTGTATTCTGTGAGAGTTTTGGAATCATCCTCCCAGTCGCCAGTTTTTTTCGCACGATTAAATAGTTTGCGCGTTTTATTTCTAAGATATGTGAGTTCGGTGTTCCACCAGCTCACTTTACCTTTAGTGGTGCTGCGCTTCAAAGGGCACTTGTTATGATATGAAGTTATCATGGCCTCCTGTAACAGTAGGGAGGTTTGCTCTATTTCATGAATTGTATTTGAGTTAAGTTTGACATTTTTGAAATTTGTGAGATTTGCCCTGAGCTCCTCCCGGTACCCCGGCCAGTTGATTTTTCTGGGATCCGGACACATTACTGCAGGTTCATTGGCATAGCCAATCTCCACATGTATGTGTCGGTGATCTGAGTTTGAAGGTTCCTCAGATACTGCCCATTTGCCGAACCACCAAAGAAGAGCCCAAAGTGATGTCAATGATTTCCCGTCTGTTACGGGTTACGAAGGTTGGCTCATTGCCTCTATTAAGTACTTCCAGGTTACTGGAGACAATAAATTCAAGCAATGACTCACCTCTTGTGTTCGTGTCGGTGCTCCCCCACACTGTGTTATGGGCGTTTGCATCGGCTCCGATGATAAGCTGGAGTTTGTGGTCCTCACAGTGTTTAACCAAGGCCCTCACTTGTTCTGATGGTGGAGTGCTTGTTGAGTCATAAGGCATGTAGACGGAGGCTAGTACTATGCTCCCCTCTACTCTATCCTTGATGTAGGTCGTCTTGATTGCTGTTATGTCCCTGTAACATAATTCTATCAGATTCAAGTTTTTCAAATCATTCCTGGCAATAATGCAGGATCTGGCGTTGCCACAGTTTAGATTATAAATAAGCTTACCCTTGGATGTTCCGAGGCCTGATACTCGCCCTTTGACCACCCATGGTTCTTGTATTAGGGCCACGTCGGTGTTGCCCTGTGCAAATATTCTGCACAGGGTTGCAGTAGCAGCCTTACTATGCTGCAGGTTGGCTTGAACTGCCCGCAGCATCAGGAATGTTCCTGGTCCGGCTAACTAGCTTGAAGTTTACCTGCGTTAGCCCCAGGAATGCTTTCATTGCCCTGGCTTGCAGGTTCTTCAAGGAGGTCTCGTCGATTTGAAAGACAAGAGTCTCTTGATGACAAGCCATTCTTCAGTATCTATCCCCATGTTCTGGGTTTTGATGAGCTGAAGAATCTTTTGGGTTTCCATTTTACCAAATGGCTTTGGAATCCATACCACTACCTTGGAGGTATTCAGGATGTCCTTGGCTAGCTCTACTTTTAGGACAGCCCCCTCCCAAGGTATCAGTCCGGGGATACTCTCGAGAAGACAGGATTTGGCGGTTTCATCCGAGCATGTCAGGACCAGCACGCCCTTGTGGACGTAGCTGTTACTGAAGTTCGGACCCTCACCCGGCTCACACTTGAAAATTTTCCCGGTAATTGCTTTCTGCAGGAGATTCCCTTGGTCGTCTGATTATTGGTGATCTGGATAACTCTCCAGAGCAACAGTCATCTTCAGTCCTCTTGTGACCTCCCTATAGCTGCCCTGCTCAGTTGGGTTAACTTGGGCAGAGACAGCCACTGGTTGGTCAGATCTAGGTTTCTTCACCCTTGCAGTGCTCTCCGTGGAAAAGGGTTGACTTCTCTGTGAGCGGTCCCTCTTCTTGTTCGGAGTTTCTGGCTGCCTTCTGCTTCCAGCGATGCTGGGAGTTCGTTCAGGGAAGCCAGTTTTTGCTTCTGGGTGTGGATCACGTCGGTTGCTTCGGCGTTTCCTGGGTTTAATTTCTTCCCCAGCTGCCTTGGCCTCCGCGATCCGCACCTGTCTTCTAGCAGCTCCTGAGAGCTTTTTACGCGCCAGATGTAAACGATTTACATCTGACGCGACGTGCCTTAGGGCAGGTGTTTCTGGAGGTTTAGCGGAACTGCCACTGCCTCCAGAGAATTTCCTGTTCTCTGTTTCCGGGAGTTTCTCAGTAGGTGTTCGACCATCTGCTGATCCCTCCTCGGTTGGGTTTGCGGTTTCTGGTGCCGAGTGCGATTCAACTGGAATCTCCCCGACTTCCATACCCGCTATCGGTGTTGGGTCTTCTTCAACTGGAAGTTCCCCAGGGTTATTTTTCTTGTTGGTTTCCATATTGTTCCCACGAGTGTAGGGGAAAGGGTCGTCCACACCTGCGGTGCCCCCTGCGCAGGTGTAAGGCAGATTACTCTGGGAGGTCGCCATGTATCCCAGAGGCTCCGTTTGTTATACCTGACTGGCTCAGGTATCATCCATCCCTCGGCACGGGTCGCTTGACGCCTTGGATTAAGCCATGTTGTGGTTGAATTTGGTTTGAGATTGACTTAGAGATCCGCAGGCTTTGACCATTTCTGGTCATTCCCACTGGATTTTCCTTGTCAACCCCGTTATCCAGCGATACCACTTGGAGGTAGCCACCTAAGTTTCCGCAACCCATCTTCATCTCTCGTAGGAGGTGTACATGTGTTGACGCAAACTACTCGCTACTGTAATAGTGAGTTGTCAATCTCTTATTTAATCAATTTTTCATTACCTGTTTCCCTAAATAGGAATTGAATGCGATGACATATAACTTCATCACAAAACAATATCGAATCTACTGGTGGTTTTATTAGTATAAAACAGCGAGAAGACGTTTTATCACTATGAAACTGATCTGACTGATTCTGTGTTTGAAATTTCGACCATTCGATTGGCTCAAAAATAATGAGGGAAATAGTAATTTCCCGCAATCAGAACAGTAGTTCGGTTGGTTTCGTACACCTTCGGAATCGCATGAGCAAGAGCTGGATAGTTGTCACACAGACTCGTATATAAAAGAAAGATAATATTATATATTGAGATGATCAATTTTTCGTTTACTTACTCCGGGATCTTCCTCAATTGAATTCAAAACCGCTACCTCAATGTCTGGTGTTCTTACAGTACGTTGTACTCCTTTCAGATGATTGTCTGGTTCAAAACTTCCTTTTTCGCACAACCTTCTATGATTCTTTGAGAATGTTCGAGCATCCAGAATATTTCTATTTGGAAAGCGGTCTGCAAACAATCGCCCGGCTTCCAGTGCGTTACCATCAGCAAACCCATATAGACTAGGAGGAATCGGCGCATGAGTACCGAAAACTATTCCACCTCAATTTTTCTATACGACCCTCTTTAAATTGCCCTACTAATGATATAAATGCTTGTTGCCAGGGGACAACCCCGTGCCATA
The DNA here is from genome assembly GCA_018342105.1 of Gonioctena quinquepunctata. Classification (NCBI taxonomy): domain Eukaryota; kingdom Metazoa; phylum Arthropoda; class Insecta; order Coleoptera; family Chrysomelidae; genus Gonioctena; species Gonioctena quinquepunctata. Next base: position 24,152 of record JAFIRS010000359.1, on the reverse strand, counting down.
TTGTTTAAACAGAAATTGTTTAAACAATTCAAGGAATTGTTATTTTCCAACCGGACAATTCTTATTTATATTCTTTATTGAAATACAAATAAAAAAGGTTCTATGATTATTGTTTAAACAATTGCAAGGAATTGTTATTTTCCAACCGGACAATTAATATTTTGAGATATGAATTTTAGTCGAAAATCTCAAATTTGTATTTTGACCATGGAAAATATATAAAAAGAATAAAATATAAAATATTTTTGTTTTTTATTCTTTATACAATAGTTAATAATATCCTTCATTGAGATTTGAAAAAAATTCATTGTTTATACCTGTTTTTTAATTGTTTATTACGCGCGCTCACAAGTATGCGTCCCTTACCTTTAAGTATCGCCGTCTCTCTCTGACTCATACGCTGCATCGGCCTCTCTGTGTCACGAATCATTATTTAATACAATATGAGTACTTTCTGTTCTAACAACCAATCAGTAAGTAATATAAACCGATAAAAAATTTCACTTCAAGCTTTAATAACTTTTGTAAAATTGATTTCTGGAAACAACTTATTGATAACAAATTGTAGTTAATTTAATTATCAATAAAATTGCTCCTTAACAATTTTGATAAAGTTAATGGTTTTTAAGATAAATGGTAAATAATGATTCAGGACACAGAGAGGCCGATGCAGCGTATGAGTCAGAGAGAGACGGCGATACTTAAAGGTAAGGGACGCATACTTGTCAGCGCGCGTAATAAACAATTAAAAAACAGGTATAAACAATTAATTTTTTTCAAATCTCAATTGAGGATATTACTAACTATTGTATAAAGAATAAAAAACAAAATATGTCTTATATTTTATTCTTTTTTTTTATATATTTTTCATGGGTCAAAAGTACCTAAATTTGAGATTTTCAAACTTTTAAAAATTCATATTTCCAAAAATATTAACTTTATCGTGAAAAGTCATAGAATCTTTTTTATTTGTATTAAATAGAATATAAAAAAAAATTGTCCGGTTGGAAAATAACAATTTCTTGCAATTGTTTAAACAATTTCGGTTTAATCAATATGGCACGGGGTTGCCCCATGGCAACATGTATTTACATCATCAGCAGGGCAATTTAAAGAGGATCGTTTAAAAAAAATTGAGGTGGAATAGTTTTCGGTACTCATGCGCCGATTCCTCCTAGTCTAATACATATAATGCATATCTGCAAACTCAGAATTCGTGAAATGGACCATGTTTTTTTAATAATATTGTTAATTTCGATGACCTAAATACGTGACAACTAGACTAGTTAGACAACTGTCAGAATTGTTTATGTTTACAAAACAAAATCTGCTTTTTACCTACTAGATACGTTTTTAATCATTGATATTACTCAATTTGATAACAACGTGCATATGATTGAATTTAATTTTTTTATGCGAAAACCGTACGTCAAGATCCAGATCTGCTCAGAAAGGAAGAAGGATTTCAAAAATAATTATTACTTTAAGAAAAAGCAGTGGCGCATCACTTTTCTCTCAAAAATGTTTCAGTGCAGATGCCACTGCCAAGTATTAAAAATTATGTTGTACAGCATAGAAGATGCGTACTTTATTTCACAACAGGGTCAAACCAAAGTAATAAAAAAAAATCTTAAAACTGTAGCATCCTTTAGTTCAGAAGTTTAGACCCTAGGACATATGTTTATATGAAGTTTTTTTCTCAAACGTATAATTGCTCAGCGAAGAAGTTTATGTTAGATGCAAGAATGAAATCAACAAAATTGCATAAGACGTCAGAAAAAAGTACCAAATCATTGGTTAAATCAGAAGAAGATGAATCGATAGCTATTCAAACATTTATTGAAACCTCTTCAAGGAATTGCCGAGTTATCGGCACATCAAGAAAGAGAAAACGCCCAAAGTAGAACAACAATCAACAGCCAAAACAAACAAAATGTATGCCACAAGTGGGAAATTTACAGAATGGTTTTTGTTGTCGAGTAACGTTTTGGAATAAATGCTACGCAAGTAAGGTGTGAAAATGCGAGGAGACTGACCAATTTTATTGGTCGTTACTGTGATATATTGGTTCTACCATGGTAAAAAACGTGGTCCTCTATTCCTTGATTCCACTCGAATTTTGACATCACGAATGATTTTTTAATTTTTCCAGGTTTTGGATACGGACTGATACAAGCTTCAGCTTTTACAATCCTCAATAGCTACTTCGACAAAAAATATAATCTCATAATGGGAATTTTCCAAACTATTGTATCGTTGGGAACTATAGCGGGTCCCCCCGTTATAGCTGCTGCCGTCGAACATATGGGATTCAGGGAAACGTTGGTCTTGCTGACAGGACTCTCTTTACTCAATTTCCCAGCCATATTCACTTTTCGTCCAGTTGATCGATACTTGAGGAAACAGTGTGTCGAAAGTGGCAAGGAATCAGGTAAGGCGTCAAAGGAGTATTGAAAATATACTCTAATGCTAGTGACAAATCAAATACCGAGTTTAGTTCGGAGTTATTGGATGAATATCCAGTGATCTCTTCCTCTTCCATTATGAAAACCTCAAAATGAATCTTAGTACCTACAATGGAAACTACTATTCTGATTCTGTCAATCATGGATTATTCTTTGTTTTTTTTAATTCCAGTACCAGAATCTGAGCCAGAAAATCCAAAGTCGCAAGTACAACCATTGCTACTCGCCTATAATGAAAAAGAACCCACCACTGCTGAGGAGATCCAACACAAAAGGAATCCAACTTCAATAATCATGAGGAAATGGCTCTTGTGAGAAAATTTTCATATTTTGTGCCAATTTTCCGTACTAAAATGCATAGCTGATTCAAGTACAGAGTAAAAATATTCTTGGTGAACTGTACTCAATCATAAGTGCGGGTACTTCTAGCTGTAAGTACTCAAATACATTTGATTCCATAAAAACTTAAGTGAAGTTATTCTCATGTAAGTACATTTTCTCCCAAGAGGTATTCTGACTGGTTTCACAGTACTGACAATTTCAATTCAGTTGATAAAAAATGTCAATTTAGGATTCGAATTGAAAATTGTACAATATTTCTTGGTACACAACCAAACTATGAATTTTCTTTTGATGTATATCTTAGAAAAACCTATTTTCCCTACTAAAACTGAAGGACAAAATGCAAATCATAATTGGCTGGATATTCATCAGGCATCGGTTTATTCTTAGCCCAGTATGGATATTTCTGTTTGGGAGCAATCATCAGATGTAAATAAGGTTTTTATATCGCAAATACGCTTCTCACGTCTTAAATTCCATCTAAATTATAGAGAATCTGGTGAAGATGTATTTGGAACGAATCATATTCCCACTTACCATTCAAATGATCAGTCATTCATGCAAAATAAAGAAATAGAAATGAGTTTCACTTAACAAAATTTTACCACTCTGATTATAAAAAATCGCCGTGATGTGCAGAAACAAAATATCACAACTCATTACCATAATAAATCAAGGAAGAAAGAAATAACATCTGATTTTGAGAGAAACGATATCATAACAGCTTGTTTTTACAATGATTGAGAATATATTTCCTCAGTTTCAATTCAGAATCCTGTACTCTTGAGGCGAAAAGTTGTAAAGTCTGACATCCAGGAAATTCATTTGTGATTTGGTCAGCCTGAGACCAGAGGGCCTCAAATGGTTTGCTCCACGAGTTTGCAGAAAGTGCTCGTTTATTTCTGTGTATTTCTGACACCGTGGCATATATAAATAAAGAAGGAAGATGCATAAAATTGGTTGAGAATGATCCCCGTAGCCAGCACTAGCGACATTTCTATGGCTCTTTTCTGCATTTTGAAAATCCTGATGGCGTGACAAGATTCACCCCATACAAGTATGTTGTAGTTTATATGAGCATGAAAGAATGAAAAATAGCATGTTCGAACTGTGTTGAAACATAGTTGGTTTTTCATGTTACGTAACAAATATACCGAGCTTGATAATTTATGAGATAGCTGATCCATATGAGACGACCAAGATAGCCTCTCATCAATATCTATGCCAAGAAGGTTGACACTTTTGCCATTACCTGCATTTTTGGTTGAGAAAATGGGTTCTTGGGTTTTCTCGTTGTTTTATTCGAGGTTGTTGGCCCTGAACCAATTTTCTGATTTTTTCAGAGATTCCGCCATAATAATGTAGATATTTTTCGCATCCGAAGCAATATTCAATAAAGTTGTATCATCATCATAAGCCACGCATTTATTCGGGTACATAAAATGGAATAGATCATTTGCATAGATAATAAAGGTCCCAGAACGGATCCTTGAGGTACTCCATTGTATTGTCCATACCCCTCGGGAATTGACGGGTCAGTTTTGTATCTGAAATCTATATAATAAAAATGATACTCGATTATTTCTTAGGGAAACAAAGGATTTAAAAAAGAGTTATTGAGAATTTCTTTTTCCTAGAAAAGTTTTCAGGAATATATGATAAAAATGAATGTCTGTTCCTGGGAGTAAGGGATAAGGAACGGAAAAACGGGATGACGGAATAACGAGATAGCGGGAAAACAGGAAAACGAAATAACGGAACGACGGGAAAACGGGATATTGGAAAAACGGGATAACCGGAAAACGGAATAATCGGGAAACGGAATAACTGGAAAATGGGATAACGGGGAAACGGAATAACGAAAAAACGGGAAAACGGGATAACTCTGTAACGGAATGACGAAAAAATGGGATAAAGGAAAAGCTGTATAACGGTGAGCGGGCAGAGTCAAACACGCAACCTAGATGGAACAACACAAAAAAAACATGGGGAAAAAAATCTACGCGGACAAGAGTTGAAAAACAGGACACATCTGTCGAGTCAGCTAACGACGAATAAAAACGTTGAACCTTGAAAGGGAAAAATTGTACTTCAAAGAGTTATTGTACTACTGAGAAAACTTGTACTTGTACCTCATTGAAACAGTACTGCACGTAAAATCCGTTAAGCTACTTCCAGCTCCACTAGATCGGTTAATTGGCTACAGAAATCAATTGTTGGATAATTATTCATTTCCACGTTAATATGAATGCCCATGAGTATAATATGCTATTGTTTTTTTCAGGGATGACATCGGTCTGAGATTATTCGCAGATCTGAAATACATCAACATGGCAATCGGGTTGGCGATCCCATTCACAAGTGATATATTTTTCAGTGTGTTCAGCAGAATGATCCTCAATAATCTGAATTATCAATCCTCTGAAATAGCCATGATAATGATGGTGTATTTCTGTTGTGACCTCGTTATCAGGCTGTTTTATACTGCTGTCAGCGGTCTTTGTGTCATACACAACAAGATATTGTTTCTTGTATCGGCAATCGCCATGGCAACTTTCCGAATAGGTGAGATTTTATACTACACACAAACATTTGCATTTCAATTTGAAATATATGTTGCAGAATGAATGACGTTGGTCATTATGCTCGAGTTTTTGTCCATTGATTGATATTTGTGATGTCCCAAACTGGATTTACTTTTTGAATATACGCGGCCAATAATTGATGAAAATCCATAATTAAAGTAAACTAAAAACACTTTACTGCGATATTCACAAAAATGGGTTTATAGAACCCACGACATGGGTTTCGCTATACTATAGCTTTTTCAAGTGGAGATATACTAAATTGCAATTACTGGGGTTCAGTATGAATAATAGGAGCAGATAGTCGGTTGGATATTAGGTAATTAAGTGATCATTGGAAGAAAGATTATTTAGTTTCTAGTAAACAAATTCAATTAATCTGGTCATTTGAGAAATATTGTGAATTCATGTCTTTGTTAAACTCTAAGTTTTCTAGGTGATTGAGTTTTTAACCTTTCTTTTCTACATGCAGAAGTTCGAAGTCATTAGCGAAAGTTGAATCGTATTTGCCCTTAATAAAACTCTTTCTATGCTCGGATATGCGTTGCTTGAGAATTCTACCTATTTGGCCTACGTAAAAACTTTATCTTTGTTGTTTAAAAAAAAAATCCAAAAATATTATTTGTTCTGTAAGCAATATTTATATCTTTATGTGTTAAATAATAAGAAATGTTCTCTGAAAGTTTGCCTACATAAGTAATAACCCTGTATTTGAATCGGTTGGACAAACTGCCTGAATTGCCTTTTCATAGAGTTCGATAGAAATTTTTCGATATAATGCTGTCACTTAAACTTGAGTTATATCCGTCATTGGCCGCAATTTGTTTAATTATATTTAATTCTTTATTGAAATTATTTCCTGACAGAGAAACATTCAATAGTCTGCGGCTACTTTAAGTTGGTAGGGATGAGTCGTTGTACTATGTATTGTAATATCTGTATACGAAGTTTTGTGGAAAATTGAAAAATCGTGTTTATTGTTCATTTTCGTTATGGTTGATCGAATCCTTCATTTTAATCCCTTTTGTAAATTTAATTAGCGATGAATGCCAATAATAAAGTCAAAAAATGAATTCAATTGTCTGTCAGTTCCTACCAAGCAAGATAAGATGTCGTCTACATATCTATACCAGTATAAGAAGATTTTTATCAATGGGTTGTTATGGATTTTACTTTCGAAATTATCCATAAAAATTTCCGCTAGTGACGGACTTGGAGGATTACGCATTATTAACCCTTTACTAGAAGAATAAAAATTATTATTAAATTGGAAATAATTCTTTCAAAACTCATTGACGTTATCAAATGATTTACTTTTTATCACCAGTTGCGGAAAGTTAAATTTTTCGCAACTGGTGATGAAAAGTCAATTTCACCACCAGTTGCAAAAATACAGGATAAAATTTGTTATAATTTTGGGGCTAAACTACTTGAAGTTATTACATTCACTGTACATATTATGAAGATGAAATTTTATTCGAATTCAATACATAATATGAATGATAAAAACTAATTATAAATATTAATACATAACTTGAACAATTGGTGATATTGACCCCCAGCTGACAACCTAGTTTTCTATGTAGCATCAATTTCCGTTTTTTTCATGGAAGTCTCTCCAAGGATGAGAACACGCTTTTAACGCACTAAAAAGTAATAAAAGTACATGAACAACTTTCCAGTTAGCCAAGTGGTCTAAGCTCTGATATCAAAAGCTGGCGAGGGTTCGAACTCCACGCCTGCGATTTAATTTCTTTCCCGTCGAAATTGAGAAATGTTTTTTTTTTTTTAATATTGATCCCAACATTAATTTAATAATGGAAAAAAATCGTCAGAAGTGGGGATTCAAACCCTCCCAAACTTTTGATATCCAGAGCTCAGATCTCGCTCGGCTAACTGAGCGATATTAATTGCCAAACGCATTATCATACTTTAACGTAAGTAAGAAAGTTTTTTATGAACTTTGGTACCTGATACCTTTTGTACCTGATACCGCCTTCGAGCTAGCAAGTACGCATACGTCCTCAACTACATATCACACTATTCATATTTACAATTTCAGCTTTGCTGAAATGAGGTAGGTCTGCCGGCTCTGGGATCTTACTCTAAAAGTATTATGTTTCTCAAAGATACGTAACCAAAAAGTACCCCATGCTTTTCGGCATAGTCGTTGAATCTTAAAATTATTCTTTAATTTTTTGTGCGTTAAAAGCGTGTTCTTCAGTTTTTTCAAATATATATTTTTAACTTGAATTAAAAAGGATCACATATCAAAGTTAGAAAAATAAATGTGTAAAACACGTTGGGAAACCCTATTTTTCGTAACTCGCTTTCTTTTGCGGAACTCGCTTCGCTCGTTTCGCAGAAATTCGCTCATTACGAAAAATAGTCCTTTACCCAAATGGTTGCACGTATAACTATTGTGTTAGACAAACTGTAAATAAATCCAATATCTCATCTATGATGATCGGATTAACATGGTTTCTATCCAGTAGGTTACCTACTAGTATGATTGTTTCATCTGGTGGAATATTCGGAAAGATTTTGAACATCGAAAGAAATGAGTTTGGAATTTTTAGGAAGATGCATGTTCTTAATTTGATCAATTAATTCATATGAATCCTTGAAGCTCAATTTAGGAACAGATTACTCTTGATGAGATCTATTAATTTTCCAGAGATTCTCATTGATGGTGCTATATGAAAGATACTACTGGCTGGATAGGGTGATTTCATTCATTAATTTTCATAAGTCAATAGAGTTTTGGAATTTAAGGGTTTATAATAGTGCATCTTATTTTTTCAAAGTCGTTAAGAACATATTGAACTGAGTTGTTTGAGAATATGAACATGATGTTCATAAAATCAAATGTGGAATCATCTGCGACTCAAAGATAAACTTTAGTCACTATCTTCCATCGTTCAAGATAACCTCTTGTGGGGTATTCTTTTTGAAGAGGGAAACATTCCCGATTGAATATTGATTAGAATTATTTTTCTGTGAATAGAAAAATCCACGATGAAAATGAAGTTATTTTTTGTGAATGAATAACAGAAAATAACTACTTCCCGGCTAAAGCCACGCTGGACATTCTAGGAGGAACCTACCTCAAAAGAAAAAAATATGAAAATGAAAATTAGCATATTTACAGAAAAATATTTCTATTCAATATTCAATTGAAAATGTTTCCCTTTTCAATATTGAATTGATTTTAGTATTTCTTTGACTTCTTTTCGTTAAAAACATGTAGGATCTTCTTTCAAGATTACATACAAAACTTTCGGGGTTCTTGAATTCGGGTTTTTTCAATATCTTGAAAGAAGATCCTACATGTTTCTACCAGAAAGAAGTTAAATAAATATTAAACTCGATTCTTAACAACTATGAAAAAATAAGACGCACTATCAGAAACCCCCTCAAATTCCAAAACTCTATTCACTTATAAAACTCCATAAAGAAAATCACCCTATCCGGTTACTAGTCTCTTTCATTACATCACCATCAGTGAAAATGTCTGAAAATTGAAAAGATGTCATCAAGGGTAATTGTGATTTAGTTCGGACAATTCATATAAATTAAAAACATGCATCTTCCTAAAAATTCCAAGAAATTTCTTTCAACGTTCAAAATCTTTTTCCGGGTATATCACCAGATGAAACAAACATACTAGTAGGTAACCTACTGGATAGAAACCATGTTAATCCGATCATCAAAGATGAGATATTGGATTTATTTCCTTTATTTTCAATGAATCAATAAACGAAATATTTCTGGGTAATAATTGAACTACACACATTGGTCGAGCAGAATGACTCAAAGGGTTGAATTGATGACTTAATTATTTTCTTCACGCACCTGTTCTAATGCCTATCAGAAGTCGATGGAGTTGGCGGGGAAGTAGGATCCTCAAAGGATTCTGATGGGCCATATTATAGCTGTATAATTAGTACACCTTTTCACCCAATGGTATAACTTGGAAATATTTATATATATATATATATATATATAAATCAAATATATATATATATATATATATATATATATATATGAATGATAATGAATTCCCATGTATTACTATATTTCTAATACTTTGATATTCTTTATACAGTATCGGAAAGTATTTATCTTGGGTACGGTGGTTTCATGAGAGCGTAAAGAATAGCTTGCATTACAATTTGTCCTCGGCTCGCTCGAGGAAGGGATATTTACGTCACGACACAGAGATAGGAGAATCAGGGCGGTCCTGGCGGTCAGCTCAGGACAGGACGTCAGTATCATACCAGCAGCAGTCGGGAGAATGTGTGCGATGCAATGAAGAAGAATTATTGACGATAATTTCACTTCAGATAATTTGAACAAATTAAACTGAATCATTGATTCAATTTAATCTGTCGGACGACAGGTAGATCAAAATATCTTCGGTCCGTGGTGGCCGCGAAAACAAAAGAAAATTCTTAAACATAAACAAAAGCAAACGATATTTCTGTAAGACAATGAAAACGAAAAACTTATTTCTAACCGAAAAAACAATTATTTCTTGAATGGAGAGAAAAAAATTTTACAAGAGAAGATAAACCAAATTAAATATTTTGTGTACGGAATTATCTTATTAAATGTTCGAACAAACCACCATTTTGGGCCAAACAATAGCCGAAACTACTGTACTTTCTCTGGGGTTGTGTAAATAGGCGGCATGTTTCAAAAGGTAATAATTGTCACGATCTTGTGTTTTCGCAACCACGGCTCGGCAAGCTGTGCGCTGTGTCGCATTGCCACGTGGTCAGTTAATGCGTCGGGTGGGGTAACAGGAGGGGCGCACAGCAGTGCGTCTCTCTTGTTTATGTGGTATTATCATATCATTGCGTTCCTTGTTGCTCGTGTAGATTTCTGACTATATCCCAGATAAAATGTTTCCGATACTGTAGATGCGAAATTAACAGTCCTCCTGTATATTGTTGTAGCTTTGACAAATGAACATTTCATTTTGATGGTACCGTATACTTTTTTTCTATTTGTATTTATTCATTCATTTCACCCAATAGATCATACCGATTTACTAAAGTTTTTGATAAAGTTCATATCGGACATTTTTGTCAAACTGGAAATATCGGTATACATGGACTCCGCTTGAATGGATGGAATTCTATGTGAACAATAGATCCCAGTTTATCGAACTCAATGACTTTTCCTCAGCTGCGGCTAGAGTTACGTCTGGAGTGCCTCAGAGTTCCCACCTGGGATCGCTACTTTGTAACCAATTCGTTAACGACATCAGAAGTTGCTAAAACAACAACTGACGCATCTGACTACCTGCTAAGTAAATTCTATACATATAGCAAAAATCACAGGCTGCTTCTGAAAGTTGCAAAATGACACTCCATCAAGATTTTCTCGCCTACCAGAAAATGGTTTTTTCGTGTACAAAATTCGCAATGGGGCAATCAAACGAGTTGACCTTCGGAATCACAGTAGATACAAAATCATCATTCGGATTACATATAGAATAGATAGTGAAATCTGGGATTTATCTTGTTATATAACTCTCTAATACGTAGCTATCTTGAATATGCTGCAATCGTCCAGAATCCATATTATCAAAAATATTTTGATCGTATCGAAAAAAATCAAATTCATGAATATATTGTTCTGTGGGTCCACCGAAATTTAGGCAACCTCAATTATCAAAACCATTTTTCCGACATCACAAAATTTTATTGTTATCCTCACGAAGGAACATAAGTTATATGCTATTTTTGCACAAAACTCTGAATGATGTTCTTAGAATCTAGTTTTTACCATAAAATTATCACAACTTCTATTGTAAACTGTGTGGCTTTGTAATTGGAGTTCCAGTACTCTGATAATTGTATAATAATAAATAATAAATACTTCAGCATGAAATAGTGTACTAGTGCTTATGATTTTTTTCAGTTTTCATGCTTCGGGATGATTATTCATGGCGAATGATAACAATCTCTCTAGTTGGGTTATCAAGAGGAATCATGGAGACAACGTTACCTCTGGTTATATCCGAAATATACAAAGATGATTTCTCAACAGCATATTCCCTATACATGGTGGTATCAGGATGTGTCAGTTTGGTTTTTGGATGTCTCAACAGTGAGTATGAGTTCAATGTCACCACTGTGGCCCCTTATTTCGTGGATTTTGTTTTCTAAAGATATTCATCACCTGAAATTGGATCATTGTATAAACATATAATCGGAACTTCATCTGAAAATTTCTAGAATAAATAAAAATTCGGAAATTTATTTATTTTAAAGTTTGAAGAAACTAATGTACAAAAATAAAAATGTTTGTAATCACTGCTTAGAAACAGAATCACAGAATGCCGTAGGTATTCCTAAGCAAAAATTTCAAGAACAACAAGTGATATGCCCTAAAAAAAGGACTAACTACTATTATTCATACCCCTACATTTCTTTATCTGCAGTTCGCTACCGAGTCAATCGCTTAGGAATAGGGGAGAGCGGAGTAATACCGCGCAGCCAATCGGAATCATTAGATTTTTTTTATTTTTCATTATAAATGTTGGTAATTTGAGAAATATTTCTCACGCATCTTTAGTATATGAGTTATTAACATAAAATACCTACCTAACCTAACCTAAAATACCTAATACCTACAAAAAAAATATAAGTGAAGGTGCATTTCACGGTATTACATAATCAACTCCGCACGAAATACCCACACGAGACTGCTGTAAAAATTAGCTATGACTACTTCCACCATCGTGAAGTTTACAAAATACATAAAAGAAAAATTGAAAGTTTATCCTCTCAACAAAAGCCCACTATGAGTAAAAAAATTAAAAGAGAAAACATGTGGAGAAATAACTGAATCACAAATGGTCTAGTTAAAGTCTATAAATACAAAGAATCAATTATATAAAAAAATGAACGTGAACCTCATAATTTGGAAATGAAAAATGAATTCAAACAATTTGACAAGCTTTTGAAATACTCAATAGAAAAGGCAAAACAAAATTATTATAAATAGGAAAAAGAGAAAGAACAGAATAATCCTAAACATTCTGGGACATACTAAAAGAAATAGGCAAACAGAAGACAAATATAGAAATAAATGAATTGACATGCGATGATGGGGAAATAACGAACTCTTTAGACATTTCGAACAAGTTAATAGACTACTTCACTGCAGTGGGGGAAAGCTACGCTTCAAAAATTAAAGACCCGAACAAAATTTTCCCAAATAAAACTAATATAAATGGCATTATGATTTCTCCAATTAGTAAAGATGAAATTAAAAGTGTAATATTGAAACTAAAGAAGAAAAAATCCCCAGGAATTGATGAACTCACATCGGAAACATCAATCGCTCTGGCGGATGAAATCATAGAACCTCTCACTTATATATTTAATAAGGGTATCAGTACGGGTTATTCTTCATTAAAATTGAAAAAAATGGTCGTAATACCCATACATTAGGGGGGTGATAAGGAGACCAATCTCATTGATGTCTGCCTTAGCTAAAATACTTGAGGGATTGATCAAAATGAGAATATTAGGTCATATTGATAAGTATAAGATATTATCGAGTGAACAATTTGGGTTTCGGGAAGCCAGATCAACCCTAAGATGCAATTGCATATCTGATAACTAGAATTAATAGAGCCGTAGACGAAGCAAAACCCGCAATTTGCATTTATGTTGATCTGGCAAAGGCCTTGTCAGCCATGAAAGATTACTAGTCACCCAGGCAAAAAATTCTGTATTATTAAGTTAAGCAACTAAAGTGTCTATATTCTGCATTACTACAGCCTCACCTGAATTATGGAATTATTGAATACGGGGAAGGATTATCGAGCTATCTTAGGAAAGTCGATCCGCAAAATCGATATCCAACGGAATCTTTATATAACTTAAGTGACATGCATGACTTGAGGCAAATAATATATTATGAAACCCTAATAACCCAGCAGTATCAAAGTAAGAACCAGATAATTGAACATGTATATAATACACGATATAAACACAATTCGTTAACACTACCCAACGTATACAAGACTTTAATTCAAAGAAGCATCATTTACATGGGTTCAAAACTTTTTAACATGCTGCCATCTGATATCAGACATATTCACACACTACAAATTATTAATTAACTCTTCTTTGTTTATGTAAAGGTATTGGTGTATGTATGTATGTGTATATGTATATATTTAATTTGAAGATTTTTTACCTGAACGACCATGCGGTTTTTCCCATTTATTCATGTATCTATCTTCATATGTAAACATGAACTCAACAGCATGTAAAATTTTGTATTATTGTATTATTGATAAGTAAATATGATTATTATTTTTTAGAGGACATGATAGTCTACCAATATTACGAAATGTTCAGCGATAATGAGAAAAAAATAAATATTCAGTTCTTCGAATTGTTGGGGAATTTTATATAATAATTCAACCGAATTATTTCAGTATCACTGAGGAACTTTTTGGATTTCTTAGAACCAATTTTGTTGACTACTGTTTTACCCCTTTCATCTTTACTAGAAAATATAAACATAATTAAGGTTGGCGTTCACTATTATAGTGAATATTTATTCAAGTCTCCAACCGTGCAAATGAGTAATTATAGTCGAAACTAATTTCTACTACGAGACAATAACCGGAGAAGATTATGGTTCTCTCTTTGGCACTGTTGCCAAACGTACTCCATGAAATAGCTGTTTTGAAGTATCAATTATCATTTGGTTTGGAAATGGATTGGGGAGAAAAGATTCGTGAAATAGTTATTCCGAAATAACCTTCTTTGAAAATAAAATCCAACGTTGTTATATCCATTATTATGAGGTCCAAGAAAAGTTGAAAAAATTAACCTAGAGATTCGTAATTATACTGGCGGGCTTGGCAACATGCCAGTTGGGTTGTCCTCTGAAGGTCAAATCAGCAAATCCCCGTTACGGATTTTACGCAGAATATCTTATTCCAGCGGCAGAGGAATCGTTATTGGATTTTGAATTTTGATATTTTTCTAGTGAATGTTTTGAAAATTTCGCGTTGTCAACCGGTCATACATTAGTTTTGAATCCCTGGTTCATATGTACTTCGATTGCGACTTTTGTTTTAGTTTGTTTGAACAAGTCGTTGGGAATGAACCGATTTTTATGAAATCAATGAATGATCTTTGGATGCCATAATTCTCTGGTTGAATTCTTACAAAAAGAATTCAGAGTTGGAATTCAGCTCAAATTTTTGAGAAAAAAATTATCAAAACTTTGCTCAAATTTCACAAAAAGCAGTTTCCAATATCTGTGGCATCTTTACGGTTCATTCTGAATGACTTGATTATTTTTCTTCCTCAATATTCGTTGAGAAAGAGACAAAATTTTGTGGAGAGCAAAAATGGTTAGAAAGAAATAAATGAAATTTTTTTACGTCCTATGTTGTTCGCTGAATTTACTTTGATACTCTTACCAAATGTTTTCTCTCTCGAATAGTACATGCAATATGTTATATGTCAATTGAACTAATGTTCTAATCAGTCAATAGTAATGGTAAATGAAACAATCCAATTCGACTCTAATTTGTTTATCATTCATCGAATCAGAACTATTTAATGACAAAAAAACATATATTTGTAAAAAAAAGTCACAAATTCTTCTTTTCTTTGTAGATTATGTTCATGCAGTTACACAAAGTGATGCTAT
This sequence comes from Gonioctena quinquepunctata, assembly GCA_018342105.1. Classification (NCBI taxonomy): domain Eukaryota; kingdom Metazoa; phylum Arthropoda; class Insecta; order Coleoptera; family Chrysomelidae; genus Gonioctena; species Gonioctena quinquepunctata. The sequence goes on along the minus strand of JAFIRS010000359.1, from coordinate 9,061 downwards.
GCTCATATGTTTCATGGCGGTAGCAAATTACCTCACCTGTTTTTTATGGATTTTGGAAATCGTTTATGAGAAGCTGACGAAAAAGAAGTTGGAAAGGAATGACAAAGGCGGGTGATGGATTGAGGATCCGAATTAGACGCATTTCTTCATTTATTATTGAATTGTTATATTAATTATAAATACATTTTATATTTTGATAATTTAGTGATACTACGAATTGCTACCATATATTTGTTCGCAAATATCTCCAATGCCTCACCTAAAAAGTCCACGAGAAGATTTTCAAAAATTCATTTTAGCCAAATTGCCCAAAAATAAATGATATTAGTTTGTCTCCTTGAGAAATCTAGCAATATCCCGTGTGTCCATTTAGTGCGGAATTCTTCAATATCTTGAAAGCTATAACATACCGGGTGATTCTCTAAGGTGGCTCACCCCTATAACTTTTTTATTATTCAAGATAGAAAAACGAAATTTGGGGGTTGTGTATTATAGTTTGTTTTGCCCGGACTCACAGGGCGTTATGAATTGACACACCACACCTGTAAAACCCGACTTTCTCGCTAGATTGCGAAAATAAGCAGTGAGAGCATCGACTACCTGAAGGTGGTCGAACCGAAACTATGTACCAGGTGCGGCCTACTGGACATGTTTCATTTCTCCCTGTGCTTGGGCGTTAGTTGTTTATTCAGGAAGTACTACCGTTCAGGAGGAATTTCGAAAAACAATAATTTATCATGAAATAATAACACAGAAATAATGCACACATAAAATGTTCAGACTGTACATATATATTTAATAAAAATTGACACACTTATTTCCTTCGTTCTATAGACGAAATATGGAACAATATTCATACAACGAAAACGAGTGTAACTTGTTGGCAGTTAATGTTACAGTTGGCTACAAAATCGAAATACTTTTACTAAAAAACAATCTCGAATTCAATTGCCACAAACAGCTAGGAATAATTCTCTTTTGAGACCTTTGTTAACTTGAAACTATGGAGATACTTTTACATACATATGCACATAAGAAAAAAGGTTGGGCTTGCCATTAACATAAATATAGAAAAACTTACATATCTCACCCTGTTTTCACACTTATTCACTGGGGTGGGGTTTTAAACGACAATTAGTTTTGATTTTATTATTATTTCGATTAATTCCGCGTACAATTGTTATTTTATTTTATTCGTCCAGTATATTAGTATATTCGCGATATGGCTATGGTTTTTCCTAAGAGATCGTGAGCTATTGAATTGCGGACTCCCGTTGTATTATCTCTGTTCTGGAAGCGTTGACAAAAATAGGCAATTGTTGAAAAAAACTAATGTTCACTATGTACTTTCACTTGGAGCGTTCAACATTTGATTTGCAGTCGCTTATGGTTTCTGAAGTTCTCTATATTGATTGGAAACTATCATTATTATTGTACGACTGACTTTTTAACCTCACTTTTGATAGTGACATATTACCGTGTAACAACTACGATATAACTGGCTTTGCTACTGTTTTAACACTGAACTGAATTCTAACCTTACTTTGAGGTTACATGTTCTTTGGTTCACTGTTGAACCCCGAATGTTATTTTGATATCAAACTCGCGCTTTTATAAGATCTTCAGATCGCGGTATTTGGGGGTGTGGTCTTAAAATGAGATAAAATTTTATTTTGTTCGCATTTTAGTTGTTTTTCTTGTCAAAATGAAATATTGTCGTAAAAATAATAGTTTTGTTTTTCTCATGCACTCACGAATAAATCGCGGGTTATTATCTATGGTCTTAATGGGTTAATTTTCAATGACTGCCATTTATTTATGATTGTCGGTCATAAAATGTCGAATTGATGGTGTTTATCTGTGGTACAATTACATTGAATCCGTTTTTATGATCGCGCTGTGAAATAAACAAGTGGCAATAATAATCTTGTTTCCTCTTAGATGAGTTATTTATGAATCCGGTGTACAAGGGTTATTCTTGATAATTATTTTCAAGTGCATTTTAATTGTCTTCCAATAACAACGTATGGTTTAACGAGCGTATGCTTATCAGCTCTTTCAGTCAAACATGGTGAACCCTATTGAACTTTTTCTGGTTATCACGATATTGTTTGAGAATATTATGCTGTTTTGTAGGGAAGAAAGTTTTTCTGTAATTACAGGGCGTGACAAGTTTAATCAAAATTTTTTGACATATTTACGTGCTTTCCTGTACATCCTATATATCTTTAGTTATTTCGGTCGAGAATGACATTCTAAATCCAACAACACCTCACTTGTCAATATTTGACAAATAAAGTCATTATTATTTTTCGATCTAGAATGCCATGGATCGTGTATTCTTGATCAAGTAACATGGGAAAAATACGACTTTGAGGCTTATGATTTCACATTCGCTTCGAGAATTATTTGAAAGTCGGCTTTTTGTGAAATATTATTTTCTTACGAATAATTTGATACCACACTTTCACTTTATTTTCACTATTTAATTATAATATTTAGGTATTTGGTATACTTATGCAATAAGTCCTGTTATTGAAGCATATCTCAAAAACAACATTTATTTTTCTGTTCATTGATATCACTTGAGAAACAACGGTTAGAGAAATTCAATGTTGATATATTTCTCAATAATACTGCATTATGAGTGATAATTATCACTCAATATCACGTTCTACAGTTATAAAATCTACAAAAACCGTTCTATCCATCGACCCTGGCGCAGTGTATGTCACACAGGTTAACCCTAGGAGATATTCAGACTCAAACTTGGTATTTTTAACGATCGTGATAATTAGAGAATTCTATTGCAATTGGAAGGTACCGGGGCGTTTCCATGGGAAGTGAGACAAATTCAGATTTTTAGAACTGAAAATTTTCAGCGAAAAAATGGATAAGTACTAATATGTCCTGATCATGAATCCGTGAGGATTTTGAGCCTATCTTACTCACTTATATTATTTTTCGCAAAAATAAATCTATCCATCGCCCCTGTCGCGCAGTGTATGTCATTCAGGTGAACCCCAGAAGAGTTTTAGACTCATTATCGGTTCTAACGATCTTGAAAATTACAGATTTCTACTCCAATAATTACGGAAGTTACGGGGGCGTTTCCATAAGAAGTGGAACAAATTCGGATTTTTCAGAACTGAAAATATTACAGCGGAATATGGATTGGTACTCAAGCCGCAGACGAGATATAGACTCATCTTACGATAACAAAAATTTCAGAATTCTTCTCCAATAATTACGGAAGATACGGGGGTGTTTCCATAAGAAGTAAGACAAAGTCGGATTTCTCAGAACTGAAATTTTTTTTGCGAAAATAAGGTTTGCTTCTAAAGTTGATGTCCTGATCACGAATTCGCAAAAATTTTGAGCCTATCTTGCCCCGTAATATTATTTTTCGCAAAAATCGGTATGTTTATCGCCCCTGACGCGCAGTATATGTCATTCAGAATAACACCAGGAGATATTCAGACTCCTCGCTATATCAAACTATTTTGAAAATTTCAGAATTCTACTCCAATAATTACGGAAGATTCGGGGGAGTTTTCATAAGAAGTGAGACACTGTATATACAGAGCGGCCACTTTTTTAATGGGATTGTATTGGTAACTTTTAAACCATAAGAGTTAGAAGGTCGGTCAAATGGAGAAAAAGTTGCATTCATAGAAGCATTGTCAAGCAGTTCAAACAAATCGAGATTATCAGGGCCGGTTATTGAGATATCATAAGAAAAGTAAATTCTGTCATTTTGATTTTTCTTTTTTTCCCACTTTATTTCGAATATTATCAAAAAATGTCACACGAGTTTTTTATTCGACAGTAGATTATCCTCAATTTGACATAATCAGATTTCGTATCCAACGTTTCGTACGCTCTGGGCCACCCTCAACCTCATTTTTTTCAATACGGACCTGCATATTTTATGACACTTTTCGAAATACCTTTCAACGCTGAATTCAACAATATATCATATAATGTCATTCAAAGTTTATTTTCAGGTGATTTTGACCCTTATCCAAATTTCTTTGGGTCGGATCTGTATTACATTTAGGTACCTTTAGTTTAATTAACAACATGCAATACATTTCGATAAGAAAATCAACTTACTCATCTTCAACTGAATGGAACGTAACAGAATCAAAGCAAGGAACAAGTAATAATTATTTACAAATTTCAAGAGGTGAAAAACCTAATTCATAATAATTAAACGAAACTATCATTTAATGAAAGAAAAATCAAATGATTATTCGAAAGTAAATGATGAACATTAATGAAGTAAGTGTTCGAAATGTCCACCATTTTGTAAAATGCCCTTTGCGGTTCTGGAACCCATACTTCATATACATTTGCTTATTTCGTCTCCTTGAATACCTTCCAATATATTCTCAATCTTCTCGCGAAGAATCTCTATTGTCGGGTTCGTAGAATCATAAATTTTATTTTTGATATCCCCACAAATAAAAATCCAGCGGATTCAAATCCGGAGATCTGGCAGGCCATGCTACTGGACCTCTTGTTCCAATCCATGAATCGGGAAAAGTTCGATTTAGATAGTCTGTGACTATTCTTGAGTTGTGTGGACCACATCCGTCTTGTTGGGACCATGGACTATTACGCCGACCGTATAGGAAGATCATCCAACATTTCTTCTATAATTTCTACATATTTTGCTCCGGTTAGGTTGCCGTCAATAAAATAGGATCCCAGTAATTTATTATTCAACAAACCGCACCATATGTTCAAAGAAAAACAATATTGATGTTTAACTTCATGAATTAAGTGAGGATTTTCTGTGGCATAAAAATGTTTGTTCCTTCGATTGAACATGCCAGAATTTGTGAATGTCGTTTCGTCTCCCCAAATGATATTGTGCGCAAAATTGTTGTTATCCCGCACCTTCCGTTGAAACCAATTACAGAATTGCAACCTTCTCTCAGGATCATTCCGATATAGTTTTTGCACGGCTTGGTATTTATAGTCATGGTATCCGTGTCTCTTGAGTATTTTATTAACAGCACTTTTTGATAAATTGCATTCACTGGCCATAGTTCTCGATCCTATTCCTGGATTCATTCGAATTTGGGCCAGAACATTGATGTCATTGATAGTCTCGTTTCGTCATACATAAGGACCTCTAGGTTTGATGAATGAATTATGTGCAAGTAACATTGTAGATAAACGTCGAAACATTTTAATATTTGGTGTTGTTCTTTCAGGATATAATTCACCATACCTTTGTTGTGCTTTGTACGAATTTCTATCTAGTTTTATGTACACTTCGTACATATCTCTCTTCTCTTCATTTGTGTATCTTACCATATCGAATGAGTTGAATTGAAATTACTCAGAAAAGTATTTAATGACAAGTTCTTGTGACACAATAATAAACGAAGTGACACATAATATGACATTTCTAGTTATGTTCTTTTAAATCCAAGGCCTACTACTTGAAAATAATACATTCAATAAACCTAGAGTTGTGTGTATGTAAAAAAAACAAGTCTATCAACGATATCAATGTTCTGACCCAAATTCAATTGAACCCAGAAAAAAATCGAGAACTGTGGCCAGTGAATGCAATTTATCAAAAACTGCTGTTAATAAAATAGTCAAGAGACGCGAATACAATGATTTTAAATTTGAATACCAAGCCTTGCAAAAATTATATCGTAATGATCTCAAAATAAAGTTCGATTCTGTAATTTGTTTCAACGGAACAAATGACAAATCCAACAATAATGATTCCTCGCGAGAAGATTGAGAATGTATTGGAAGGTATTCAAGGAGACGAAATAAGCAAATGTATAAGAAGTATGGGTTCCAGAACCGCAAAGTGCATTTTACAAAATGGTGGACATTTCGAACACTTACTTCATTAATGTTCATCATTTACTTTCCAATAATCATTTGATTTTTCTTTCATTAAATGATAGTTTCGTTTAATTATTATGAGTTAGGTTTTTCACCTCTTGAAATTTGTAAATAATTATTACTTGTTTCTTGTTTTGATTCTGTTACGTTCCATTCGGTTGAGGATGAGTAAGTTGATTTTCTTATCGAAATGTATTGCATGTTGTTAATTAAACTAAAGGTACCTGAATGTAATACAGATCCGACCCAAAGAAATTTGGATAAGGGTCAAAATCACCTGAAAATCAACTTTGAATGACATTGTATGATATATCGTTGAATTTAGCGTTGAAAGTTATTTCGAAAAGTGTCATAAAATATGCAGGTCCGTATTTAAAAAAATTAGGTTGAGGGTGGCCCAGAGCGTACGAAACGTTGGATACAAAATCTGATTATGTCAAAATGAGGATAATTCACTGTCGAATCAAAAACTACTGTGTTATTTTCTGATAATATTCCAAATAAAGTGGGAAAAAAAGAAAAATCAAAATGACAGAATTTACTTTTCTTATGATATCTCAATAACCGGCCCTGATAATCTCGATTTGTTTGAACTGCTTGACAATGCTTCTATGAATGCAACTTTTTCTCCATTTGACCGACCTTCTAACTCTTATGGTTTAAAAGTTACCAATACAATCCCATTAAAAAAGTGGCCACTCTGTATATATATATATATATATATATATATATATATATATATATATTTATATATATATTTTCTTCAATATCTCGGAATAATGGTCTGATTCAGTTAATTCGTATAATTTCTTTTAGGGCAACGGCATACCACGTTGAATGCTACCGGTTCTCGTCTGATCACCCCCCCCTCACCAGGTTTTTGTCTCAACTTTTCCTGGAAATCTACCCATAACTCACAAACACAAATTCAAATAAAATATCATTCACAAACAATCGAAAACTACCCCAAATTTTGGAATAAGTCAAATGAAGGGTGTCCGAAAAATAGCTCCGAAAAATACATGTTCTTACTACATGCTCGAGAGAACAGTGCTAAGATCTGCTGGGACGGACCTAATATCCTCGTACACGTAGGCAACGGTTCGTCTTTGAGTCGGAACGTTCGTCTGGGACGCTGCGGTTAACGTGGCCCCCGGGGGAACGATCCGGCTCTCTCCGGACTGGGGGCTGCGCGAACAACCTCCAGCCGTTTTATTGTATATAATGTAATTATGTAAATATTAGTTAGTAATATAGATTAAGAACATGAACTGTACTTACCGAAAACTGAATAAACATTTTTGAATTGAATTGAATTGAATTGGTTCTCGTCTGATCACCGAAGTCAAGCAATGTCGGGCGCGGTTAGTACTTAGATGGGTGACCGCTTGGGAACACCGCGTGTCGTTGCCTGAAATTTTAATAAAAATATACTCCTCTTGCGACTGGCTGAATGACGAAATGTCCAAGCCAAAAAAAAAAAATTTCTTTTAACGATGTTTCGACATATCATTTTTCATCATCAAGTTAAAACACTAAAATAAAATGTATGGAATTCAAGACATATTTAACTCAACACAATATTGAAATGTTTGCACTAAAATAATTATTCAAAAACATATGGTTCGAAATATAACACGTTATTCAACATATGTTTTCAAATAATTATTTTAGTGCATACATTTTAATATTGTGTTGAGTTGAATGTGTCTCAAACTCTTTTATTTTAGGGTTTTAACCTGATGATGACACTATGTCGAAACGTCGGTAAAAGAAATTGTACGAATTGACTGAATCAGACCTTTATTCCGAGAAATTGAAAAAATATATATATATGTGGTCAAGAAACTGAAGAGAAATGTATATATAAATATATATATATATATATATATATATATATATGTATATATATATTTATATTTATATATATATATTGCGTTGCGTTTGCCTAAGTAATATACACTACCCGGCAGTAGTGCTATGGAACTACTCATTTTTTTCAGAATTGTGATCAGAACCCTCAACTTACTACCGATACACCTTTTTCCAGAAAAAAAAACAGTCCTGAAAAATCTGAATTTGTCTTACTTTGGATAAAAGCAACCCCCGTAACTTCCGTTATTATCGAGGTAGAATGATTAAACTCTCAGAGCTAATGGAAATGCTGAAAATGCACCTACTGGCTTGATGGTTATATACACTGTACGCCACAGAGATGAAACTACCGACAACAAACTTTGGAATATAATTCTTCTGAGGAAATTTGATTTCTGGAGAAAATAATTTCGACCCAATTATAATACCAAACCCAATTCATTATTTATTTTTATTTGTTATGATCCCTTGAAATCTGTATTTTATTCCCTTATTTCAAAACCTCCCTGACTCCGTTAAAATTAAGTTTAGTTGAAAAAAAATTTGCTTTTCAATTTATATTTGAATTTTTTTTTTCTAGCTCTTGCAGTTTTTTATTATTTAAAATACACTTAAATTCAGGATTCTCTCAAATTTCGATTTAAAGCTTATTTAATTGACCTACTACTCGTTTTAGCTTGAATAAACAAAATCGAATTCCTCAAATTTCAAACTTTATAATTAATTTATTGAATGAATGTGGTTTTTTGTGGAGGAACAACGTTTTTTGACATGTTTTTTGGGTAACCTTCCACAGTCTGAAAATGAAAATATAATCAGGAAAATCTATACAAGTGTAGAAAGGGCAAACTGATTAGTTCACCCCGATAAGTTATTGCGTTCACCAAATTATATTTCCTATAGAAAAATGATTCAATTTGTCAATAACTTGCCGTTTTCTGAATTTGCCTATCAAATTTTTTTTTTTTTTAATTCAAAAGATACTTCTCTATATAGTTTTTGCTTGACGTTTCGGGGACTATATCTGCCCCCGTTCTCAAAATCTTCTAAATCTCCTTTAATTGTTTTATAATTTGGATTTTTTCTCGCAGAGTCTTTTTCGCTTTTTTCAACTGACGGATGTCAATTGAGATCTGCCAAAAAAGTTTGAGAGTGACATATTGCTCATTTGATATATGGGGTGTTGTTCGGATCAGTTTATTAACATTCTCCATATCTCACTTCCTCTGATAGAGTAACATGTATGATCCATTTCAACAATTTTTGGAAAGCAGTTGTTATTGGAAAGAAGAATACAGTCAGTTTT